>VXBX01001503.1:398565-472304 GCA_013400415.1 Scytalopus superciliaris | reverse complement strand
AAAAAAAAAAATGAAAACCCAACAAAATAACAGAAAAACCCATCCCTGAAAACCCAGAAGTGGTAGTTAAGTGCTTGACAGATGTCTGTTCTTTCTTCTATGTACAGTGTTATTCTTCTGTCTAGGAGGAGCAGCACAGTATGGCCACCTTGTACCTTCCCTTGGACTTCAGCTTCAAACGCATCATGTCTTGGCAAGTTACCAACAATTACAGGGGCAAAGAAAATATCTCCCTCCTCTCCATACCATCCCTTCAGTACTGCATTCCTGGTGATGTGCAGGACAGGAGCAGTTTCCCATCAGACTCAGAGGTCTCCAGAAACGCCCAATTCCAAGGGCTGATGGAGACCTGTCAGATCTGTTGTATGCATGCAGCACTGCCTGAGATACTTGTGTAAGTTTAGCAAATCACTACTCGGTCTCTAACTGTGTTGGGGGTCTCACAGCAAAAGACAAAGGCATTTTCCCTTGTTTACTCAGCTGAGTGTTTCTGGATCGTTTTAGTTTTTAAAGGAAAGGGAATAAAATTACTCTGGGTCACTGAAACTTCTCTTAAAATTCCTGAAACTTTGTCAATCCCATCCAAAGAAACTGGATTAATTTCCTGATCCTGGGAATTTTGGAATCACTTTCAATGGGGACAGCAATACCTCCTCTGACTTTATCAAGGTAAATTGCTTCCTGGCAGAGGTGGGATGTTACTATCAGATTATACATAAGCAACAGAGGAGTCAGTCCATGCAGTATTTATTTTCAATAACACAGCCCCACATTTGTGCTCAAAACTGATTTATCTCTATCTAGGATTTTTGCAGTTTTACCCGACTGCCTCAGAAAAAGGAGCGAACACATCTCCATGACTTCACACCAAATTGTGAGCAACACTGTTGGGAGGGAGAGGAAAACTCACCATGAGGCCTGACTGCAAGCCTCTGGATGCTAAGCTCTTCCTGCAACTATTGCTGCAACGTGATATTCAGCTCTTTAAAAAAATAAAAAGAAAATAAATGGTGTCTTATGTGGTGCTGCAGTCCTTTGTATGGAACATGAATGAGGTTTGCCAGCTTTCTCCACCTTCCACAGTAAAACATCTCCCATCGAGTGATAATGTCCCAAAGAGGTACAAATTCTGATACTTGACTTCCAGTGTTCATTACAACAACAGTTTGTAGTTTTTAAAGGAAAGGAAATTAAATGGGGAAAAGATTGCCCTATGCTAATTCTCCAGTTAAACTCACAGGAAACTGCAGAAGATAAGGTTCCCATAGCAATTGGAATAGGTACAGATTGAATTGCACAGATGAGGCCCGATTTCCCCGCTTGCCCTCAGTGCCGGTCGTTTATCTTCACACAGCACAGGGAAAAGCAATTACTTGGAACAAGGGAAAGGAGCCTGTAGCATCTGTGATTCATTTTGATGGCCATTCTCTGGCCTGGCTGGACTTACCAATATTGCAACACAGCCATGCACCAGAGCGTGTACCCTTGACCACAGCAAAGCTCCTGTGGGGATCCTGCCAGTAGCTTTTCGTGTGGTTTTAGCTGTGGAATTCTGATAGGCGTTCAAGCAGGATTTGGCAGGGAGCTTTACAGCCCCAGCCTCCACAGGACAGTCATCTGGCACAGCACCAAACCCAGCATCTGAGCAAAGTTCCTCCCAGCCATCACCTCACACTTTTGACTACCCTGGTAGCAACAAACCTTTAATTTGACACAATCTGTTTCCAATGAACCCATCTTTACCTATTAATTATGCTTTATCTTACCTGAGCTGATGATTATTGCACCTGATTATGTCTTCCTTATCCCCTGAGCAGCCAGTCACACCAAAGCCAAGGGAGTGCAATCATTCTCCCACCCTCACCCCAAAGCTACTCTGCAGCACCAAATCAGGCCCATCAATTCCTTCATTAATTCCTCTACAAAATGCCCCAGCAGTGCAGTTAAATTTGTGGGCGTGCAGTCCCCAGGGTCTCACTTCTTCCAGCTGTGCTGTGGCTCTTTTTTTTTTTTCCCCCCACCAGCTGTTCTGGGACCTTTCTTGCACTCCATGAATTTTCTGAAAGAATTGTCAAATATTCATCAATTTCTCTCAGATGCGTTTTTACTGGGCTGTGTAGTTTTGACCAAGAGCAAGTCCCCTAGGTAGTTATTCCTCACCCACTTTCCAGTCTGGCACTGCCTTGAGATCCATCATGAACAACTATGATTGCATCGAGCACCCTGTCACTCTCTTCCCTTTCAGTGACAAGCTGAAGTTGTAACTACTAACACTGCATCCTCCTTTTGTCATTGACTATGATATGTTCCTGTCTCCCTCTCCCTCATACATAGGTGACCTAGCAATGCACTTCCCTTTGTCATCCTCCAGCTTCTTTTGTACTTCTGAACCAACTTACTCATTACCTGCACTAATGCCCCATCATTTTGTGCTTTTGCATCCCTCACTTGGCTCCTTCACACCTTTATTCTCTTCTCTCTCACCACTGTAATTTCTTTTCCTCCTCCCAACGTGAGCGCACCTTTTTTTTGTTTGGTTTTTTTTTTTTTCTTTTTCCTTTTTGTGACTACGATGTTTTTCTCTTTTCAAACAGTGTCAGTACTGAAGGACACTTCTGACAAGAGTGTGCTGCAGTCTCCCCAGCTGCTGGCAGGAAGAGTTGTCCCCAGGTTGTCAAAAGAAATACTGTCCCCAGTGGGCACAACCGGCTGGCTGGAAGGAGGGGATGTCCCAGATGCTTCTGTCTCAGACGTGAAGGAGAGAAGGGAAGTGCCCAGGAGAGAAAACAAACCGCTTTGGGAAGGAGAGAGCAGATCAGTCTGGGTTATGGAGGAGACATCCCCAGTGCCTTAGAACTGGGTTTCTCTCTCTGTGATGCTGAGCACCTCCTGGATCGGAGGGGACCACCCCTGGCGCCTCCGCTCCGACAGCCCCGCCACCTTCTTCTTCGGCTGCGGCAGATCCTCCGCCGGGGAAATCAGCTGCATCAGCCGCTGCGGAGAGGAAGGCTCTGTTAATTAAGCTGATAAACAAACTGACAGCCAATAGTGATCCACAGCCATTGCTGGGGGCAAAGGCATCTAGAGAGGCAATGCTCCCAGCTCCCTGCTCCTCTCCTATGAATGAGAATGGCTGTGAAAGAGAGAGGAAGGAGGGCAGGCTCACTCTAGCTGGACTGCTCAAAGACCTGGTTCTGTGAGGGAAGATGCTGGTAATTAGCACCACGGACATTTTCTGTGGCAATGGAAGAAAATACTACAAAGGCTTTTTTCCTCCTCCTTATACTAAGTAGCCATGCTTCCCATTGCCTTCGGTGAGAGCTGTGAAGCCTTCCAAATTGTCTGATCATCAGAAAGCGCTATGGTCCAAAACAGGATGGTAGGTGGCATTTCCCAGGTAAAGCAGTCCCTCTGCAAACTGGTTCCTGCCCCCAAACCATCCCAGCTCCCCTCTTCCAGCCAGCCAGCCGGCGATGGTGAAGGCAGGGGTTGTGAGGCAGCTGCCTGCCCTCTGCTCCCTCTGCCCCGTGCAGTGCAGGGTGCTACAGGCTGTTCCACGTGCATGTATATACAGTGACTGTGTGACAGCTTTGTGGAGCTTGTTCTTTAAAAAATGCAAATATCTGGCTCACAGGGACAGATGCTGTGAATTTCTGGTCTTACTCATCCAATTTTGAAGCCCTTCTGGTGCCACACAACTTCCTGAGCTCCTGGTCTCCTCCCAGAGCTGACTAACACTGGATGTGCTGCAGTTACCTGCCAGGCCCCATGGGACAGCATATCATTTTCCTGCTGAAACCTGACTTTGACACTTGCTAACTTTTTCCATCACAAGCTGTTCAGGCCAGAGCATGCTCCTCCCTTGCAGCAGAGCAGGCAATTCATCCATGACTCGTTGGATTAATTTTAGTGTTCCCACTCCTTGTGAAGTGTCTGCCAGAATCATGGATTTTGTTAATTTATTCAAAACTATTTGCCCCATGATTTCTGAAATTGACCTTGGTCTGCAGCTGCTCTGTGAGCAGTTCATTGTGAATTTTCAGTCTTTGGAGCTTGAGCTGTCTTAATCAGACCCATTAGGAAACAACATTTGTGTTTCTTGGTCAGTCAAGTATAACAAGAGGGATCAGTTTGTTGCAGTGGCTGATCATAATTACCAATTACAAATTTGCTTTCAGTGAATGGTTTGCAATAGTAAGTTGAAAGGCACTGGTCTCGGAAGCACGTGCCAGGAAATTATTTCACTACATTTCTGGGGTGTGACTGGAAAAAGAGAACAGGTATACTTTTGGGAAAACTTGTTTTCAAAACAGCTGCAAGTATTCCAGGAGGTATCACATGGCTGGCTTTGATTCTGCTCTGAATCAGCCCAGGTTTAGCAACCATTTCCTTCCCACATACCTAACCCCCATCTTTGGAAGTTTCTTCATACTAATATACCTGAGAACTCCCTGGAAATAATATCATTTAAACCGGGGCAAACAGAAAAACCCTTCATCTGAAATGGGCCAAATCTGTTCCTCAGGTGTGCTCTACAATAAAGCATTAACACTACTCACAGCAGCATTGGGACTTGAAGAGCTTTGCCACTGGTAAGTTATTGCTTGTTTAGCAGGCACAACATGTGGGCAATTACTTCACTGACATCTCCAAGTCCTCATTTAGACATACAAAACCTCTGAACTGTGGGGAGTCAGGTATGTCAGCCACCCAGTGAAACTCTTTGAACCAGCCATGGGAAAGGACAGATGCATCACCATGAAATGGCCCAGAGCACAGGAGAGGCTGTAAGAGGCAGGACTAGAGGTGTGAACTTGGAGCAAATTGTACCACAGCACCTTGGCACAAGATTCACCTGCAGTTCCTCATACTGGGAAGTGTACAGCCTCCAGCTCCCTTCCAAACTCATAATCTCTTCATGTCTACCAAGAGCAACCAAAAGTCTGGAGGGTCAAAGGCAGCTAAACAGAAACCTTATGCCCCCCTCAATGTTTCACTTTAATTCCTACCATTCCCATTTGGGCCTTGCCCTGTACCTTTTCCTGAGCCTGAGACAGGCATTACCCAGCTCTGCCGCAACTCCTGTCTCTACCTATGAAGACATACCTTCCAGCCAGCAAATAAGAGTCCCTGTGGATGCAGAGTCACCTTCTTTGGGACAGTGGAGCCAATGAGAACATCCTGCACCCAGCCCATCCCTGGATGTGTTGACAGTGCAGGGTAATCCCTTCCATGACCCCACAACGTAACCATCACACCCACACCACAGCCATGGGGATGCTCCCATTCCCTGTTCACCTGCTCCCTCTGTCCATCCCAACCCCTACCCAGCTGCAGTGAGGATGGGGAAGGACCACAAGAGAAACTGCATAGAAATTTAGATGTACTGTACATCACTCAGATCTATCTTTGTGTGTCAGGTGAGATATCATCTCCATGATACCATCTCCCTAGAAACAGTTTTTCTTAGGGACAAGGACAAAGGTGGCTACAGGGAAAGAAGACAAGGCTTGGGCATGTACCCTGTGCCACCTTTACAGCTCTGTGAGCATGTCCTCTTTAATAACTATGGATAATTTCTTTTTTTGAAAATAACATGGTCCTGACCCAGGAATAAAAGGGGCAAGAAATAAAGGCAAAACAGATCTTGGTTTTGCACCGGGTTTGCATTGCTACCTACTGTGTGTGTGTGTATATATATATATATATATATATATGCTTATGTCTCTATATTGCACTGAGCAAGGTGGTGCAACACATCGTGGTAGACTTTGGATATTTGATGATCACCCTGGGAGCTGTGCTGAGACACTCCAAGCCCTCCAAATTGCCAACAACAGCTACAAATTATTCCGGGGAAGGGCCACTCTCACCCTCCCTTGCCTTCTCAGAGAAAATATATGTCATGTGCATCTTCCCTGGGGCCATTCCATGAGCCATCTGAGGGAAGCAATAGTAACATACCCAGTGACCACAATCCCAGTACCTGCTTCAGAGGTCCTTTGGTTTTCAGGAGGATGAAGATGGCGTAAAGAGGAATACAGACCATGGAGGAGAGTGCCATCAGCCAGCCCACCACATAGCCCCAGGCTGGGTACTCGTAGGAATTGTTGTATTTCAAGGGTGTGTACTTGATCAGGGAAAACAGGAAGACACCCTGAGGAACAGAAAACACAGACTTCAGCAGAGCAAAGGGAGAAGCCAAGCCCAGCAGCCTGGCCACCCTGCAAGCACCAGCTGCGTGCCAACCAGTTTGCTGTCTTGCATGAGCTAGCACGGACCTGGCTACCTGCAGCGAGCAGAGCTCGGTGCATGTTGGCTGCACAAGAAGTTATCTCTGAGTCAGGGCCAGGCATCTCTGCAGTGCAAAGCCTCCAGGCTTCCTCAGAATTCAGTGTAAGCAAAGTTGGCAGCAGCTTTGAGGGCCCAGCAACACTAAGACAGCAATTTATTCATGTCAAAGCCAGAAACTGTTGTTCTCCCTGGCAGAAGCCCTCCAGAAGTACCACTCCTGGGCACAGATTTAACACTCCTGGGACTCTCTTGCTACAGAGCTCTCAGATTTGGGCTGGCTCAGGCTTGGTTTGAAAACTGTCCTGATCTTCAAGTCCTGCTGGGCTCTGAGGACAGAGGACTTGGAACCTTTTGTAAGTTATAGGTATAGATCCCATCTGTGTTCCCACTGAGGTCAAAGAAAACAACTCTCAACATCAGATGCAGGAGCAGAATTTGGCTCAGAAATCATGTAAAAATCAGTGGAGCGAGACTGGACATAAATTCAAAACAGGCAAGAATTTGCCTGACTTTGGGACCGTTCTCTTTAAACAGTGTCGCAAAAGTTTTAAAGGGGGTTTAATGACACAAAAAGCAAATGGCTGTGTAAAGGTATTTCTGAAGCACAGGCAGCCCCAGGAATACAGGCTGAAGCAAGTATTTCAGAGCAAGGCAATTCTCACTAGTCTTCTATTCAAAAGTAATTTGACCGAATCTCTCCAGGCTTTGAAGTTACATTTCCCTTTACCTTCAGAGTAAATGAGTGGTTTTTCAGGCTCAATTAATTGTCCAGGCAAAACACAAGACTTTGCAAAGGAAATAAATAGCCACCCCAGGTATGGACAAGCTTATGCTTCTCCATAGCAGTTTGAAAAAATTACAGCAGCACCTTGGAGACAAATCAACCTTTTCTACTGAGAACTCTGAGACCCAGAATAACACACCATGCTGTCATAAGTGCACTTACCAAGCACAGGCCTGGGGTGAACACCAGCCAGCATATCTTGATCAAGGGCCAGGGTCGGAAACCAATCATGTCCTCAATGTTGTCGTAGAAGCGGTTGGCACCTTGGCCACCAACCATCACAGAGACAAAGCCAGAGGTCAGATCACTGTTGATTCCTTCAACCACTATTCACATCAGATCCCACCTTTGTTTATCCTCGGGGTTTACTCCTGGTAAAAACATGGCTATCCTAATAATAGAGCAGCAGGTAATGGGCTGGACTGGCATTGGAAAGGCCCATCTGTGGCTAAATAGAGATGGAGGCTTTTAACTTCATCCGTAAATTGTCAGAAGGCTTGACATAAAAGAAGTGCAGTCCATCAGAGAGCAGCAGCTGTAAGTGAGAGGATGTAGCCCATGTACTGGTAAGGACTGGCACAAGGAAAGGAGGGATGTCTGGTTTAGAGATCAGCAAGGAAAAGGGAAGAGCTCTTGCAGGTTGAACGCATGGGATCACATGTGTGAACACATGGGATCCGGAGTGCTAAAAGGAACAAAGAGAGTGGGGAACACCTAACAAAACCTCTCTTTGTAAACAGATAATGCTGTTATACTTGTCAAGAATCCCCACTGAGCTGGGCATGACCCCTTCCTTCCACAGAACACTTTACCTTTGGCATAAACTGGCAGACCTTTCAGAAACCAAACCTTCCATCTTGCAAGTGCTGCTGTACTGTCCAATGAGAGCTGTCTGGTGGGCACCTGAGCATTTTCTTCTCTTCTCCTTAGTTTCACTTGCTAGGCTATGTTGTTCAGAGTATGTGGGACCAACCTAAATCTCATGGTGCACTGGAGTGGGATATACCTCTGAAAAGCATCTAAAAGTCCTGCTACTGTCCAGATTCCAACCACTGACTCTTCCTAGCCCAAAGCATGTAGAGGAAATATATGAAATGTCATAATAGAGGCAATGATATAACGCAGATGGGCTTCAGCAGACCTTGTAATAAGCTCTAGGATGTCTTCAAGGATCAAGAGCCTAATGTTGGCCAGAAAGAGATTTAAAATGAAGAAAAATCAAAAAGTCATTCATAGGATTGGTAAGATTCCCTAACACCTTCCTGAACAGAACTAATTAGAGATACTGTACCAAATTGCCTTGGGTGAAAAAGGGCAACAAATTAGACCCAAAAAAAATGGAGCTAGTCTATCCAGAAAAAGGGTTACCAGCTGAGCAGTTCTAGGATGAAATAATACCTGTTTGTCTTATTAAAGTTTCATCACAGTGCTTAGCTGATAAAGAAGGATTCTGCTTTTGGGGATTTTCATCCGTCTGTGAACTCATGGCTATGCCATGGTTCTCACCTGCAAGTGTGATGAAACCTTGCTTCTTTGCATCCTAACACCAGAAGGCTGGACTGGCCAAAATATGTGCCTAGAGAACTGCCCACACTGGTGAGTGGGGTTTGAAGAGTTTTATTTTGGTTTGTGGCTTTTATGTTTCAGAATTAAATTCCCATATTATGTTTCCTTTAAATGTATTTTTTCTACAAAAGCACATTATGTGTGCTTTTCTTTTTTCTGTAATTCTTTGCATTATTTTCTATATCCCATGAGTAATGCTTGCAGAAAATTTCTTTTAAACCCAGCTTTTTGAAGGATTTAGGCTGGGGGGGTTAGTTCTTTGAACACCTCATGGTGTTGAGTTGGCGAGTTAACAAGTAGCCTTAAGCAAAGACAACAAGCTGTGGCATATCAAGGGACATGCAACCTTGTGTGGGAGCCCAGCCTACACCAGAGAGTTTCCAAGCTGTAAATATCATGAGGCTTCAGATAGCATTCTGGAAATATACTGGGGATGAAAGGAGATGCTATATAAAATTTATTTTGCCAAAAAGCTGAAATCTTCCACAGGGTGCAAAAAAAAGACACAGCACAAAGAGAGAAAAAAAAAAAAAAAAAAAAAAAAAGTGGTGGTGGGGAGATATAAATGATGTGACTTTCAGTTTAGAATATGAGCATAGCATGATGTCTTATACCATACAGCGTTTCCACAGAAACACACTGTGATGTCAGATAGGACAGATAAATTAATTCACAATATGACTTTGTGGCAGATAAAGTTTCCCTGCAAATTTGGATCTAGGATCTAATCAAAGAGACATCAATTAAAGAAATACAAAAATGCCAAACAAAAAGAACACAAATACATCCATCCTCCACCAAGAAAACAACCCAAAACTAAAGTTGCTAGTTATGATGTGCCTCCACCTGTCCTTATCCCTTTTCTCTGTAGTACAACCATCAGGTCCTGCATTTCCATGGCCACTGTGGCAGTCAGTGGGCAATGTGATGAAACACAATGGGGACTGACATGAACCTTTTCAGAGAGTGTATGAACAGGAGATTTTATATATTCTAAGTTTCACAGGCCAATGAAAAATTAATCAAACTTAAGAATTCATCAGTCAGTCACTCAACATTAGCTTTTTGAGCAAATTAGAAGCTGAAGGACATGTGCTGGAAGAATGTGCCCTTCCTTCCCAGCACATTAGGAGGATTAGATAAAGCTCCTGCAGAGAAAACCATAAAGACTTCCTCAAAGAGATTTTTGTTGGAATGAATAAGGATGTTTGCTGTTATCTGCAATATCCCAAGACAAGGAAGAATGGTATGCAGGCACCAGACAGTCAACCATGCATGCTGGTACCACTTCTCTTGTGCTGATCAATCCCACACACCTTCAAAGTGGTTGCATGCTTTTCTGACAAATCTCTTAATTTTGCTACATAAATTCACAGGAATAAATTTCCCATGAACACAACTAGAGATTTGCTTACACCCTCATGTCTCATCCTGATGGAGCCCTTCTCATTTTATGTAGTTTCTAACAACAGCGAGACCCCAACTGAAAAGGACAAAAACTTAATTTTATTTTTACAATATTCAAAAAACAGTGAGTTTCACAAGTCTCCTAGTTTGGAATCTATGAAAAATCCCTCCCTCTTTTCTTCCAAGCTGCATTTATTTGCATTCATCTATATCAAATTTCATCCACAACATTTCAATAGGCGATGACCCTGGCTCCATGCCATTGTGCTAAGCTCCCTCTCTGTCTCAAACCTGCAGCATCAACACCTGCACTAAACCTGTGCAAACAGCCAGCAAGAGAGGCCTTGTGACACTGCAACCACTGCACATCCTCTGGGGACCAGGGGCACAGAGCAGACCCCTTACTGCCCATAAATAAGCGTGTAAGGTTGCCTGCAGCCAGTGAGTCTGAGAGGATAAAGCACACAGAGCCAGGGCAAGCCTGACAGGCAGGGTCCAGGCAGAAGGAGACTGCTGCTTCTGGAATCCATACTGCATGTGAGCAATAGAACTAGAGGGAGATTTATCGCAGCACAACACAGGCTTACCCTGGGGCCACCCACAGGTACCTGCTGGCATCAGTTTGCTTTAGCTTTGCACACAGTCCTAATGATTTCAGCCTGCCTGTCCTGCAGTGATTGAGGCCCTTGCTTTCTCCTGGAACAGCTAATCCTAATGTGCCTGCCGTGACTGCCTGGAAAACATCCTCTCTGCAGCATGTTTCAGTGGCATCACATTCTGAATCCCAGTGCTCAAAGCCCATGCCTGCTTATAGAAGGGCTGCTTGTCCTGAAGCTGAAGGGAGAGAGGAGAAGGGGCATGAAGGGGACCAAAATCTCTCCAGCACTCCTCTCTGGGGAACACAAGCAGCAGGTCCGATGCTGTGCGATCCTTTCACAGGCAGCACGCAAGGAAATCCTCAGATCTTTGTGAGAGCAGCTGCCTGGCAGCAGGGGAACCTGCCAAGTGGTGGGTGGCTGGCGTATGTGCTGGGAGAGGGGAAACTCAGAACGCATATTTGTGTTAGCAGAAATGTTGTAATTCTTCACAGTGTAAGCAAGAGGCTCAGCCCTGCCAATTCTGAGGCTGGGAAAAAAAATTTAATCTGCACCAGGCACCTTTTTTCCCATTAAAATGCTTCACCTTGGTCCTCTGTGTTTTGGATGAGAACCATCCCAGCAGATGCAAAGCAGGACATCAAGAGGGTAAAATCCCGCTGTGTGGAGTGGTATAAACGAACTTGTGGTGGTGAGGAAAAGGGCCATTTCTCTGTCCCAAATTACTCTGTCTCCCTTAGAGACTGCTGGGGCTGTATCACCTCTCCTGCTGCTCATTGTCTGCCATTACTCCTCTTCATGGGTCATCAGAAAAGGCATGTGGCCTCTCTGACTGTCAAAATGGCAGGGGGGCTCCATTCATTAAAGCAAAATTCAGTTTAATTATTTAGCCTAACATGGTGGTGATGAAACCCTGTCATAGATGAATGGGGATCTCCACATCCCTGTAAATCCCAGAAGGACTGGGCAAAAGGTGACTCTCAATTAAAATCTGGCCAGGGTCTGGTATTCCGAGCTGTCAGGTGAGTTTCTCTTGCAGGACATCTCTCTAAAATAAATCTTTCTTATATATCTGCTTCTCTTACATTTCCTAGAGGGCAAGTCCAAGCAGCTGGATCAGTAAGAGAGGAGTTCATCCAGACTAGCAATACAGCTCCTGCTGTACATAAAGCATTTGGGGAAATTGATAACCCTTTCCTCAGCAACTGCACTGCAGCCAATGCAACCTCTATAAAACTGTAAGCACCAAAGAGAGCACACAGGGACTGACTGTCTCTAATAAAAGCAAAGGTGGCACCAAATGAAATGGGCAGGCGGCAGATTCAAAGGAAAGAGAGCAACTCCTCACACACCACCTAAACAAGCCATGGAACTCCTTGCTGCGGCATTTTGTGGATGATAAATGCTTAGCTGAGTCAATCGGAAAGATTGCCAGAAGAAAGAACAAATAGATTTCACTTCTGGCTGTGGAAATCCCTGGGCAACAAGCTGAGTATTGCACCTGGCTCTAGGACCATCAGCACAAGAAAGACATGGACTTATCACAGTGGGTCTAGAGAAGGACCATGGAAATGATCAGAAGGCTGAATCACCTCTTGGTGAAGACAGGCTGAGAGAGTTTGGGCTGTTCAGCCAGGAGAAGAGAAAGCTCCAAGGAGACCTTGTTGCAGCCTTTCAATATGTAAAGGGGGCTTATAGTGACATGGCAAGGGTTAACAGTTTTAAATTCAAAGAGGATAGATTTAGAGAGGATATAAGGATGAAATTTTTCACTGTGAGGGTGCTGAGACACTTGCCCAGAAAGGCTGTGGATTCACTATCACTGCAAACGTTCGAGGCCAGCTTGGATAGGGCTTTGAGCAACCTGGTCTAGTGCACAGTGGCAAGGAGGGTGGACTAGATGACCTTTAAAGGTCCCTTCGAACCCAAACCATTCTATGATTCTACAAGTTGTTAAAAGCTGGAAGAACATTCACAGAAAGTATCATTCCTAATTTTTCCTCTATCATATTCCTTCATGAGCATCCACTCCTGACCACTGAGACTGAGACACAACGTGATACTGTGTTTGCAGTCTTTTCTTTAGGTTAGGATGGGAGTGCTGCTTGAAGTAGTTGGAACCAGCAGATGTGTGACTGAGGGATGTTGAGGGTCTGGTGTAAGCTGGCACCTACTATAGTTTTGCATGATTCTTACAGGTACCAAGCTCAGGTAGCTCCATAAAGCTAAGGAGAAATTGTATCACACACAATTAGACTCTTTGTCCAAAAACCATCAACCTCAACAAAAGCTTCAAGGAGATGAACTGAGCACCAGAATTTTGTGTTAAATTAACTGATAGGACTAAACTAAATGCACAGTGTAAGCAGGCAGTGACAGACACCTAAGGACAGCAGTCACTCCTCTATAGCTGATTTTCTAATTCAAAGGGCAGATGGGGAAAACAGCAAGGTAGTTCAAAATGAGGCACCTACAGAGAAGGAAAAACCATTCCTACTCTAAATGTGGAGCAATTAAGAAACGTTGCAAGGATACACAGTGAAAACCAGACAAGAAAGAAGGTAATTACTGCATTTTTTTTTCCCCCTGAGTATCTTTTCTATCCACTCCCACTTCTCAACCCCTCATTCTTGCCTTGAGAAAGAGCAACACAGATTTTTGTCCTCCACTTACCATACACCCATCCTATACAGATAACTTCAAAAACAGCCAGGAAGAGCAGGCACGTGCCACTGGCAGCATAGTAGTCAAAGAGCTGGAAGATGTACATGCCACCCTGTTGATAAGGTAGAGAAGACAGAGGCATAACAAGACTAGTCCATGTCAGGAAAAAACGAGTAAGGCAAGGAGAAAAATAGCAGCAGAAACACTGAACCTAGAGGAGGTGGGAGGAGAGCCTTCGCTTGGGGCTGGCCCCACTCTGTCCCAAAAAGAGAGTCAGGTGTGGTGGCAGGAGAGTATTTCACACCCATTTAATGATACTGCTGAGCTTGACTGGCTTCTAAGTTCACAGGAGCAGAAGCCAGCTTGTTTGCTTGTTTTAAATCAGTTAGCAAGTTGCCAGCACCCTTTCAAAATACCATGTAGCAGTGCAGAGCTCTGCACCCAAAAAAATTGGGATCTTGAGCACCAGGATATTCAGATACCTCATTTTACCTTTGTCCAGCTTTACAGCCTGCTCGGGGTTCAGGCTCTGCAGCGGCAGAGAAATGTGGCTTCCCTGCTGCCCCAGCCTTTGAGTTGAGCCCTGCAGGGTTGCCATTGGCTACCTCTACAGGCCACTGGATGATTTTTATGTGATTTCTTGAAGAGAAGGCCCCTCCAAGTCAAGCAGATGCTTTCAAATAATGCTGAAGGGCTCTAGACACACAGTTTCGTTCAAACCGCTTGCAGTGGGAGCTGCCTTCAGCAGATCCTTAGCCAGGATCCTGTTGGAGGATCATTCATCAGTGCCTAAGGAATTTAGCAGGAATTAGCTGACATTACACAGGCAGCACAGAGGAGTGCTAAGACCCCCACCCAAGTGTGTGTTCTGCACACAGAGCACAGCACAGCACTGCGGGAAGAGGTGCTTGGCTATGCGCTGCAGAGCTGTGCAAACACCGTGCACATCGCACTGACACAGCTCTGTTCCTTGTGGTCCCAGGGATCACAGGCTTCCCAGGAGCTCAGGCAGGGTTACGGTGCAGCTATTACTCCCAGGCTCCCCTCCTGCTGCTCTGCTTTGCGTGGAAAGCAGCCAGCAAACGATCACTGCCCTTAGAAGAGCTTGTTTTCAAACAGCTCAGCTTGTTTTAGCTATCAGGTCTGGCATTTGCACAAAGCTGCGTGTCAGGCAGCCTGCCTGGGCTGTGGGACTGTCTCCCTGGAAGGCTCAGTTATGCAGCGAGTGCACCAGCATCACCCAGGGTCAAAGCAGCACTGGCTGTGAGAGACACCAGCTAATGCATTAGAAATGAAGGATAATTAACAGCACCAAAGACGAGCTTGCTGCCTCCACCCCGACAGCCAGAGCTGTGTAGCAGGGGTTTTGGTGCTCAGCTGTATAACCCAGCTGCTCCTTTCTTACCTCAGTGACCAGCAATAAGCCCAGCAGGTAGCATATGACTGCAATGGCCAGGATCAGCAGCTCCCGACGCCCCTTCTTCCGAAACACTCCTGGGAACAAGTCAATAATAGCTGTCACCATGCTTTCCACACAGACGAACTGCAGAAGAAAACAGGTCAGAAAAATCAGTGTCTCTCCTTCCCCAAGCACACACTTCCTCTCACCATCCTTTTTGCCTCCTGCCACCCAAATCCCTTTTTTTTTGTTTTGTTTTCTCTTTTCATCTGTCTTGCTTCCACCAAGGGCAGAGAAACAGGGGAAGAAGGCCTGATTCTCCAGGTACAGAGGCTGTGATGCTGCAGAGCAGAGCCTGAGTAGAGCACCCTGCCTGGCAGACATGCCCGGACACCTCCTGCTCCCCTCATGCCAGCACACCAGGGTCACACACTGTGCTCTGCAGGGAGTTTTGCTGGGGTTTGTTCCTGGCAAAACAGGGTATGAGATGGTAAGAGATGGGCACACCAGTGAGAAGAGGACATGGAGGTTGCTCTGGTGGGATGCAGCTGGGAGAAAACAGCCCCATTCCCCGTCCTAGACTGCCCTGCTCTGTGCTGAGCCTCCCTCCATTGTGTGCATGGTTTCAGTGTTGGCACGGAGATGGGAAGGGATGTAGCTGGAACATCCTCCCACACACACAGGGAGAAGGATTCTAAACAGAGATGCCAACACATATAACTACTGGCCTGCCACTGACCCTGTCTCTGAGCTCCCTCACTGTGGAAGGGCAATGGCCAGGATCAGCAGCTCCCGATGCCCCTTCTTCCAAAACACTCCTGGGAACAGGTCAATAACAGCTGTCACCATGTCAATATGTAGAGAACATATTGAAAGTATCAGCAAGGCACAAACCCACCTTATACTTTACAATGACCATGGAGAGTGCTCAGGGTGGGGACAGGCACCTGGGTGTTAGATGAGATGAGGCATTTGCTGTACCTGGCTGTCCAGTCCCAGGAAGATCAGCATGAGGAAGAAGAGGCAGGACCAGAGCTGAGATGCAGGCATCATTGTTACTGCTGTTGGATAGGCTATGAAAGCCAGGCCAGGACCTGCCAACAGACCACAGGATGATCACGTGTGCTCCCCACACCATCACCTGCCACCACCACCCTGCAGCACAGAGTAAGTTCACACATTTCTTCAAAGTTTGTATCACCATGGCTTCTTGCCCACACAGGGCTGAAAGTTGTGTCATGGAGCACTGGTCATGTACACTTTTCTGCAGATACCCATAGTAGTAGAGAATGTACATAACTTCTTGGGCTTCACTTCAGAAAAGGACTCACCCCCTCAGGTTTTTTGTTTTACCTTGGCTCTGAAGTGTCTCAGAAAAACCTACCTGATTCAGCCACTTCTGAAATGGGTACGCCCTGCTCTCGAGCCATGAAACCCAGCACAGAGAAAATGGCAAAGCCAGCAACAAAGCTGGTGGCACTGTTCAGGAAGCAGAGCATGATGCAGTCCCTGCAGGGAGGACACCAGAAAGAAATCAGTGCTTCCTGCTGCAGAATGGGTCCACTTGGGATCATGTCCATACTCAGCTCCCCCATTAACCAGTGTTGTTCTTGAACCCCTCAGAAGTAAAAAGCTCAGAACAGAGCCAAATACCAGCCTGCCTACCTTGTGCCTCACTGTTCAAGAGTTGTAGGGTTATATGTGGCACAGAGGGAGAATGAGGCACCACCAGTGGCTTGTACATATGGATGACATAATGATATACACAGGGACAGGGCAACAAAAAAGTTGACAAGAGTCAAGACAATAAGAAAAACAACAGTGAAAATGGGGAAAACAGCAAATTAGAGGAGGGAAAAGGTTGCAAAAGTAAACATAGTCAAGAAAGAGGAGCATCTGGAAGCATGAACACATACAGGTTCAGCAGTTCTAGTAAAACAAGGGCTAGTGCGTTAACAAAAATCCTCACCTGACAAGGATTGTGCCTACACTGTCTTTATTAACTCTGCTCAATATGGAGGCTGGAATGTGTTATGCTCCTTGTCATGAAACTTTTATGCACTTGCTGCCTGCAAAAATGGCGTACCAGTCTGAGCTGATTGAGCTGGAAGTCCCCCCCCAGGATCCTGCCCGAGCAGCTGCCACAGCTGACCCACAGCACCAGCTGCTGTGGTGCAGTGTGGACACACAGCACATTTGGGCCACCCAGACCTAAGCTGCCAGTGCAAGACACCTAAGGAATTAGAGGAAAGCATCAGTGCACTGCTCCATTGGTGACAGAGACGTTTCAGAACCAGGGGAAAGTATTAACTGTCTGACCAACAGCCGTGGCAGCACCTATTGGAGATCAGGAGAGATGATTGATGTCTCCCAAGTACAATTCCATTTTTCCATCCATGCTGGACAAACACATGCAGGAATAACAAAACCTCTGCTTCTCATGCCTCTGTGGAAGGTGTCAGAAATGGTCCTAATGGATTCACTGAGCTCCATGTCAGGCCATGGATAAAATAATTCTGTAATCAAGGGCATGAAGAAGGCCAGACAGACTTGATTAACTTCCCTGATAGGGTCAAAAGGCCACTGGCAGTGCATTACCCGGATGGCAGTAAAGCACTAGAGACAGGGCGCCCTGCCATCCTGTTTGTACCACCTCCCCTGCCTAGGCAAGTGACAGCAGAGCTGGCCATGTCACCCCTGCCCACTCATCACGTCAAAATAGACTGGTATCTACCCAGTGGATGGAGACACTCCACATTTTCACTCCTCCCTGTCCTCCAATCTACTGTTTCCAAGCTGACTCATGCAGGAGAGCACTATTAAAGCCATTTTCTGGAGCTCTTCTGTTCCCTGAGCCACTCTCCATCCCTGTGCTGAGTCCTCTGCAGCTCCTGCTCTGTGAGCAACTTACTAGTCAAAGCAGCACGGCCCAAGGTCTCCCCCAGCTGCCTCTGATGCAGCTCTGTGCTGTTTGTCCCTGATCATTCCAGAAGAATACGAGGAGTTTAGGCTCCTCTTACCTGTAACAGTTGTTGGTGTATTTGTTGTAGCTGCCCAGAGCTGTCAGGCATCCCTGGCAGATGGCATAAGAGAAGAGGATTTGAGTGCCTGCATCCATCCAGACCTGGAACAGAGAAGGTCAGTGGTCTCCAGACCTGACAACAAAATAAATAAATGGCTGAGCCCTGCCAACAACAACCCCTCCAGCCATGGATAACACACCCTGTGAGACAGAGAGGGGATCAATGAATGTAGAAACTGGGATATCTGTCTGGGAAAACTGAACCATAGGACTGGAAATCCTCTAGGAAAAGTCTCCCAAGGGGACCGTAATTTCACATCCCACGCAAGGTGACATCACTTTTCCATCCTACCCCTTTGCATTCAGGGTAGAGATGGCACTCCTGATGGCATGGCTCCAGCTGAAGCTAACAGTGTTGAAGTCTGTGGTCCCTATGTGGTTCAGGGTTCGCAGAGCCACTGGTGGGTCACCCCGAACAAGAGTGTGATCGATGACAAATGTACTCCCTTCCCTGCTCCCCAGTCTAGTTCCCAGCATCTCTGAGGCCACGGTTCAGGGTGAAGGGCAGAAAATTGCTGAGCTTTGGCATTTGGCATTGCATGGGAAAAGCTGAGCGGGCTTCACCACTGCTCCAGCCCTCTCCTCCATGGAGGAGCTGAACTCTGGGCTGAGCTGCAGCTTTGCTCTCAGGCCCTCCCTGAGAGCTGCAAGTTAGCAGGCAGGCAGAGAAACAGCCCACCTTTCTGATCATTTCCAGGTTCCTTGCTCACTCTCTTTTGCCTCCAAGCAGCCCCCAGCTGCAAACATCCAGGCAGCTGGAATTCTGCAGCCTTCAAAGAATCCCAGCCAAGGCATTGCTGCCTAAATACACACAGATTTCTCACAGACAGGCATGTACACAGCAGACCTTCAGGCATGGACATACATTCTACTTTAACCAACACCCCAAATTCTGCTGAAAGTCAGTAGTGTGATCTCACTGCTGCTATGCTGGGTTGCAGCAGCCTGGAAAAATCATGTCAGCTTTAGTTAGGCTGTGAAAAATAGGAAGGTTTGCGGTGAATAAGCTCTGACCGTGAATAAAACACACTCAGCCCCAGTCATCCCACTGTTATTTATTTTGATATCAAAATTCCATTTACATTTAGTGGGTTTTTGCTTTCAGTGCACCACAGATTTTGTACTGACAACACATAGATGCATTTGAAAGCGATTTGGGGGCAACTGATTAGGGAGCAGTTGGAGCTTTGGCCATCTGGGGAGACATGTAAGCTCAGCTGAGACTGTGGGTTAAGTCTGGGCTGCCTCCACAGAAATATTCAGCAGTGGAATAATTAGCAGCAAGTGTAATTTAAATTCTCTTCTGGGAGGGGGTCTGCATTAACACCTCCATGAGCACCGCTGAGCCCATGTGGGGAAGAGAAGCAAACTACTGCTACAGAAAGGTGTGGGACACTACGAGGGATCCTTCTGCTGCCTGCCCTGTGCATCCTCCAGGGGTGCTGCCCACATCCTGCCAATGTAGGTACCTTACAGGTCCTGGGTTTGCCTGCATCCTCCGTCCTAGTCTGTATTTGTCATCTCTGGGTACACAATATCCTCCTTGCTGGGGTGAGGAAGGTTTCCATGAGCTCCAATGAGTGGTGGCAGGGATTTACCCTTTGGCCAGCCTGACCCAAGCAGGTGGGACCATCCCCCAGGACAAATGAAAGGAACTTTCTGCCCAGCTGGGGCACAAGCTGAGCGTCTTTGGTCTCTGCAAGCACAGGGACCCCACACTTCCTGAGAGGGCCCTGTTGGACCCAAACAAAGTGCTGACCAGGCCAGGAAAAAAAATGAAAAGTGGTAGTTTATATCCCTCCTCCCTTAATCATTTGCGTTTAACAGTCAGGAAAACCATCTACTTGATATACTCTTCTGGTTTTGCTGAGCCCCTGAGTGGAAATAACCTAATATGCCCATATGCTGCAGACCATGAGCAAACAGGTTGCTGTGCTGTGCAGGGGAACTAGACCCCTCTCAGCAGTTTTAAAGATTTTCTGTCTCTGGTCTCCTTTCAGAGAATACAGCTAGATGCTCAGCTAGCATCAGATCCAAAGGCCAGGGCACAGAAAACCTTCCCGTGGCCAGCATTTGCCTGACCCCCCACTCACCTGTGGGTCTGCCAGCCTGGAAATGTCTGGCTTCAGGTAGAAGATGATGCCCTGGGCAGCTCCCGGCAGCATGACTCCTCGCACCAGCAGGATGATAAGCATCACATAGGGGAAGGTGGCCGTGAAGTAAACGACCTGCAGGCACAGAGAAACGAGAGGAGAGAGGGTCAGCAGGGAGGGGGTGCAGGCATCACCTCATCTCACCTGCAGGCCCCCACCCCAGCCAGCCCTGGGCTCTGCAGTAGCTGCTGCTGCTAGCATAGAAGTGATGTGGGAAAGAAATTAATCAAGGTTATGTCCCACTGGTGATTTAGTTAATCTACATTTTGTTCTTCATCCAAGACTCTGCCACCGGTTGTGCTGCTTTGTTTTCTCTTCCCAATCAGTGTAATTTCCCTGCATTCCAGCTGTTCTCTTCATCTTTCTAGAGCTGCAGAAGAAACCCAGATCTTTTCCTGTCACTGAGTTTTAATGAGGAGTTATTAAAATGGTCCTATGGCCCAGCAAGAGTTTTCCAAATTAAATAGCAACTTTTGCTGCCCAATTTGAGACACCTCTGAGAAGTCTCATTTCCAGAAGTGCTCATGCATCAGTCTCATCCCTTCAATGCCTCTGAGCTCACAGGTGAAAAATGGGGGCACATCAAACCTTTAAAGGAAATATAGATGCTTATTTTTGTAATACTTTCTTTTCACTTCTTCCTGTGTGTGATGTAATTAAATATTGCAGTAGAATTAATCATCACTAATCCATTTGTGAGCAAGTTGAAACTTCCTAACATTTTTTCATTACCAGAATTCATCCAAGTAATGTGAAGGCTTATTTACTCTATGGATTCATAGTGAGTGGCCTAAAACTGCATTTTTTTTTCTCTGCTTAGTGATAATTGGTTAAATAAGTGACAGTACATGGTACTTTTGCTGTTCCTTGATTGAATGAGAATGTGAGCACTTTGGGCACAAGTATTAAAATCTACCATCAGAGATTACTTCTGGGGAGCATTTGTACACATCATCTGAATGCATAAGGAAAGGAAACATGGAAGGAGTGCAAAAGTGGGCAAAATGAATAAAAGAAAAAGGCTTTTACAGAAAATAAGTTTTCATGGAGTTATTTGAAAATATTTTCCTACTGTTTCTTAAATTTTGGATTTCTTAGATAACAGAAGCAGAAACATAAGGGTCTGACAGGGTTATCTGATTATAGCAGTCTCTTGGGCAAGAATAACCCCCTGTTTAATCTGTAGCTGTTGAACAAAGTTATGCACCTTCTCAGAATTCTTGGGTCTTCTCTACTGCATATCCTAATACATTGTCAGTGAAGAAAGAGAAGGAAGCAGTTGAAATTTTTGACAGGGTCCCTTATAATACTCAAAATTACTATGTGCAGGGAAGACAACTGACCTGTTTGGTCTATAGTGTATTTTGGGACAGAAAAACCCAACCTGTGTTGTTGCACCATGTCCATAACAACTAGCTGGTAAAAAGTAAGCCTGTATCCTACAACTTGTGATGGAAAAATCTTCTGTAATCTCAGGAAGACCATTCCAGCTACTCTGTCACTCTCTGTTTTCTCTCACTTTCTGGCCTGATTTTGCCAACCCTATTGGCCCAACCAGCCTGACTGAAATTCCTTAGTTTTTCCCTTCTGCAGGCAGAAGGGAAGTTTTGTGCTCCGGGGCAGCACCAGGCAACAGAGAGACTCAGTGGAGAAAGCTGAGAGCTGAAGGGAACCTGGGGTGACACTTCCATGCAGATAAAATAGCCTCTCGCACCCAACCTCCCAAGACCAGCATGATACCTCATGTGAAGATGGCAAACCAAGGGAGGTCAGAAATTTAAGGCTTAAAAGGCAGAGCATTCCCTCTCCCCATAGATGTGGAGTCTGGCTCTCCCTCCTTGAGAAATGGTGGACAACAAGACAGGACAAGCAATAGCCAGTCATCAGCAAAAAGTGGGGAAGATCCAGAGATCAGAGCAAGCTATTGTCTTGCTCTGCTGAGATGGGTGCCCAGTGCAGTTTTCAGGTAGCAGATGGGATTGGACACTGAAACACAGGTGTCCAGTACTACAGGGAACACCTGCCAAGAGTAGAGATAGTGATTTGAAGGAAAAAAAATCTGTTGCAGAAATTGATTGCCCTCCCTTTGCTGTTGGGACATCAGCTGAACACTCATAAGAATCATTAATGACGCAGCCATCTCAGTGTGGCTCCAGTGAGGAAAGCGGTCCTGCGTAAGTCAAGGCCATGTCCGTAATACCCAGCCCAAAGCATCACACACTCATTCACTCTGGAAGGAAAACCAGGCCACCTGCTCTACAGGATCAGCACTGGGAGGGAGCTTTGGCTCCAGACTCACCAGCAAAATGCAGAAAGTGACCTTCTGAGCCAAAAAACACAGAGCCAGGGAGAGTAAAAAGAAGAGCCCAAAGACACTTCTCTCACCCCAAGTATTTTGCAGGATAAAGAAGCAGGAGAGATTCATTATCTATTCACTGAGCTGGTTACAGGCAGCAGCTTGTCTATTTTGCTCAGTGTTTAATTACTGCCAGGGATGGGAAGTTTGCCACTGCAGATGATCTTGTTAAAAACATCAGCAAGCCACACCAGGACCACACAGTGGTGAGCAAGGGTACCTGGGGAGTATCCAGTAGCCACTGTGGGTATCTGCAAGGGAAAAAGTGACTCAAGACTCCCCTCAGTTCTCAGTTCTTTCCCTGTTCTCCCCTTCCTGTTGGAGCTACTCTTTTAGTCTTCCTCTTAGGGATCAAACACAACCAGCATAAATCAGTATGGCCTCACAAGGTTTCAGGTTTGACTTTGGCACTCTGTCTCCTGCCTCTACTTCATGAAGAGGGAGAGTGGGGAAGAAATGTAAAATGGGTACAAGGAGGCTTATGGACTGGGAGGATAATCTCCATTCCTACTTTGCCTGTGGACTTGACCCCTTTCCAGATGCAGAAGTAGCAGATGATCCACGCCAGCAGGAGACACAGAGCCAGCTCCCAGCGCACAGTGCCCAGTCTGTGAATACCATCCGTGAGCCCCAGGACTCGATTCCTGCCAGTGTCCAGGGACAGGGAGAGAAGCATTAACACCCCAGACCAAATCACCCATACAGACCTTTCCCATATCACCCCATCCAAAATCTCAACAGACTATTCACAACACATCTGCTCAAGGCTCCCAGCCATGCAAATCACCCCAGCTCTGCCTTAGTCTCCTCTCTCTCATTTCTGCTGATGCTGCTCCACCATGTCTTGTAGCTGGCCCAAACCCTTCCACTCTCCAAACCCACGGTGCCATGCCTGTCAGACCCACATTACACAAAATCAACGCCTGCTCCCCGTTGCTCCTCTACCCTGGCAGCTGCCCAGCAGAGACTACTCAACCCAAAGCAGGCCACCAATGCCATCACCACCCCATGGCCACCACTCTTCCTCCCCATATACTATAAACAACCTGTATATAAGTGTAAATGATCTTTATGATTCCCCTGCCCTTCCTTTAGCCTCCTTCCTTGAAGGTTCACCATTGTGAAGGTGGGCCACACGAGAGCTTCAGCACTGCAGCTCATGCAGTTCCCAGAAGCTCAACCTCACACTTACAATTCCTCTGCACACCCTTCTCCAAACCAGCCTCAGGGTCCCCTTGCTCTCTCTGCACAAAACCTGAACAACCATTTCAGAGGGGTCTTAGTTCTCACTAAATACTGTGTGCAAAGAACAGGCAGGAGAGGAGAGCCAGCACTGTGCAGGCTCTTTCTGCAACCATGGGTGTGTATCATCTCTGTGCCCTGTGGGGGCTGCAATGGACAAAGGGCACTCAGCCCTTTCAGAGGTACTTTAGGACACCTAAATGGAAAAAAACCCCAAACCGACTGAAGCTGAAGCTGAGTCTCTGACACCTCTCTTCTTTATGAGACCGTCCCTGTAGTGTGGAGAGGCAGTGTGGCACCAGCAGCCATTGCAACCTCTCCAGGCTGCAGCGATGACCCTCTATGGGACACTGTCTGCCCTGCTGCGAGACCGCTCTCTCAGAAAATGCTTTATTGCTTCCAGCCCTGTGACCAAAATTCCCCAAATTCCCCTCTGGCATCTCATGCATGCACCTCAGATCCCTGCTTTCCAGGGATGACCATGAGCAGCCTGATGGACCACTTCCCTTCGGCAGCAAGCAAGACATGGTCAGAAGAAGAGAAAAGGCAGTTTGGTCCTCTCTCTTTCACTGTGGAGGGCTGTTCAGTCTGCCGTGGCCACTCATGCTTGCCTGCCAACAGTGGCTTGCAACACCCAGCACATGCATCCCCTGCTTTCAGCAAGTCCTCATCTGATTTTGGTGCCTCTTTTGGTGGCCACACTCACCCAGGCATCTCAGTGCCAGAAAGGGAACATGCCTGTGCTTGTGTACACATGAGCACCTTGGCAGGCACACTGAGCAGTCCCTGGGGTGTACCCAGTCCTCACGCCCCTGGGCTCTGTGCCAATCTCCTTGGCAGCTCATTGTGCTCCCCATGCTTAGATCTGACACGTGGCACCTCACTTGGTCCTACAGAGATGCACAGCCTACTGCCCAGATAGTCCTACAGCTGCAGCCTTGGGACGAGAGAGGAGCCTGAACAGAGGGAAAGTGACCACATACTCCCAAAACTCAATCATTGACGAGGTGGCGTTTGCAGGCAAAGTCCTGTTGTCCAGGCTGGATCTATTCAGAATGTCCACACAGAGATCTACCAAAAGAAAAGGAAGCTGATGAGCTGGAGAAATTCTGTGAGGCTCCTCCATGAGGGACAGTTCTTCCCCTCTGCCCCCTGACCCTCACTCTGGCAGCACACAGACCCTTCACCCTGTTCTATAGAGCATCTCATTAAACTCTTGCATCTCATTAAGCAACTCATTTAACTCTGGCTCTCCCCAGCTACAAATCCCAATCCAGCAGTAGCCAGAGGGCTTCAGGAAAGGGAAAGGACAGAACAATTCCCTGCCAAATGGAAACCAGATGGCTGCAAAGTATAGATTATTGAGGGATAGCCACTATGAGTAGCCAGGACAGAAAATTCCATTCTCTGCCCGCATCATGAACCATTCCCTGTCCACACATGCATACATATGTTCACACACACCACAGATGTTCCCTTCTGCCATCACCAACTCTGTTACACGGCATGAAATTACTAAAAACAGAGGAGGTGCCATGCATTCCAAAAATGCACCTCATCTTGCATTTTGCCAGCAAAGGCAAGGAAAAACAAGGAAGCTCAGCTGTGGCTGGGAAGCTTGTGTCTGTTCAGAGAACATCTGTGGCTTTACTCACAAACAAACCCACGTTGGGGGAGCTGAAGGAATCAGATCAGCCCTTTAAAAGGCTGGTTACCTCTGCTGGGATGAAGGGCAGAGGAAGCTGTAAGAGAATGGCTCATAGGGTGGAGAAATTTAACACATCACAGAACCTAATCACCTAACAAGAGAAAAGATGAGGGAACCAAGCTGCTGCCAAGCAAAGCAACCTGTTCAACATGAGGTCCATGAGGATCACCTCACATGTATCTCAACTTCCCCAGTGCCTTGAGTAAAACCAAAGACAGGTCTTCTCTGCTGCGTGCAGTTATGTGAACTGTGGGCATTAGGAGTTGGGAACCTTAGCCAATGTAATTGTATAGAGGCTGTATAGATGTGATTAAACCAGGAAAACAGTGCCCTTAGAGTTTTGTGTTACTGTTTCCTTCACTGGAAGACCTGTAGTGTCAAAATCCTCCAGTGCTGGCTTGACCTGATTTAGCCAAAAGCCAAGTGTGCAGAGGAAACTGTTCAGGCTTTGGCAGCAACTGTCCCAATAACTCTGAAGGAGTAGGGTAGAGTAAGGGAACTGTAAGATAAATTGTTGTACCAGAGCTAATAAAAAGCTCCTGCCACATGAGGAGTACTCAAGATTGGCTTGAAAACTCTCCCACCCACGTCTCCTGTTTGCCAGAAAGCACAGATTTTTTTTTTGTGAAATCACATTGCAGCTTATGAAAACTTCTTATCCAAACAAAAAAATATTTTCTACAAAATTCAAATATTCTACAGGAATTGGAAAGAGACTAGAAGCTGACCAAGGGAAGGTGTACCTGAGTTCCAGGGGTTATTGCAACTGGCCCATGGTAGCACTGAAGTGAAGGAGCTGAACAGGTAGAAGAGTGCCCAGGACAGGATGACAATGTAGTAAATATTCAGATAGCACTCAATGATTTGTGTGGCATATCCAATTCCTGTGAAGGAAAGCAAAGGAGGTGAGGACAGGGCTGCCAACCAACTCCCAGTGCATCAGGCTTACAACACCAACAACAAGGCTCACTAGACAAAAGGGCAAGATCTACATAAGAGAAAGAGAAAGGATTTTATGACTGTGCATGCAAACAGGACACATTGTTGGTATGCCTAGAGAGGTCTATGGTGGACCACCCAGAAAACTGTATGCTGATGTGAACATAAACATTCTGAGCACTACCTTGCCACTGCATTGTAGTGCCTCTCCTTCAGGAAAACCAACTCTAGCCTTTAAAGAAAAGAAATGCAGGTGAGTCTCTTACTTCTGGGAAGAGTCAGGAAAAAGGATTTTGTCACAGCTAATATACATGGTGCATAAAGTAAGGTGTTTGGGCCAAGGTACAGACTTAGGAGCACAGCACTGGTCTTGTGCTGCTTGTGCCTATGGCTCACTGAGACATGAGAACAGCACTCAGGCCAGAACGGCCTAATCCATTTCTTTAAAACTGGTTGTCAGTGACCTCTGAGATGCCAGCGCTGTTCCCCTCCAGGCCTGCGCCAGAGCACAGGGGTCTCCAGAGCAGGAGGTCCCAGACTCCCCAGGGAGTTTCAAATAGCACTGCACACCCACGCTCAAGCAAACTAACCAGACCTCCAATCTGCCTGAGCACAGGTTTGTCTGTCTGCAAAAGCTGGGTAATAAGCTCTCCTCTGGACAGGAGAATTGAGGAAATTAGATTCATTAATATATTAATGCCATTAAACAACCTTCCCTAGGGCCCCAGAAGTCCTGGTTCTTATACCTGTGCCTTAACCTAAAACCCATCCCATCTCTGGGCTGTCAGGCCAGTGTGTGCAGTCTGATTCCCTTCAGTTTGGAGGATGCCAGCCTGCAAATGCTGCCACAGCAGCCCTGGGCACAGCAATGGGCAGGGAAAGCATTATAAACCAGCCAGCTTTCCTCATCCCCTTCTCACTATTTGTCCTGGACTACAGGCAGGTGTTTGTGTATTGACACTTCCACCCTCCTCCTGTAAGCTGGCCATCCTGCTTCTCCTCTCTCCTGGGCTCTGAGCTTCTCAAAGCAGAGACTGTGTCTCAGCTGGGCCAGCACAGCCCTCACACACCCCAGTCACCTACAGAGGGGTCAGGGAACTGCCTTTGCACACACAGCAGTCAACAGGAGGGATAACAAGGCTGGGAGAGAGAGGAAAGGAGGGAGAATAAAGGAGAAAGGAAAAAAAAAGATAGAATAATAATGACAACATTTCCAAAAAAGGCTCTGAGTCACTAATTGTTAGAAAGGGCTGCCAGTAAATCTTGTAACTTTACCGACCTTCAAAGATGGGGCAGATCTTCCTCCAGGCAGTGACCCCTCCCTGGCTGGTGTACTGCCCCAGCGCTGTCTCCAGGAAGAACAGGGGGATCCCACAGGTGAAGAGGAAGATGAGGTAAGGGATGAGGAAGGCTCCTGCAGAGAGGAGTAAGATGTGGCCTCAGAAACCTCTTCAAAAACCTTATCCTCCCCACCTCTTGCCAGGTGCCTGGGGCCATAGCTGGAATCAGCTAGATGAACACAAACATTTCTCTGAATTGACTGTGCAACCTCTGCTAAGGAAACAAGTCTCCAACGCCATCATTTCTCAGAAAAAAATGCAAGGGTGGTCTGTCTTGTGCTACTGCATTTAGTTTTGGCCAAAACCTAGAGGTAAAGAGTATTCAGGCAAGGGGGTAAAAAAAAAAAAGACAGTGCTGGGGAAGTTCTCCCTGCTTCATGCTCCTGACCTCATTCCAGTTTTCAGCAGGAGTGGGGTGAACCAAATAAGTCCTTGTTTCACATAACCACATTTGTTCTGCCTTTCACAAGAGTCACAGCAAAACTCCCACTTGCCCAGAGGATACAAACCTGGAGGCTGGTGACATTTCTTAGTAAGTAATAAATTTGTCAGGATATAAATTTACTTGAGACATATTTCACATCAAATTTGAAAAGTAGTTTGCACCAAAAAGAATGGAAATAGGGGAAGGGCAACAGAGTATCTTTCCAGCATTTACAAAATTAAGAAATTTAACTTCTCTCTACAAAATCAATGTTTTAATACAATGTAGAGCAACATCTTAAGATAAATTAGCTCAAAATAACCCCCAGATTAACCCTAAAAGACATGGAAGAGGAAGGAGAACAAGATTTTTTTCTGTTTTTCTGGAAACAACGACCAACATAAACAGAGCATCAGAAAAGACAAAAAAGAACAATAACAAGAAGTTGAATGCCCTGAAGAAAATGGTTTAATGCCCTGTTATAGCTGTCTGAACCTTTTTTCCTTCTTTTCAGTTCTGCTGCCAAACCGAAACATCCAATATATTCACTGCTCTGCTCAAAACTAGTCCTGAGATGTCATTTTTCACAACTGACCTTCCTTCTGTCACCTCAACACCTTCCTCCTGATCTTTAGTGGAGGTTTTCACACTTTCACTCTGCTCCAAACCAGCTGAGGTGACTGCCTTCCTCACTGAAACAACTGTCAAGGTCTTGTCACTCCAAACACTAAAGTTTTGGCCATGAGTACCTCTCACTGCCAGTGCCTGGAGAGCACCTCAGCTGCTTGCAACCACAACAAGGGTCCCTTTCTCAGCCAAGCCCAGAC
Source organism: Scytalopus superciliaris (assembly GCA_013400415.1). NCBI lineage: Eukaryota > Metazoa > Chordata > Aves > Passeriformes > Rhinocryptidae > Scytalopus > Scytalopus superciliaris. The sequence continues at coordinate 443,523 of VXBX01001503.1, read as the reverse complement.
TTTGTCCCCTCAAGGCCCTCTCCTCCCCTGCCAGCACAGGCATCTGCACTGAAATTCCTTCCAGTGACAATTAGCAACTAGGAACACTTGCCCTTGTTTTCAAGCCAACAATGTTACAATAACAAGGAACATCCAAATTTCCCCTAAACACAGCTGTGTGTAGCTGCAGGAGACCTGGGGCCAGAGGGAAGGGGGCTGGTTCTCAGGGTCAGCCCAGGTTTGCAGAGCAGGGCATGGGATCTGCTGAACTAGAGGCAGCTGCTGCTTTCGGTGCTGCAAGACATCTATCTGTTTGCCAGATCTGTACACAGATGAGTCCTTCAGCAGATTCCAGACCCTCTCCTCTGATACCATTTGTCCCAGAGGTTGACCCAATTTGGTTTCTGAGCAGTGAGGGCTTTCTTTTTCTATTGTCTTGTCTCTTACCAGCTGAAACTCCTGACCCTTTCCTCAGTTTGCTGCCCCACTAGAGAGAGCCCCAAGAAACAGAGTCTTTTTCCTTATGGGACAATAGCAAGTTCAGGATGCTGAGCAATTATTCAAATTTGACAGTGCAGCCATAGACAAGGCTACAGTAGTTGCTTTACAGCAAGTTAGCACTATTGTTCCTACAGCATCTATCTCACAGCTTTATAACCGTCTCAGTACATCTGAAGGGAGATAAAGGTGACAAGTACAGCAATCTCCAGTTTGGGGAAAAGGGACAGGGATGCAGCATTTATAGCTGGAAATGCCTCTTTTGCAATTTCAAAGACTTTCCTAATGCTGAGAGTATCTTTGAGTGTCCTGGGAAAGACAGTGCCTTGTTCCATACAAGTTTGTTGACCATCTGGTTCCCTTGAGCCCCGGAGAGAGAAGCCTACCTTGTACAGCAGAAGCATGCCTTCTGCAAAAGCAGTGTGTGAGCTGTGAGGGAAGGCCTCTCCCATCCCAAACTTTCCCAAGCCTAGCCTTGCTGCATTCTGCCTTAGGTATACCAGAGTAGATTAATTAAAGAAAAAAAAAAAAGTTATTCAATAGATATCTAAATTGAACAAAAGTAGCCTTTTCACATATACTAATTAGCATACAAATTGCAAAGACTACTGAACCAGATACTGTAGGCATAAACTATGCAAAGATATCATCTGAGCTCAGGAGAAATTTTCCATGCAAAACCCATGACTCCTCTCTCAAAGCACCACTGCAGAATGGGCTGTTCAATCAGATGCACCACTTGTCTTTGCTAACCCATGCTGGTCAGACTTGCTTTTGGTGCCTCAGGTGCCTCCCATCAAAATATTGGAGAAGGAGACTGGGGGAGCTGCCAGAAACCATCCCAGGTTCAAGAAAAACTCAATTCCATTTTCTTTAATTGTATCTTTTCCAGCCCAAATTTCTTTTAGAGGAGACGTTGTATTGTCTCCTGTTTGATTTGGATAAACTTCAGCAACAGCACAAAGGACAGGAATTTGGAAGTCCTGGGATAAACTACAGTGGAACCACTCATTTATTGGTGAAACCTCAGAGCACTTTGGAAAAGAAAGGCCCTTGTGGCGTGGTTTGCAGAGAAAGGAATTTTAAAGTGGGGGGAATAAGCAAGTCCCAGAGCGTTATTTCAAGGTGTCTCTAGAGAACAAGAACAAAAGAGAAGTTATTGCTGTATTTGACATGTAATTTGTTATTCCTCCTTTCTTTTATAAAGTTAGATTTTTGATTCACTGAGAAAAGTTAGTGACAGTCAATTATTCCCTTCCGTTTCATTTTATTGTTATAAGAAAGTTTAATTTTTAACCATGTAATGATCTCAGTGCAGTGTTATTGGAAAAGGAGAGCCATGCAAAGAAACAAAGAGGAAAGTGAATGAACCCTCCCTGGGGATGGGTTTTCCTTGTCATGGTTTGATTGTTGGGGAACTGCTCCTGATGAAGAGGTAGAAATGTCCTTCTAAGTGGTACTAGGCCTTGGCAAGGAGACCAGCACCATCTAAGCTTTTCTTCCTCTGAGAAAGGGCCTGAGAGACGTAGAGGTGACACAGAGAGTGGGAAAGGGAAATATGTAGGAGGAGGCTGCTGACAGCTTTCTGACAACTCACAGCATTTGATGGTTTCCAAAGACCATCAATTTCTTGAGATGTCCAAGGGCCTTAAAGAGTTACTAATTAATTCAGCATCCAAACTTGCGACTGCTGCTTTCAGAAACAGTAGAGCTGAATTCTCCCTCAGTTTTTATTCCTCCTGGTTTTGGCATGAGCTAACTTGCTGGAGGAGAGAATAAGGGAGCACATGTTGGGGCACGAGGCACAGGAGAAATGGGTTCAGGCATGCACATATCTTTTGTCATGCCTAGAGATCTAGAATATCTCATCCATGCTGTGAACTTACCACCACCATTCTTGTAGCAAAGGTATGGGAACCTCCACACGTTACCCAGACCAATGATCTCCCCAGCCACAGACAACACAAACTCCATTTTGCTGTGCCATTGGCCTCTCTCTTCTGTTTCCTCCACTTTTGTCTCTTCAGGACCTGCAATGGCCCCATTGAGACCTCCTTTCCGAGACACACTGCTTGTCATGGCTCTGTGGGACAGAAGAAGAGGAGAGTATGGAATGTAGGGAGCCACTGCAGGACAAGCTGGTGGGAAGAGGAAGAAGGTGACTGTCACCACAATAGATCAGCCTCAGGTTCCTCGATCCTGTGCAAAATTTCTCGAGAGTCAATAAAAAGTATAATCCCCAAGTGATGTGTGTGCTGAAGGGGCAGAGGAAAAATTGCTGCTCAGGTGCAATGAACCCACATGCACTACCCCTTCAGCCCATCCCTGAATTCACCTTTCCCTGCCCATGGCCCCCTTCCTCATCCTTCACAGACCACCAGCCTTAGTGTACCTCCATCTGCCCCCTTCATCATTGCTGAAAACTTGCCTGTTACATTGGAAACAGCAGTTCAGAGGAAGAGAACAGGAACTGCAGCTGAAGCAGGGAGTGGAAGTGGAAGCAGGAGTTTCTTCTCCCTGTGTGCTTTACACAACAACTGTCTCCTTCTGGAGTGGTTTTAGATGGCAGGAGAGAAATGTTAATAAGGTTAATAGTCTGAACAAAAATGGACAACCTACCATCTCACTTCAAGGCATTGCTAGGAGTATTGCCTTTGTCCCCCTGGGCACCACCTTATGCTAACCACACAACCTGACAACTCAGCAACACGCACACTTACTTGACCTAGGCTCTCTTCACTAACAAACAGGCACGAGCACCAATCCTCCACCTTTGCCCAACCTTGCAAAGAATACAGGGCAAGGAAAAAAAGCCCCTGGGGTGAGCAAAAGGGCCTTATACTTGTGAGGTGATTCAGGTCTGAGCAAGGGAGTTCTGAGATTAGACAAGCTCAAGTGCTGCAGTGAAAATATTAGTGGGAAAGAGCCCAGAGCAGGAAACACAGAGCAAAGTCACTGTTAGAGGAGGCACACTGAATGTGGCTGGGCCACCAGGATGGTACAAGGAAGACATTTTCCAGTCTCTACTAAATCCTGCATTACATTTAGCCTCATCCTAATGAAGCAAAGTTAGTGGTTGCTTGTTACAAAATACAATTCTCTATCATACGCAAATTCCTTTTATTGGCTAGTTACTTTAAATCTAGCCAAAATTCACACAGACCAGGCTGAATCTTCTTTTTGAAAACATTTTCATATTGTTACAGGCATTTGATTTTGAAACTAAATGAAACCATGAAGAGAGAAAACTCCCTCTGACTTAGCTAAAAAAATTCTTCTCAAAATCTCGCTCTAGTGAGTTACCTGAGGTGGGGATGCACACATCAGTCATGGCAGAAAGCACAGACCTAACCCAAGCAGGGGAGCTGCTGAACCATGGCAGGAAAGTCTTAATTTTAACTACATCTCACTGGCGGCATTAGTAGGCAGAAGTTAGCCTTTGAAGGAGTGATTTACATCAACAAGGGATACATATTCCAATGTTGAGATTAGGAAACTATACTGGAAGCAAGCCTTTCCAAAGTAGCAGCATCTCTGCTTCCATTCCCACCATCTGAGACTGAAAAGAAATCAGGGTTTGGTTCCTTCAGAGCAACTTACAGAGTCAGTTTGCGTGTGGTTCAACAAATTTTTTAACAGCGCATCTATTACTCCCTCTGTGCCATCTAAGAGGATGTCCCCATCTCCAGGGAGCAACAGGGTCAGCAATCTGTATCGCTCAACAATTCCACTGCCTCCAGATCTGCTCTGGACTACTTCAACTTGCTCTCTCCTAGGCAAAGTCCAAGCACAGCTCTGGAGGCAGCTCAGGCCTGGGACCTCCCTCAGTCAGCAACTCAGTTGTGAGCAGAATCTCATCAGCTTTGATGTCCTTTACCTTACAGAACCACCAACCTACCTATCCATCCACCCTTTCCACTAGGATGGTGCACCATGACCACGATGGCAAACTATTCCCTCTCTCCTTGTACCTGGTCTCTCTCCAGTCATCTCCCTCTCGGCCAGCATAATGAGTTATCTCATGGGGAATAGAGACTACCAGGAAATCTGGCCTAACTGGAGACAAGAGCACATGTAGACCCTAACATCTAACTGTCCCAGCAGCCAAGGAACACCATGGCATTTGTTTTGGTATAGTTTTCGAGGAGGCAAAGGAGAAGCCGACCCAGGAACTGGTTGGCTCTGCTGGCACTTACCCCACATGAGACAGCATCATCATCGAAGTGTCTCATTTACTTCTGTAAATGAAATGATTTCCTAAATGTTAACCCTCTGTATAGATCAGGCCCTCCGGCAAAGAAAGATTCTTGCTTATGAAAAGACAACTTCTACTGAATGTTCACAACAAAACAAGTAGTTCTTTAACACAGGCGTGTTTCCTCCCTCTGTTATTCAAGTAAACAAAGGAAATCAGATCTCACAGTGTAATACAGCAATTGCTCTCTAAATGCCCAAGGCAACAACAGTCTTTGTTCCCCCATCTGCTTTCCTGAAGAGCCCATCCTATCTGCTTTGAAATCAGCAGCAGAACTCCATGGACTCTGAATGCAGAGGGCAGAATCTCATGCAAAGCATCAGCCACTGTAATAGGAGACTACAGCAAGAATAGGGGAGCAAAAACCAAGGAGGAGAGCAGTCAGAGGTCAGTGAAGAGCATCCTCCAGGCTAATACAGCTGCCTCTTCGAAAACATTGTGAAAGATCCTGGGCCCTTATAAATTTGAGAGGGGTTTAGAACTATTCCCAGTAAGAACTTATACATGGCCAGAACTGCAGTGGGCACAGCCAGTTTCAGTGTCAAATGCAGATGCATCAGGGCACTGAGGAAGCAATCTGTGTTTTATCTCCAGCCCTTGCCCTTCCTGGTCCATGTGCTGGAAAGCACCTATTTACTGGTATGGCTTGCATTGACCCAAACTCACCAAGGGCTGTGTACAACACATATGGACCTACATATGAGTGTAAAGATGACTCAGCCCTCTAACAGGCTCACACAAACCTCCAACTCCACATTTAAAGAAGGTGGTGCAACCCAGGAACCAAGGCACACACCCTAAATGCCGGCTCGCAGCAGCAGCTCAGCAGCACAGGGATCCTCCCAGTCCCAGCTTTGCCCCTTCACTGAGCTCGCCTGCTGGCTTGCGTAGGGAGGTGGAAACATGGGATCCTCCTGCCAGCCATTTCTCAGCTTCTGAAGCCCAGGCAAGGCCCCCTTCCCCACTGCCTGCCTGCAGCAAGGCCTGCCAGCTGGCTAATCAGTTTATTCCGATGCTGCAGCGCAGCCTCCTCATCTCTGAGAGGAGCAGAGCTCCACGCACTGTCAAATGTGAGAGAAAAAGTAACACATACTTAATGAAATGTGTTTGATCTGTCACAGTCCTTGGCACATTCCAATTTGCTGCAGTCCAGGGCACATTATCAAGTACAATGATGCTTAAGTCTGGGTTTATTGGGGATGTCACAGGAAGATGGCACAAGAGGACTTAGCTACTTCTTTGCTTTTATTCTTTTAATGTAAGGGAAATGCAAGAGCCAGCCTATTTCTGCTAATATTTGTGGTTTATCTATTTTTTGTTAGACCTGTTCCATGTGTGGGGGAAGGGGAAGGTCACAATCAGGGAATCACCTGCTCTCACCAAGCCCCAGGAAGGGAATGCTATGAGTGACAGACCACTGCCTCAACCCTGTCACCAGTCTCCACTTCAAGGACACCTGGACCAGGGCTTTGACTCTGCATCTGTCCTTTGACTGCTGAATAGGCCAACATGAAGGATGGAAGCTGGGATGCTGCAATGAGGAACACAGCTGGGACAAACAGAACAGCAGGGGAAATGCAGCACCTATGCCCTCATTTTCCTGTTTTAAGAAGGGAGAAAGCACCCTGATTATGAAATCAAACCTCTTGAACTGATAACAGATGATGGACTAAAATGGTGCCCAAGGTTTTGGTCCTTTGTGCCATGAACTGCAGCTTCTCCTTTCCCAGAGAAAGCCATGCACAGCATTACATATCCCCACTACTTCCCTGTCTGCTTTGCCCACTGTTTCTCTGAGAAAGCCTATTCATACACCTCCTGGCTCTTTTTTTGAACACGTAATCCTACTGTGTCCCTGCCCTATATGTTCTCAAGCCAGATGGGGACTCAAATAACTCCTCGTTTCCAGCTAGAAACAATTTGGTTCTCCCACAGCAGTCACAGCCACCTACTGTGTCACAGGTAGATATTTTCCTCTCCCTTTGGATGCCCCTCTCCTTAACACATGAGTTCAGAGTAAAAACTATGTTCCTTACTGCTTGCCTGTACTTTTTCTGCTGTTCCTTCACCAAATTTTTGGGGGAAATCCTATGACTCTTTCATTCCCAGTCTCTTTTTCCCCCTCTGCCATAAAGTTTTTCCAACTGTTAAGATGCCATCTGATGCAATTCACTGTTTAACCCCCTCCTAGACCCACTGAGCCACCACCACCTTCTCTCCTCAGCTTTCTCTGAACTCTCCAGATTCTTCTAGAGGTGCCCTGCTGTACTTTCAGCTCTCAGCACTTTGAGGAGGTACTTTTTGCTAGGCCTGGAGTACCCCTCATGGCCATGACCTGCAGTCTGTCATCCTCCCACAGAGTAGGAGGCTTCCTCTGTGCCCAGGCAGGTCCATATGAAATGGAACAGGACTTGGTACTCGGCTTGGTGCATGGAGGCAGCCACATTTTTTCACCAAATAGATTTTCTGCTGAGAAAATAAGAATACACCTGGATTCCCTTAGGACCTGGAAGGAGAACAGGCAGCATGCAGACAGTCATTGACACAGAACAACACGTTCCCTTCTTCAACATTTGAATGAGATAACTCCCTTTAGTCACAAATTTTGGACTTTGTCTGTCCCCCACCTACCACCAGGGAATTCTTCAAGTATGGTCACAAAAGGCAAGGGAAACCAAGGACACATCTGAAGTGCTCTGGACACTCATCCACTGGATCTGATGTGCTGAACACCCAACGCAGATATGCAGGAGAACAGCAATTTTTTGCTTTATTTGGAAAGAAGATGCCACTAAAGTGGGGAGGCAGGACTCAGAAAAAGAGGAGCATGAAAGTGTCATTTGAAAGCAAAACATGCGTATACTCAGCCTCTCCCAGAGTAAAAAAAGGCTTTTTCAGAGTTGCTCAGGTGAGACAAGGAGCAAGAGAGATGAGAAAGCTGAGACAGAAGCCACCTGGAGTTTTGACACCAGAGAAGGAAGCCCATGGCACATCTCCTAAAGCTTTTCTTCCAGAAACTTACTGTCTGTTCCTGTCTGCTGTCAGACAGGAGGTCCTACTGCTGGGAAGTTAGCATCCCCCATTTGACCTCTTCTGCTGATTTATCTTAAGGCAAATGAGAGGAGGACAGTCTCAAGAGAGAATAGTGAAACAGAGAGAACAGCAGACAGAGATGTCTTTAAAAAGCAGCCAATAGCACTTATTAGAGAAAGCACAGCGTTAAAGCTCCTTCAGACACTCACAGGTGCTCCCTGAGCTGCAGAATCACAGGTGACAATGCAAAACAGCTGCAATGCATTTCTATTTCTTGGTTTCATTTTGAAACAAGCAGCAACCAAGCATCGTAAACTGCAATTTAAGGTGGGGAGGGAGGAATGAGAAAGCAAAGCAATCTGGGTTGTGTTACCAAAGGAGGAGCAGGAGGACACAGAAAATTCTGTGGTTGCACAGTCAGAGCCAGCAGTTAGTCGGCAGCTGAAATCCTGCGCTGCATTTTGATGGCAGGAGGCGGGGGCGGCTGTGGGAGCAGAGACAGAAAAGCAGGGCTCAGCGAGGAACAGCAGTGCCAAGGTACAGCTTAAGGAACAAATCCAGTTAAATTAGTGCGTGGGGGCTGCTACTGGAATAGGTCATCTCTGCAAGATGGACAGGAAAATATTAGCAGTAGAAGTGTTTTGCAGCCAGTCTAAGAGCACCTACGTGAGCGGGGATAGCTGCTTCCAAACCCTGGTGCTGCTGGAGAATGGCTCACTCCAGCTGCAAAAAGGAGAAAGACAAGGAAAACTGTAGCAAGAGAAAGACCGATCAACTCCAGGACAGCACTTGAAATTAAAATGCCTTTAGATTCAAACTGTTGAAAGCCAGTTGGCTTCTTTACACTTTCTGCCAGGTTCTGAGGGCTGCAAGGTATTCTCAAAGCATCAGTTCAGCAAGGTTCATGGGGCACAGGAGGCTGTTATAAGGATCAGATCCTGCCTGTATTTTCTCTGTGAAATAAGAGCAATTCTTCTGCAGTCAGTGAGTTTGCTGCTTACTGGCACTAGAAGGAGTGAGATAAGAAGTAAATGTGAGTTTGCTAATGACGTGTACATATGCAGTATAAGCTGCATGGATTATAGAGCATTATCCTCCAGAGCACACACCCCCAGCTCAGGAAGGTACCAAACAGTTCCTTGCCTGTCTTCTGCTGCCAGGACAGGAGAGCCTCCTAAGCACCTAACAGTGGCTGGACTTTCCTGAGGATCAGTGGCAAATCTCTTGCTAAAAGCGGTGTAGGCTGCTGTTCTTAGGGCCAGAGCAGTCTCTGTCGATGTCCGTAGCTCACCATCCCTGCTCTGGGCTACAGAGGCAGAGTGCTGGTTTCTTTCTGTAGCACAGAAAAAAATCAAGACTAAATGATTAAGTCCATAAATGGAGTGTAAATACAACCTTAACATAAAAACAGATACTCTCAAGACCTCAACTCAGTCTGGTTACATCCATGCAACATAGCAGGAGGCCCAGCCACAGCAGGATCCATCCTCCTCACAGAGCACCACAGTGACAGGTCTCTTACAGCCACAGAGCCAGCATGGCCCTGGGAGACCCCCTAGAACCACCTCCCTGGTGGCTGGTGGTGTCTGGCCAAAGTCCTGTGGCTTGCTCAGAGGTCCCTGTGCGCAGCCGAAGCGTGCGGACAGCACGGCTCCTGCCACTGGCTGCAGGAGCAGGGCAGGTGAATGGCACAGAGGGTGAAAGCTGTGCAGCTCCGGCACCCGCTCTGCAAACAGGCTCTGTGGGGCACAGAGGGGCAGCGGCATGGTGCAGCCCGAAGGTGCCCCTCAGGGACAGGACAGACTCTGCAGGATGGGACACGGTGGCTACAGGGCTGCCACCTCTTCAGGGCAGCAGTTTCAGGGAGCAAGGCACACCATTTCAAAGCCCTGGTCAGGCCAGGTGAAGGCACAGAGGCTGCGAGCCCTGAGGGCTTGGCCACCTGTGTGCAGCCTGAGACTGCAGGGTAAGGAGTTATGGAAGGATGGGCAGCAAAGCCACTGGAGAAAGACTGCAGAGGAGCCAGCATTGCAGCCAATGGTTCAGAGATGGGAGAGCAGCACAGGGAATTCCGCATGGCACTGCTCTAGACAGTTGTACCTAAACTCCCCCAGGCAGGCACACCCTGCCTGATCTCCCAGAATCACACCTGGGGGCACCTGCTGTCACTGTTGAGAAATGGGGAGCACAGGGGAAGCACACTCAAGCAAAACTCTTCCAAAAGGCAGGCAAGGTTAAGGCACAGCATATTTCCTTATGCTTCTCAGCATGGAGGATGAGGGGAGCCAACAGCTGACGTGGCAGAGCCCAGTTCCTCAGCACAGATCTCAGAGCAGCAGGAACTCCCCACCATGATCATCCCCACACTGAGCTCCCTGCTCAGTCCTGCACAGGGAGCCCAGTACCCGCATCCTGCTCAGAAGCAGGCTGGGGATCTACCTGGGGACTCTGGGCAGGCTGAGCCACCTCCAGTTGGTGCTGAGGACAAGTCATGTCAGGCAGAGGTGCATGGAGATTGCCACTCTAGCAGTGCCTCCTATAACACCACACTGCAATGCAATGGGACTGCATCCCACACGCACCCTCCGAGAGGCAAAGTATCTGCTCTCCAGCCTGGGGCACCAAAACCTTCCTACAACCCTGCCCAGGGGCACAGTCAAGTAGAGATATGGCACAGGACTTTTTAGCCTGCCCACTGCAAGGACCACATCTGCACCCATGAATCCAGCAAAGCTGGGCTGCTGCAGAGCTTCAAAGGTCAGGTCCAAGGTTCAGCCTCTCATATCAGCAGCTGTCAAAGAAGAAAAACTAGGGCAATGGCATTTCCAATGGCATTGGATGAAAGCCCTGATTAGTAGTGATTACTTTAAAAGCACTGTTGATTTAAGAAGACACGGATCAGGTGTTATGAAACCCCTATGTGTTCCACTTGTGCTTGTTCACAAAAATTCCCTCAGATCCCCAGAGTTTAGTACACACAGAAACTATGCTGTCTCCCTGCCTCACCCTTAACAGAAACAAATTTGATGAAGCCTCCGTGGCAAGAAGAACAAGGAGCACATTCCCAGGCACACCTTTAAGAGCTGCAGCCCCCAAGTCAATGCTCTGGGGCCAGCACCTCTGCAGGGCAGAAGACAGGGAGTCACTGATTCATATTTGCAGTAGCTGAAATGCCCACAGCCTACTTAATTCCTAGCACCTTTGCTCCTGTACCTATTATCACCTAGTCATTTGTCCTTCATCCCTGTCCCTGTCTGGCTCACTCTCATCTGTCGTCTGAGTACTTCTCTCTCTTTCTCTCTCTGCTGCCACAACCTTCAGTAACAATTACCCATCCTTCAGGCATATCTTTGCTCTCAGCTTCCCAGCAGGCCCTCAGTAGCATCTCTGCCTGTCCTTTTCTACAGGAACCCCTGAAAGAAAAAACTTCTTCTCTCAGTTGATCCCGGCTGATTATTTTCCATCTCTTTCTTCCTTTGCTTAACGTTGGGAAGATTTTCCCCCTGCAGATTTGCTGGCCCACTCTCCGGAGCACGGCAAGCAGCTGGCATGCAGCAGGGAGGACCAGAGACACCGGCACTCCCAGTGTGACACACACATCCAGCTGAATCTGCTCAACAAGAAAACACCCAACTCACCTGAACCCTGTGCAGGTTTCCCCAGGCAAGTCCCTCCCGTTCTATCCTGTCCTGTCCTTTCCCGTCCCACTGGAATCCAGGCAGGCAATCCACCGAGTGCCAAAGAGACAAAGCAAGATTTTTGGCAGAGACTATCCTCTCTCCTCCTCCTGTCCCTCCCCTTCCACCAGCTCCCCCCACCAAATTATCACCCAGCTCACATGTGGGTTGGTGGGACATCAGGCAGGGAGGTGCATCAGGGCAGAAGAACTTTCTCCCCTACTCTCTTACAACATGCACAACACGCACCCCTCCAAACCTTGAACTGTGGCCCTGACAGGAAAGCAAGATGAGAGAGCAGCCAAGGGCAGTCTCCAGGGTAAAGGCCCAACATTTGCAAATATCAATGAAAGCAGTCAGGGAGTGACTCCAGGTCCTCTGGACCTCAGCAGTGAGGGACCTCCTCCCTTGCTGACCTTCCAGCATGGCGCAGGCTGCCTGCCACACACTCTCACTGCACCGGAGCTCCAGCACATTAGTGGGATAGTGGCATCCCACAAAGTCACCTTACAAATATGCAGAATGAATCATCTCCATCTCCAGGGAGCACTACACTAAACCTTCTTCTGTGGCCAAGCTCGAGACTCACCAACACTATCAGACAGGTGAAACAAAAGGCAGAGGGTGGGTGCAGGCAGGGATGTTTGTCCGGGGGTCACACAGACCCCTCTGTGCCTGTGCCCTATGCTGAGAGTGCAAACAGAGCTCATGGGACAAAGCTCTCTCAGCACGGAGAAGTACTGCTGGAACCTTTACAGTGCTCATTAGAAGTAAGCAATCCCTCTGTGCCTTGCCCCGACAGCTTTCTTTGTATCCACCTCAGCCCTGATGCACTTTTCCAGGGCTTCTCATGACCAAGCACACCAGCAGCAGGCATTCCAGTTCACCATTTTTCTCAAGATAGTTCAGCTTGGACTATTTTTTTTAATGCTATGTTTAATGCTATTACTGTTTTGTCTTTTTCTTTGCTGGTTAATGTGCCTGCCAAATTCCTATTGGCCTTTTCATGTACTCATGTGGTCTAAATAGGGTGGCATGTGGGATGGAAGGTGGGGCATGCCCAGCACAGGCTCTGTTTGCTCGGCTGTCAGGACTCACCAGACAAGCATCCCTCAGCCCCCTCAGTGGGAAACCGGGAGCCCACACAAGCCATCACCACCACAGAGTGGGGAGGTAGTAGGTTTACACGCCTGCACATGCTTATAGAGGTCATTTGTAACGTTGTCTCAGAAAAATCCTCCACAGGTGCCAGAAGCCAGTGACTCAGATTGCATTAGGGCATGCTGGATTGCCTTGGGGACGAATGATGCTGGAGACATGCATAAGAGAAATCAACCCTGTGCCTGCTGGGATCCTTGGGATAAACCACCTACTGGAAACAGTAGGGAATAAACATCTCCATTTATTTTGGATTTACGACCTCAGCTGACACTGGTGGCAGGCAGTCTGAGCCCACACTTCTGAGCAGTGCAAAGAGAGGCAGAGCAGCTCTGGGTGAGCACTGGGGGGCATTCCCAGGGTGGTAGAGCTCTGAGCCAGCCCAGCCCCATCCCAGAGATCCCAGCTGAGCAGTGGGGCCACGAGGGCTGGGGTGGCAGCTGGAGCAGGTGATGCCTTTTCACAGGCAGCCAAGGACAACGTGCAGTACACTGTTTCTGGGATTAAACTTTCCAAGCATGCTGTTTTCGAAGCTCTGACTTTTACCTTCCCTATGGGCTTGTTGAGTGGATTGGTCCCATACCCAAAGATATACAGGCTGATTATTCCTTTGCATGATCTGGCATCAACATCAGAGGGGACAGGCTCCATCTTCTGCCTTTTAGGTGCTGTCTCTGAAGTCCTGAAAGACTGCAAGGTGAACAGCATGTGCTGGCTACATAACACAGGCACTGCGTTGCCTCTGTCCCTGCTCATGAAGGACAGTGCCACTGTCTGTCCTGTCACAGAGCACTGGCATGACCCAGCACGGCTGAGGAAAAGGTGCAATAGAGGTTATCCAGATATGAAAAGGGGATTGAGATAAACCTAGGTAAGCAGAGCTGACCTAAAAACTTGATTTATCCACACTGAAGTGTTTCACAGGAACATCGTGGGGTTTTTGCAAAGCTGTAGATGGGAAATGACCTGTGACATTCAGGTAAAACAAGAAGAAAGTCAACCTAAATGAAAACTTTATCCAGCAATGTGTGAAAATCATTCTCCAGGAGGAAGAAAAAAGGCTGCTATTTTTGTTTTCCAGCCCAGAAGGTACCAGAAGTTACACTCAGGTTTCAGTGTTTCCCACCAGGCAATAATTCACAGTGTTTTTAAATCCTGCTATAGGCATAGGGCAAATTTATCTCACCATGGCAGCTTCCACGTGAGGGATTGCACTAGTGTGATGGCCTAGACTGAAAACCAGAAATCACCTTCTGACCAGATCAACTAGGGGATAACAGACTGTGCTCAGCCCCATCCCAGGAGAGGGCAAGGGGTGATGCACTCCCTGAACACTAATTACTACCTTTGCTGGCAGGGTAAGCCCTGAGCAGGCACCCTGGGCTGCATAGCTGTGTATGTAGGATGGGGCTGCTAAGGGCTGTGACAACCTGACTGCAGAGCTCCTCCTCTGTGAGTTCGGGTGAGGTTGCTCTTAAACACTCCATCCCCAAAAGGGAAGTGCTGCTTGCAGTAAATCCCAGAAATGTTCAAAGCACCCCCTCCCCAGGCGGCATGAACCCCCTCAGACCTGGCACCTCCCCTGCTGTGTGCAGCTCAGACACCAGCAGCACACAGATCTCCATAGCTGTCCCCACAGTGCCTCCTGAGGCACTTTGCAAAGGAAGGGATGGCAGTATCTGACTTTGCAAGCAGGAAAATCAAGACCAGAGGAAGCCCCATTGTTGTGTCCAAGGGTGCACAGGAAGAATGGGAAAGCACTGCTATCCCACCACACAGAGGTACCCACTCCATCTGCAGCTGCCAGCTCACTGAGAGTCAGCTGCATGGGTTTCCATCCCCTCCCATCAGCAGAGGAGGAAAACTTCTTGAAGTGACCTGATTCCCTCATCCTGCCAGGCCCAGGGTGGCTGGAGACCAGGACTCATCCTGCTGCACCAGCCTTTGCTCTGATGGATGGACAACCACAACTTCAGATCCGACATGTACCACCTCAAAGGTCTCCTCCTCCCCACCCTGCTCACCATCTGCCAGCTGGCAGTGCACCCTTACCCCCTTTTTTACCTTTTCTTGGAATGCCTGTTGGCTTTTCCCAGTAGCTGGGTCTCCCCACCCTTCATCCCTTTCAGCCAGCTCTGACATGCCTGCTAAAGAGCCAGCCCAGAGCAGCAGGCTGCCAACAGCAGCGCCACACTCCCTGGCAGCAGTGAGTCCTCGGCCCCACGATGCTTTCCTCATCCCTAAGCCAGTGAGACACAAGGGTTCAAGCCAAAATGAGACCGTTTCCCCCCAGCCCAGCTTTTGGGAGAGGTCTGTCAGCATGACACGCTATGGGTGAATCCAAAATGGGCTCCTGCTTTACAAACATCAGAAGCTGCAGAGGCAGTCACTCGACTTGTGTTGGAGACAGCAGAGCCTGCAGCATTGGCTGCCCACCTCGCTGGGCCACCTGCAGGAGAAGCCACCACTGCCCTCACTTGCCCAGACTAATCCCACAGTTTAACACCTTTGTTAACAAAACAGGAGAAATGTTTCCCCCTTGGGCACAGCGTTGCTGCTTCCTTGGCCAAGAACTTGCCTAAGGGATTGAACTGCTGTTTGCAGAGGATTTCCCCCTAGGCATTTGCATAATTTGTCTTTTATGTCTGTGGCTAACTTCTGCTTAAGTAAGCCTGTGGCTTCTGACAACAGTTCCACTGTAACTAATCATTAGTTAACATGACAAAAGTAACAAGCATTGAGGAGACCCCACAGAATCATGATGAACTCCAGCCGTCACAGCACCGCTCCCACACCAGGCTCCCAGGGAAGAGGAGGCTGCCAGGAGCCTTCATCTTTGGAAGTACAGGCAGGGTAAGACATCCCCTGTTTCACAGCATTCCCTGTGGAGGAGAGGATGAGGCAAGGGCAAATGGCTTAGGAGCCTGGTGTTGACAATAAGAGTGGTCAGGAGGGAGGACTAGCAATGCTGGGGAGACATCTGTAGACTAACAGCTTCTCTGAGTCTCACAGCAGTGCTCGTTATTGATCAGAGACCAAGGAGGATCACAGTAAAAAGGCTGGCAGAGGACACATGGGGATGTGCCTGTTTGCTCCTGCTTTCCCTCCTGGCTTCCTCAGGGCAGCTGAACCTGGTGCTGTGCGACATGTGTTGTGACAGCAAACACCTCCAGTGTACAGGGCACAAGGACGGGAAGGACAAGGTCAGTCTGCAGGCGCAGAGAAGCACATGTTGCTGCCCAAAATGATGCAACTCTGGGCATGTCAGATGGAGAAGGGAGTAACCAAACCACTGGTAACTTCTTAGAAGTAACAGCTTCCCGAATCTGTCTTTGTGCTCCCACACACATCCTTCCCTTATCTGCACCATGCAGATCCCCATCCTGCAGGCTGCTAACCACATTAGTAGACAAGGGCTCAGCCAAACACCCTGCTCTGTGGGATATGCTCATTTGCACCCACACGTAGGACACGCTTAACAGATTATTTGGGGATCTCTGCTTCACAGGATGATGTATCCCACATTTTAGCATGTTAATCTTACTCTGGTCTCTCCATTTATGCACCGTGGCCCGTCTTCTTCCAAACACATCCACCTTTCTTGTCACCAAAATGTGCAACACAACTCACAACACATAATTTTTTCTACAGCTGTGAAAAACTAATGGCAAAAGGAGAAGGACCTTTCAAGGCATTTCTTCAAACATGGTGGGAGGGGCAGGATTCAGGATGCTCTCCACGGCGGCAGATGCATCCTGCTCCACAGGTCCATCCCTGAGATCTGAAATCTCTCCCCTGCCCTATTTGGGCATCTCCATCCATAGATAAGGAGGGCTGAAACTTCCCAGGGCACCACTGACACAAGCACCACAGTAGAGCCTGGTTTTCACAGACAGATGGATGGAAAGGTCATCCTTTCCAAGCACTAGCAACCTGGGGCAGGATCTCAGGGACTGCTTTATCTTTAGGTGAACTTCTCATTTGGAAAAAAAAATGTATATATATATATATATAAATATATATATATATAAAACCCATGAAAGAAAATGGGTCTTTAATCTCATGCCCATTATCCAGAATATAATGGATTGAATTCTCAGGCTAAGTTGCAGGTTTTGGATTCTGAAGGTGGTAAATTTCCAATGAGCACACAGCTCTTGTCAAAAAGGACATCAGCATCTCCCCCAGTGGAAAAGGTATAAGTAGTTATAAATTCCACAGAATGCAAGGATTATTAGGCTGATCTTGAATTCAATGAAAACCACTTTCACCATAATCCAAATCATGAACAATCATCATATTCCAAATTTCACCAAAGTTCCCTCTGACAACCAGTTCTTAAAATGTGCTGTGAAAGATTTCATGTCTGGATGTTTCAAATATATTAATTTCAGATTTAGTCCATCAACTTTATCAATGAGCAATACAGAATATACCTGATTCATGTTTCAAGCCAGGTGTCAAAGGCTCTAATACTTTGTCTTAAATTCGTACCAGAAACAAGGTATTTATTTAAGAATGTTCAGCAAAACCTTTGGTCCTCTTGTTTATCTGACCTGCCTAGCTCATCCAAAGCTTTACAGCAATTGGGTCATATGGGAACACAGGCTTGGGAGGTTTCCTGGCTCGTATATAACCAGATCAATAAATCACTTGCCCTACTCACGGGACACCAGGCTATTTTGAAACAAAGCAAGTCACAAGCCTTTCAGCAAACTCACACTTTGGGTACATGTAGCCAAGCAGACTTTCTACATCAGCCATGTTCTGGAGACAGCTGTGGACAATTACTGTTTTCTATTACAGTTAAAATTTCTTCCCAGTGGGCCAAGCCTCTTATAGCTATTACTGCAAAATGAAAGTATAATTGTGTATAAGGTTAAAATTGCATTAATAAAAATATCTGCTGCTGGAGCTTCTAATATGATTAATACAAAAAGCTAATAGGAAAAATTTCTGTATTGAACTCCACTGTCTCATTTCTAGAATTTCTGCCAGCCAGTACCATATCCCACGGTTGCACACGCAGCCTCGCAAAGGAACCTGCCCACCTCGGAGTCCCTGTGGGAAATAGGCTGGGAAAAATAAAAGCAAGCTGAAAGTGAGATGAAGCTTCCACAGCCACCCTGGGAGAGAGACAATGAAGCCCCAGAGGAAAACAGATCAGTGGGCTCTCCCTCCTGGAGGTTAAACCTGCACCATCCCAAACCCTCCCGGCAGCAATCCCCTCGGTACGTGGTGCTCATGGAGTTTCACAGAGTGTAGGAGCGACACTCCATGACTCCCTTCCCTCACGGACCTGTCGCCCACCTCGGGTTACCAGGCTCCAAGAACACCAAACTGGGAAAAGACAAGCCCAGGAAAAACAGAGCCGAGGAATTTGCCACTGCCTAGAGGTCTGAGGCTGTACGTGCGGCAGCGGGGTGTGGGGGCGGATGGCTGCAGGGAGAACCTGCGCAGGCCACCGGCACGGGGGGAATGGAGGGGGCGGCTCATCGTGGCCAGGGGGTCCCACCGGGAACCAGCCGGGGACCCCACCCCGAGCGGCGGCCGTAGGTGAGGTCCTGGGGCCACCTTGTGGCTAATGGCGTGGATTGCTCTAATTCGCTTTAATTCGCGTCTTCTCCTGCCCGCGCCATGGGAAGGCTCGGCTGAGCGCGGCGCCCACCCGTGCCCGTCTGTGCCTCGGGAAGCGGAGCATCTCCGCCCGCTGGCTCAGCTCTGTCCGGGATCCAGCTGCTCAGGGGTTCCTGGGAGCCATCCAGCTTCCCAGGGTTACATGTCCTCTGGCTGCCCTCCTCGGATGCTGGGGCTACAAGCACTTAAAACACAAGCTCTTTGATTCCTGTGTTTTTTTACCCAAACAGCCTGCGAACGAGGGGCCGTGTTTGTTGACATAACATGCAGATTCCGTTTCCACCACTCAGCTCTTCTTCCATACGCAGGAAAACCGAAATGACTGGCCCTAGAGCACCTGGAAGGCAAGTCAGCACAAAAGACCTGAAGAGAGGAGGGAAAGCTTCCCACGATCCCTCACTTGCGAGAAGAAAATGCAAATCCACGCACTTCTCAGACCCCACAAGTAGCCCCGTGACTCATCTGACAGATGACACTTTTGGCCGGGAGCTGGCAATGGATCCAGCAGAAGGTGGCATTGCACTCTTCATTTCGCCCAGGCTCACCACATACAGAGGCTTACCAAGCTTCCTCTCCTCTGGCCACCCTCCCATTCCACTGTGCCAGTGCAACAGAGATCCAGACCTGAATGCCCAGCACAGACCTGCTGACACACAGCTCACCTAACACGCTGTGGGCAAGGGATGCTGGTGACACAAAACTGAGACAGAGTGGATCTAGTGGGGGAAAACATGGATTTAATGGAATGAATGGAGAAGCTCCCAAAGTCCACACTGGAGCCACACCTCTGAGACTCTCTGACACTCTCCATTCCAGTATCAGTCCTTCCTTTCTGCCCACCAGAAGCCTGGGGATGCTCAGGAACACTGGTTTTTGATCTGCCCCTTCAAAGCGCTCTCCAGGGAGAGAATTAAGGTGCATTGCTAACTTCACACAGACCATCTCCACAGCAGCCTTTTCCTCAGCCCTTCAAATCTTCCAGAGAAGGGAGCTCAGCCCAGAAATCCCTCTCTTCTCGGTGAGTGAAGAATCCTTGTGTTATCCAACAGGTGGTAAAGGCTGTATAGAAACCATCCTGGGGGGAGGGAGGGAGAGCCACCCTGGTCCTAGCAATGAGATTCGAGCTCTGTCAGCATCAGCAGGCCAGCTCTGGTGGAGGGAAGGGGCTGTCCCGTGCCTGGTCTGGAAGGCAAGTCCTCAAGTGGGCAGGTGAGTTGGCGGAACCTCTGGAAGACAAAGACAGGCACTAAACACAGCTGAAGGATGAAAGGTGATCTGCACCCTCCCCTTCCAGTCATGGGTTCCATTCAGCCAGCCAGGCAGGGCTGCAGGTCAGATCCCTGTATGCTCAAGATGTCCAAAACAAGGACAGTCAGCACTTCAGAAACTCATCTCCCAACCAGTTGTCCCAAGAAAAGCACTGAGCACATGAAAGGTCTGAGACATGGTAGGAAACCTCTGTCCTCCATTTGCTCCAGACCAGGGCTATAAAGCAGTCCAAATAAAGGTTGGTGACCAAGTACCTTCAGGTCATCCCCTCCATCAGCACAGAATGAGCCTGTGCACACAGGTCTGACTTCAGTTGGGACAGCAAGTGCCTAAGGGGCCACTCTCATGCCACATCATGCTGCATGGCCCTTGTGATGCCCCTGCAGCTGTGGCCACTCCTCCCTGTCTGTGATGGGCAGAGGGGCCAGGGGCCCATTGCTGTCACAACACATTCTTGAATGCTTGCAGGAGGCAGAGAATGGTTCATCTCTCCCTGAAACCATGAGCCATGGCAGGGATGGGATGCCCATCTGGAGCAAGGTCTGGTTTTCCAGCTCCCTGTCCTCCCAGTGAGATGCACTGCAGCCAGCAATGGATCACAGCAGCTCTGGAAGCAGGACAGACCCAGGGCACTGAGACTGTGAAGGGAACTCCAAACCCCCAGTGATCCCCTCCACTCTGTCCCTAGGGCCTCAGCCATAGACTGGTGAACTCAGCTGACCACAACACTCAGGGCATCTGGAGCTGTCTCAGAGCAAGTCTTCAAGCCTCAGTTAAGGCCAGCATGGAGTCACCTTTACCCTCTCCATCTAATGACCTTTTTCCTATTAATACTTGAAAAGAGAGAGAAGCTATAAAAAAAGGGCACCAAGAGGCAACAGCCATCTTGGAGCAGCTCTCCAGCAGCACAGAACTTAAAAAAGCCAAGTCTGTTGTAGAAATGGACTCATTCAATCGAATTATTCTGGGCTCCCTGCTAATCAACCTGCAACACACAAACAATCAATGATCCCCCTGCAAGGATGGACTTCAACACGGAAGCACAGCCCATGCCCTGACCCCAGAGCACCTGCCTCACCTCTCTGAGAGAGCCTTTGATGGTAGAGAGTTTGTAGATGATCCAGAGAGGGATGCACACCATGGAGGAGAGGGCCAGCAGCCAGCCCAGGGTGTCACCCCACCATGGGTACACGTACTTCTTGTTATAAGTCAGCGGGGTGTATTTGATCAAAGAAAACAAGAAGGTTGCCTGGTGAGGTGAAAGAGACCAAGAAAAAAAGAGAAAAAGAATCAACACCATGATCAAAGTGAAGTCTTCCTGGTGAGTACACACTTGCAGAGTCTCATAGTAACAAAGAGGAACCCAGGACAGCAACAGACAAGCTTTGCTGGCACAGCCCACATGGGCAGCACTGATCATGGCATCAAGGAGTTCATCCCACCAGCAAACACCGCTGTCACAGCTGAGTTGGGCCTCTCTCCCCTTTGTTCAGCACCACACCTGGCCACCAAAGCTACAAGCACATAGAACAAGAGACTCCCATAGCACAGGCCACATAACCCCCATCCAAAGGCACATCCCTCTGTCCATATGCAGGTGTCTGTATCTCAGAGGCACCCAGCTCTGCCCATCTTCCTCCCCACAGCTGCCCTTCCTGTGGGCCCTCACCATGCAGACGGCAGGGGTGATGAAGAGCCAGCAGTACTTGATGATGGGCCATGGCCGGTAGCCAATCATGTCCTCAATGTTGTCGTAGAAACGCTCAGCACCTGCGGAAGAGGAGAAGGATTTGATCCCTCGCTGCTATCAGGGAAGGAGGGCAGGAGGGTCTGTGTGTCCAGGGTCCTGCTGCACCACTGTTGGGGTGCTCTCCAGAAGATGAGGCAGTAGCCTCAGCATAGCCAAGAGTCCTCTCGGGGAGCTTGTCGGGAGTGTGGCCAGTTTCAGGCTTTGTCCTGGACTAACTTCCTCTCTCCCCAGGACAGTCCAATGGGTCAGGAGGGCCAGCCACTCAGCATCTCCATGTCTAGGACCTGAACCCAGGTTCTACCCATCCCCTTGCAAATATCAAAGCTGAGAGAGAGCTCTCATAAGTGTTTGTGGGCCTCAGAGCCTTCTATACACAGGTTGGGAAAAGATTTTTCAGACAGTTCCAAGTCCCCAAGGAAAGAGGACCTCAAAAGTGGGAGCACATAGGAACATGCAGGGGATGTCTGCCAAGCAGATCCCCCAGGGTGTTCCTGTGAGAAAACCCCTTCCAGTTGAGTCCGGGGCACCAAAGCAAGGGTTTAGATGTCTGCCTTGCACTGCGAAGCAATTGCCAAGTTCAGCTACAGACCAGCATTTTGAGGATGAACCAGGCGAGAGCCTGAGACACCAGAGCTGGGGATCCCCCCCTGGTTCATACTCACCGTAGACCCAGGCGATGCACAGAGTCTCGAAGATGGCCACAAAGAGCAGACACATGCCACTGGCAGCATAGTAATCAAAGAGCTGGAAGACATACATCCCACCCTGGGAAGGGCCAAGTGGGAAGCAAAGTGAGGTGGGGAGGGAGAGAGGGAAGAGGAATCAGGCAAAGAGCAAGAGCCAGAGCAGGAAACAAACTAAGCATCTTCCCCAGAGCTGGAGGCACCTTCCTCTCCCTGGGACAGGGTTTTAGCCAACAGCAAAGAGCATGTCCCTTGTGCTCAAGGCCTGATGGAGTCATACAACCATCCTGCTCTCAGGAGTCTCTGCAACCCTTCATTTCAGGGCAGGGCACAGAAAGGCTTACAGACGGCCAGAAACTGTGGGGATATTTTAGGAGAAAAAAAACCCAAAGCAACCCTTGTAACTGGAATTGAGGATGGAAACCTCTTAAGACAGACTATCCACCTGATTTAGACTCCTAATTTGTAGAGAGAAGCAATTGTGCATGCAGCCTGGCTGTTTTACTGCCCAGGTCTGCAAGGCTGCCTACAAAACAGGCCTGTGGGTAAGCCCAGACATGATGCTGCAGGTGCAACATCAGAGATGGCTTTTTCAAAATTATGCCCAAATGAAAACAGAAAGTGCAAAGAGCATCATGGCATCAACCCACACACACATAACTGCTAGGCACAGTTAAAGGTTTTAAACCAGAACGGTTTAACTTCCAGGCAATTCATCACAGGGGTAATACAGAGGAAATCAGTGTAATAGATAAGGGGCATACTCAGGCCCACTGAGTTTCTTTGCATCAAGTGTTCATGTAGCTCCATTCAGTAGGAAAGAGAAGGACAAAGGTACTCCCCCAAATACGCAAAAGCTAAGAGCTGTAAAAGGTTTGGTTTGTGTAAAGATAAATCTATAACCAAAATATAGGTTGTCCAGAGCTCCAGCTATCAGTCTTGGCAGAATTGCCAGGACTGTGACTGGCACATGGGGTGAGGGCTGGAAGGGAAAATGCAAACAGCATGGGGAGGGCAGGGCAGCCTCCTTCAGGCTGTGCAGCAGGATGCGACTCTGCAGCAAGCTCTCAGATCCAGCACGGACCCCCCCACCCACCAGGACCACCCCCTCTGCCCCATCAAGCACCTTGCAGGTAGTCTGAGCCTAAAATACCTCTGTGAGCATCAACAATCCAACCAGATAGGAGATGATGGAAACCAGCAGGATTAGGGTCTCGCGGCGGTTCTTCTTGCGGAAGATGGTGGGATACATGTCCACAAGAGCTGTAGACAGGCTCTCCACGCAGACAAACTGCAAAGAGCAAAGATCCCACCTCTTGTCAGCCCATCCTTACCAGCTTCCCAGCCCCACTGGCTCCCTCTCTGCCAAGTTGAAGCCTGTCATAGAGAGACAGGGGCATTTGTCTGGCAGGGAATTGCTCTGCATCTGCATTTTTACCTGGCTGTCCAGTCCCAGCAAAACAACCATCAGGAAGAAGAAGCACGCCCAGAGCGGGGAGAAGGGCAGCATGACCACAGCCCGAGGGTAGGCGATGAATGCCAGGCCAGGCCCTGCAGGTAGAAGGGCTTTCAGAGTGGGCAGTGGCACAGCACAGCTGGTGCAGACCTGCCCAAGGCAGCCACCCAGCCAAGGCACAGCTTGCAGCCATGCAGCCTCCCACTCCAGTTATACCTGCACTGTGCATGGAACTCAGACTCCTGGAGGGGTGGAGAAAAAGCAGGAAGAGAAGGAAGGGGACTGGCTGCATCAGTGTTGCAAGGACTGGGAGCCAGGGAAGTCTCTGAGCCCAGGGAGCACAGCACAAACCTGGGCACATGCCATACAGTCACCTAACCCCAACCCTTGCCCTTAGAGCCAGCTTAGATTAACCTCAAACCACAGCTGTTGCATCTCAATATTCCATGAGTATGCAATTGTTTCTCCTTGGTTTTTGGAGGCAGAGATCAAAGCTGCCCACCAGGATGGGAACCTGCACCTGCAGCACTGCTCATCCCAAGGAGGGTGTCCTGCAGGCATGTCCTCATCACTGGGGGCTCAAGTGGCAGCACCCCCATAGCCCCATCCCACCACAGTCCCCACTCACCTGACTCTGCCACCTCGGCGATGGGCACACCCTGCTCCTCTGCCATGAAGCCCAGGATGGAGAAGATGGCGAAGCCAGCCACAAAACTAGTGCCACTGTTGAGGAAGCAGAGGGCCACGCAGTCCCTGGGAGAAGGGGGCAGAGCATCAGAGAGGTATGACCCTCACCCCATGGAAGCCCCCAGGACAGCACCCACTCTTCTGCCCCAGCCACTGTGCCCACAGCAGGGTGTCTCTCCGAGTACATTCACAGCTCAGCTCAGCACCAGGAGCTGCAGGGAGATGCCCCAGGGTGGACAACACAGCAAGATTCCCCCAAGGGAAACTCTCACCAAGGACAGCATAAAGATGCATTCCTCACCTAAGGTCCTCACTCAGGAGATTATCTGAATGCTAGGGGTTTTTTCTTTCCCCTCTCCCCTTTTTTCTCCCCTGGTCCCTCCTGTAGCAGAGTGTAGCAGAGTTTATTTTTATCTGAGAAGGGGACATTTTTTTTTTCCTTAATAGATTTCTCAGGCCAGTTACAATCCTCTTGGTTCTCAGCTCTACTATGTATCTCATGGTCTTTGCATTATTAGAAAAAGATAAACAGAGCCATCCAATTTATTTTCTCTGATCTATTCGGTTTTGTCTCTGTTTCATCTCATTCTCATCCATCTACTCTTTAAACTAAACATCTCTTATCTACCCAATTCTTTTTCACGCTCCAGTCTCCCCAGTCCTCTTGTGACTGCAACCCTGGGGACAACAATAACATTTGCAGCATCATTCTGAGATATTCTGAACCAAACTGAATGTACTCCTTCTGGCATTTCAAGGCGTGCTCTGACTTGATTAAATGCTGCTCTGCAAATCCAATGTGGTTTTCTATATTAGTCTTTAGGTATCCAGCATTTTTGGGGTTTTCTGCTCCTCCTTGAATGTTTAGATCTATTCCTGGTCTGCAATCTTTTCTAGAGAGAAAGTACAATTCAGCCAGAGCCCCTGCATCATAGAAATTCAGATTATTCCTTCCAAAGCACAGCTCTTTGCATTGTCGAGGACTGCACAGTACCTAACACCATTGTGCTGCCTTTGAGTTTCATTTCTAAGGCAGGAGAGACTGAGAGAGGCCAATGAATCTCCCAGCTGGAAAGGAGAGTCACACTCCACCAAGCCCAGCTAGCCCAATGGAAAGCCATGCCAGAACCACATTTCTCCAGTTGCTATAGACTACCTGCTGTCCAATTGAATTATATTCTCAGGCATTTTATACAAATTCTCACATTTCAAATAGTTCCTCTCCATTCCTGGTGTTTCTTTCTCTTTCTGCTGGATATATGCATGACAGGTCAAACCCTCCTTGGAAAGGCATGGGCTGAAATGTGCTCTTCAGTCATCCAGCAAGTGGGAAGAGGTGTCATGGTAGAGAGGAACATGCAGGAAATGGCCAGAGAAAAGAGCTCTCTGCAGATTTGCAGTTGAAAGGGAGCCAGGGAACCCCGAAAAATTTCCTAACGGTCCCAGAAAACAAGAAATGGTCTATGCTGTTTGGAGCTTTCTTGGACCACTGACAAATAAACAATGGTTCCTCCTGCCCACATTCTTTCCTCTTCCAGGTCACTGAAGGTTACACCTAGACTGGCATAACAGAGTGGGGCACCGTGCTGCTGTCCCTCTGTCCCTTTATAGCCTGGTTCTGTCTTCCTATTCAAGCCAAGCCTGCAGAGCACAGGACTAACTCATTAAAACTGGGTCCACATCTGGGAACAGGTTGGTCAGAGGTTTGACACTGAAACTAAGAACAATTTTCCTAGAAAAGCCAAATAACATAAAGGGTCTGTGTGCAAACAGACATCCCTCCCCTTTCTACACCATCTCCCAGCTGCAGAAGCCCTTTACAACCTTGCTGCTGAGCAGCCCCTGTCATTATCCCCATGCTACACATTAGACTGGAGCTACAAAGGGCCAGTGTCCAAGGACAGCTAGCAGGACAGAGACAGATCCATTATCTCTTCTTTTCCTACAGCTTCTTCTCTCAAAACTGAATCTGGGAGACAGGACATGGAAAGAGAGTCCCAGCCCAGCTGCTGTTAGAGAGGCATCCCTGCAGCAGGAATCAGCTTCTCCTAAGGCAAAGAGAGAGAAAGATGCCAAGCAAGGATCATGTAGCCGGTGGTCTGCTACGGACCTTCAATGGCAATACCCACAATTTTGAATTTAAAAGATGAGGGGGAGAACTCAGTGCAGGAAGCAACAGAATCAGCAGAGAAAGGGTGGGAAGACAGAAGGGCATGTCTACCCAGAGGTGACCTTTTCCTCTCACACTAACCTTTTACCCCTGGGGATGCCACTCTAGGTGCTGAATACACCTCCGGCAAAACGAGTTTATTTTCACTTGACCGCTTCAACTTGGCAACATAATTGTATTTGGCAACCTGTCCTTTTGTGTTCATGCAGTCCAGCATGCAAGAAACAGAAGTCACTTCTGCAGGCTTCTGTGTAGACCACAGGTAGGACATAGGAACCCAGAATACTGGCAACTGTGCAAGTCACTAGGTCCAAATGAACCATGGAAGAATAATTCACAAGGTGAAAGGACTCCAGTGCAGAGCCATTTAAGATCTCAGAGCTCTGCTTCCTCTACTGCTACTCCAGCATCCATGTAATGGGGGAGGTTGTCATGTGGGCTGGGGTCACAAAGCTAGTGAAGAGGATCTAACTTCGCTGGGTGTGGAAGAGGGGATTTGTCATCCATGGCACAGACAGAAAAGTCCCTTGGGTAGAAAGCACAGAGAGCTGGATTTGGGGCAAAAACACCTGAAAAGAGATTTCCTACACCTTGAGTAGAGACAGAAATCATGACACTTCAAAAGGCCAGTAGCCTCCCGCAGTTCCCCAGCCCATGCACACTGATGTGCAGGGAGGGGAAGGCTCTAGGCAGCAGAGTTACCTGTAGCAGTTGTTATGGTATTTGTTATAGCTGCCCAGAGCCGTCAGGCATCCCAGACAAATTGCATACGAAAAGAAGATTTGAGTGCCTGCATCCATCCAGACCTGCAAGGGAGATGCAAACATAGGTGAGAAGGCAAGGCCAGCACAGACACTGCACAGATGTGAAGAGGCAGAGCCCGGAGGCTGCTGTAAGCAGCAGAAAGGCCAGGAATTGGGAGGTCAGCAGTACCCAGCACTTCAACAAGCCTTCTCTAGAGGCAGGTTGTGTGCCAGGAATGACAGTGCTCAGTGAGGCACCCCAGGGGGACTAAGAGTGCCAAAGGGAAGGGATGCAGCAGGAGCCTTGTCAACCCACATCACGTGTAGCTGTTCATCACCACCTCTTTCTTTCTCTGACAAATCTGCAGAACCCTGCGACTGTCTGGAGTCTTCCAGCAGGGAGAGACTGGATAAACAGTTTCCATGAGAGCTGAGGGAGTCCTCTGCTACCATAGGAGGGTAACTTCACTTGGGTAAGTCTGGTCTCCCTCTGGGAGATGGGTACATACAGCTTCTGGTGGTGGCCCTTCTCTCCAAAACCTAATGTAAAGGCCCCAAAAATTCAAAAGAAAATTAACTGGGGAGGAGAGGAGTACTAGAAATAAACAGAGTTGTTTGCAAAAGACAGTTCCTAAAAGAACACACAAAAACACTGTTATTCCCATGAGGTGCTTTGCTCTCACTGTCAATAACACGTCCCACTGCTCCGAGGCTGACATTTGTCAATGCCAAATTTGATCTGAGAGCCTAGCTGTGTGCAGTCACCAATGCAACCACTGTCACTGCCTTCTGCAGAGAACAGCAAAAGCAGGAACCAACAGTGAGGAATGAAGCAATGACAAAGAATATTAAATAAACCTCTGTTTCCTAAGATCTTTTTTCCCAAGGGGTTTATAAAACAGAGATGAGACAGTCAGTCAACCACTGCTGAAGGGTAGCCACATTGTTGAGACAAAAGATAAACTAATCAGGAAAGAAAAGCAGAAGAAAAGTATTACTAGGGCAACGTTATGAGAAAAGTCTCCATTTGGCTATAGTCTCCTCTCCCAGCAGTGCCAGTGAGCTCTCAAACAAATGACAGCCTTGCCCCAGAATCCCTCTGAGAAGAACAGGAGTTAATGGAAAGCACCACATTGGTTTTGGTGACTGCAAATCACACTTGCACCTGTCAGCCAAGACCCCATGTCCTGAGCAATGGTCAGCTGGGCAGCACCTGCCCAGCCACCCCTGTTTTTCAGGCTACTCTTACCACTGCATGGTTCTGACTTTCCTCTTTCATACTGGCCAAAGTGCAATCATGTGGGTGGCAAGAGGTTTTGTTTCATATTTACCTCTTCTCCTTCCTGGGCTGATGAGCCTTATGAAGGCATGTTACAATCTCATTAGCTGTCATTTTTCTGGAGGAAATTCTGCATTTACCTCAAGGCACAGCTGGACAGAATGAATCCTCTCCCTGCCCACTGATGCAAATCCCAGCAGGACTGCCCATAGGGAGAGAAAGAGAAGCACTGCTAGGGCTAGATTTGGGGAAACTGCTCTCCCCTGACTGTCCTGCCAGCAACTTGTCTAAAGTTTAACCCCACAACCTCCACTTCAGTCCATGGAAACCCCAGACTCTGGGTTTTGGATCAAACAGGGTGAGATCAAATGTCTGATTTGTACAATGGGAAGGGACAGGTGATGAGGTGGGACTCGAACAGCTAATTCAAGGCACTGTGAAGTCAAAAAAGTAATTGACCTTGGTATATTTTACTCTTTAGAGGAGATGAACGGGAAGATGCATTTAGAGAGCAGAGTATTAGTCAATTTTTTCATTTCAAAAATATTAGAAAAAGATCAAAGCTCTTTTTAAAATCGATTCCTAAAACACTACTGTGCTTGTGGGCAGTAAGGGCACAGCTTTCACTTTGCAGTTACCTTTTAGGCACAGCAAGGCACTGATGTGAGCTGAACCAGCTGACACCTTTGCATCAATAATTCAAACATTTTTGCACAGATTGCAGTGGAATGTTTCGTTAGGTTTGCTTTTTATTTTGCTGGATATTGCTAGAGGTCTTGTTTTTCATCAAATTCGAGCTCAAAACACACCCTCTCATGGGGTTTGCAGCTCTTGTAGTTTAATTTGTCAAGATAACAAGACTTCTGCCATGAAACTGCCTACCCCACGCTTGTCATAACATTAGACCCAGTTGACAAGTTTCAACCAGATTTAACAGTTGTTAGAAACCTCAAGGATATCAACTACCTATGAATATCACAACAGTTAGGGAATAGGAAAAAGACAGGAACTCAGGGTCCCCACTGAGCAGAAAGCAACAGGGAGGAAGACACAGCTAGTGTTAAATATCAGATAAACCACACAAACAAGAGACATGAGAAATACCCCTGGGGCAGGAAAAGAACTACTGCTTTACCAGCCATGGTAGAAGCCAAATATCAAGACACCAAGCTTCATTAGCTCCGTGGCTTATGAAGTGGCTCATTTCTAAAATCCAGTGATAAGCCTGACTGTGTAGCAGAGACCAGCAGGGGGTCTGTGGGCTCCCCACGCTGCTGCCTGCTCTGCCCAACACCACACTGTGGGATGCACAATGGGCTGTGTTGGAGTCCAGCCCCAAAGACATATCTTGAGGGAACACAGGACCTGCCTTAGCATACGCTCCCATTTGAAGCAAGGCAGCCTGTGGCAGAAACTGTAAATAAAGCTAAGCTTGACTTGCAGAGCTTATGATACTACTCTTGGTCAGCATGACTGTGAACACTGGCTCAGGCTGTGTACACATTATTTCATGTTTTAAAAGGTTACTACAGCTCTTGGGCCAAAGATCAAGACACACTGATGACCTTCTCAGCCTCCTTGCAGTTCCCAAATGGCTTGTGGTTCAATGGACTGCAACAAGACTGATGCTATGGGTGCCCCTGACTCAGTGGTGATGGAGTGCAGCAGCATATTCCAGGACTTTAGAATCACTGACGCTGGAATGGGGTCCAGTCTCCTCAAGCCTCTCACCAGAAGCACCACTGCCCGTCTAGCCCCATGGGCTCACGGGGGCCACACAGACCACTTGCTTCAGCAAATGGCAGTCCAAATCTTCCCTCTCCAGCCTGCTCCTTCTACTCATTTCTCTCCCTGCAGTGACTCAGAGAAATGTTTTTTTCAGCTGTTCCCAGACCGCTCTGACTAAAGAGGCTCGCTGGAGTCAGGCAGGGCTCTCTCTCCACTGCAGATAACAGCATCCTGCTGTTCTCTGGCCACTGCTCCCAAAGAGACTGGTAAAGTTTATCCTGTTTGGATTTCACTGGCACATTGGCAGCATGGGTATTTTGATTTGATTGTTGTCTGCAGTTTTCTAAGCCATCCACTTTATTTAATTCATAATTCAATATTTTTGAACGTGTTGTTTACTGCAGTTTGTAATAACATCCTACTCTTGGTTTTTAGCCAAAACCTTTACACCTGAGCTGCAGTTATCCAACATGGTTATGGCCATTCCTTCATCCCTTAATTTTCTCAGCAGTATTTGCTTTATTACATGTACTGGAATTTAATACCCCCCTGTACTGAAACAGATCCTTCCTTTGAAAGACCTCAAAGCACTTACAACAGTAAGACTATTTTCGAGCAAAATGTTACTGAACCCCGGTGCATGCCATACATCAAATACAGTTACCATGCTGAGAAGCATCCCCATCAGCAGGCAGAGATGATACAGCACAGGGTGGGGACATGCTGTGTGGAGCGTCACACTCGGTAATGCAGAGCAGAGAGCAAAAACCACCCAGGTCTTGAGCGACAGTTCAACCAGCATTTCTTTTGCTCACAACACCATGGCTCACAGGTCAGCCCATGGCACTGGTACAACCCACCAGCCACCCACTGCACCACACAAACACATCACTCGAGCCCAGCCTTAAAAGGGGAGATCATGATGCCCAAGGTTTCACTGCAAGACTCCCAGAGCACCATTTCCAGATGATTGCCTTTCCCCCTTCATTCAGGACTGGCTTCCATTTCTGTAAGGTGTTCCTGGTCCTTCTGCCCAGTGAACACCCGGCCAAGCATCATGTTCCCAGTCTCCAGCCCCAGCTCTGCTTGGGAAATATGTCCTTGGATTCTCTGGGAGTGGGAGATGGAGGCTTTGTTTCCCAGTGAATCTCTCTGTGTCAGCACTCAAGGCCCCCATAATCCCCATCTGAGAGTACTGACCTCACGTCACCCCCATACTGCAGGGAAACTGTGGACCTACAGGGACATTTTACAACCAGCAGGGCCCTCCCACCACTGAGGTTTCTTTAAACACCACAGGAAAACAAACAGGTTTCTGGTTCATCCCAAAAAACGCAGCTGCCTGCCCCAGGGAGGTGCGAAGGGGTGAGGAGTGCTCCGAGGGATGCTCCTTGCTGCCTGCGAAGCCGGGCTTTATGGTCCTCCCTGCCCTGCTGCTTGTGGGCAGACAGACAGACAGCTTTAGTCCTTCCTGCTATGTCAGCGCTGAGATCAGACTCAGCAGGGCTGCATGGCTGTGGCCAGACAGCCCCCCGGGTCCCACGCTGGCAGGGCTGGGAGGAGGAAGCCCTGAAAGGTAAATACAGCTGCGGTTCACCCCACGTGGATGCATTGCTCCAGCAAGGCGGATTCCAGCCCCAAGCCCCTTTGGCATTGCCGGGGGAGCTACAAGCTCTCCCTCCACGCTGCCCAGTACCTGCCCTCTGTCCCCCAGGAAGAGTGGGAGCAGTGCCTGGCCTTGCAGACCCTCTGCCAGGGCATGAGGACACATGGTGGGAGCAGGAACAGCCTGCCAGGGCAGCCCTGCCGGTGCACGTGTCCACGCACAGGCACAGCGGGCTGTCCCCAGCACAAAAACAAACCCTCTGGCCGCCAGAAAAGGGAGGCAGGGGGCTGGCAACAGCACAAACCCAGCACACAGGGTCAAGTCAAAGGCCTGCTGGGAAAACAATAAATAAGGGGAACAAATAATATTTAGCAGGCCCATGGTCGCCCTCTCCTCTCGCTGGGAAGCAGCAGCCCTTGCTGGCCATGGAGCAGCAGCAGGAAGGGGCTGAATTTGGAGAGGATCTGGGGCTCTGACCCTTTCCCCAGCTTGTCTACAGGGGCCCTGGGTTAACTCAGCAGGTCACAGCCTTTCAAGATGCACACACCTCTCATCCTCCCTGTGGTGGCCAAAGAGGCTTATCCTCAGCACGGCCTCGGCAGGAAGAGCCACTCCAGTCCAAGCCATGAGCCAGACATCAGCATTCTTCCCCTCCAGCCACAGGCAGAGTGGACAGACCCCCAAAAACCTTTTTCTCTTGCCTCTCCTTCCTATCATACCTGTTGAGAAGCAAAACCCCTGGGGGAAATCTTCAGGGGAAAATGCTGCTCCAAAAAGCCACCATCAGGGAAATGGGTGAAAGAAACTGAGAGGAACATAGGGAAGGACATTTGAAAAGCAATGCACACCTCTGTGGCCCTTGGCACCCCTGGTGCTTTCTGGCCCCCAGGACTGGGATACAGCCCCCAGCTTTGAGGGCCTTCAGCACATCTGCAATGGATGGAAAACAGCTGGTCACAGAAAGGTCTTTCTTTATATAAGGACTGAATAAAGTACAAGCACATACAGCAAGGTGGTGGGTTTTCTGGAACTTTTGAGAGGAAAACAAGAGTGGGAGGTTTTGAGAAACATTTGCTGCTTTTCCAGTGACAGATACGCTCAGAGGCTGCTGAGTTTAACTCTTTCTCCATTCTCACTCATTAAATCTAATGATATTTAGCTAAAATCACTTGAGACTTGGTATGATTGAAAGGAGACTATTACATTCCTTCTCTTTAAAGCAAACCCAAACACCCAGTTGGCACTTTCTGCATCAAACCCATCAGTCCTCTCTAAATCCATCTATTTAAATGGTGCCTGGCAGTGGTATGAAAGCATCAAGCAACAGAGAGCCTAACAGCACCTGAGAAAAGTTCTTTCAATGATAAGTTTCACACACTCAAATCTTATTCCCACTCTGAATTCCTTTCATTTCGCCTTCTCACTGTGCATCCCTCTCCTTAATCATATTCATAAATTTCCACCATTCTCCATGTAAATAAACAACTGATAAAATTGATAATTGCTAAGAGGGGAGTGAACAAAAGTAGAAATGGTAGATGACCCCAAGACTGCCTTTTGGTTGAAACACAACACACTCTATGAAATAAGGAGAAACCTTCTGGGGCACAGAAAATGCAAAGTGGGGAAAAAAGCTTTGGATCTAGTTATGGCTGACGTGCTAAAATCGTGATATTAAATACTATACATATAGAAAATTAACAATGGAGTTGTGGGTTTTGGTTTTTTTTTTTTGCTTGGGGACATACAGTTCAAAATTAATGATCTCTTTGGTGGTTTTGCTGTTATCTGCTTGTATTTGAGCAGAACTGTACTTCATTATTCAAAACTTCTGTTTGGCAGTTTCTCTGCATAGTCTGATCTACCTGTCAAATGCAATTCATTTACCATTTTAATTATAAGCATTTCATAGATTTAGAAAAGGGAGGTGCAGGAAGATTTAGAGCACTTCAGACTTCACGGCCAGAAGAGACCTCCATCAATCATCTTGCCTGAGCTCTCATAGGCAGGATTTCCCAGTTCTGTCCAAGGTCATTTGGCAGGTGAAAAGCAATGATTTCCACACATCAGCCTGATATTCTGACACTTAATCACATCTCACCTGCTGCTGCTCCCCTGATAGAATCTGATAAATAATTCATCCCCTCTTTTCACCTAGTTTTTCGTATACCTTAGAGGAGTTTTGATTTTGTCCCCTTGTATATGTTGTTTGCCCTTTGTTTAAACCTTCCCTTGAGATGCCTTGGAGCGGGTATTCTTAATTTTTTTTTAATTTCCAGACTCCCTTCCCAGGCCCTAAAGAATCCTCCATTTTTCCACTAAGTGCAGGATTGTGGGGAAACAATTACAGCTCACTGTCCTCTGTGCACAAATCAATTATAATCAACTCGGTCCCAAGGAGCTGGCAGGACTCACACTGTCCCTGCACAGAGACAGAGGGGCACAGATGCACACATGTGGGGCTTGGGGCACTAATCCTGCCCTCTGATGGGAAGACAAAAGAGAAGCCTCAAGCCCTGCTACCCAGTTAAGTAGGATGGTTAAAGCCTGCTGGAGGAAAGCTGCTGATTCCTGCTATTCCCACAGAAGGGAAGCATTCCCTGGGGATTGATGGAGTTGGGGAGGAAGGAGCAAGGTTTCCTCCCCTGGTTCATCAGAGTTTTTTTCTTGCTCTGAAGGGTTACTCTGCTTTTCCACCAGCGCATTAGCATTTTCCAGGCTGGAAGGAAACTGTGCTTCTAAAGCTCAGGCTGTAATTGAAAAAGTTTGCCAGGACAGACCTAATGAGGACACAGCTAGTACCAACCAGGCCACGCCTGAGGTGGTTTCATTCAGTCCCCCGGGCAACACAGCCACGGTAACAACACTTTTCATAAGGGAAGGAGAACCATTTGAAAATATTATTTCATTTCAGAAGCCTCTCACGCCTCATCAGCATGAATGGAGACACAAACACTGCAAACACAGACCTGTCCTAACCCCCTTCCAAGCATTGCTGCACCTACACGCCGAGGGAGCAGCTGTCCTACCCACCTCCTGTCCACAGGTAAAACAATGGGGCAAGAGAGGAGCTGGCATTGTAAAACAGGGTTCTCACCCTATGCTCAGACACAGCCTTGACCAGAGAGCGACTTCCAGAAAGCTGAGCAGGAACTCTGAGTCCTTCCCATGATAAAAACCAGACTGCCTGGAGCTGGAAACCAGACACTTGTGTTTACCTCCCTGGATCAGAAGCTGTAAGTCAAATTGACTTGCAGGGAACCACGATGCACAGGCAGAGCCCAGGGATGCCCTGAAGTCCCTGACACACTGCTATACCCCCTGTCCCTATTAGGGAGGGCAGGATCAGCCAGAGCTGTATCTCCCCCAGCACTTATGTTCCAATTCACAAAATTAATAACCAAGGCAACACTGCTGCTAGACCAGAAAGAGTTAATGAGGTTACCAAGGGTTTTGCTGGCCTATTTTCCAGGCAGGCACCCTTTAATCTCCTTTGGAAACACCTTCACACAAAGGCTGGTACAGCAGCTCAGCTGGAGCCAGGATTTAATGTGGAAGAACTTGTCCCAGAGAGATTAAAAGTAGCAGTTGGGCGCTGACCCTCCTGTCAAACGGGCAGGAATTTCTCACCAGGGATGGGAAGGCAAGGAAGGCAGCCAGATTGTGGGGACTGCTGCTGCAGCATGCCACAGCTCCCACCATCCATGCATCCAGCATGCTTCCCAAGGAAGCTGGAGTGAACACATCAGGAGCAGGACTCATCCCCACAAGCTGCCAGCACAGTGCAAAATGAACCCAATGCACTGTCTGCCTCCGCAGCAAAGGAGCCTCCCCAAGAAAAGGGGGGGACAGCTGGCACCCTTATGATTAAGGGTTAAATCCCACTGTCCAAACCCCTGAGATTATCAGGCTCAACTCAGACAGGAAAATATGGTAACAGCACTGGAGAGCAAGAGAGCAGGGACTATCAGAATATGCACTAATATTACAGCCCTGCCCTATGGCCACAGAGGGGGCAAAAGAGAAGTCAGAAGGAAGAAACTGGAAGAAAGAAATTGGAAGAAAGTGAGTGGGAAAACAAAGGGGAGAGAGTGAGGGCAGCCACAGGAATCCATGCAAGCACAGCTCAGCCATTCAGTCCCCCCTCCACCTTACCTGGGGGTCCCCAAGGCGACTGATGTCTGGATAAAGGTAAAAGAGGATTCCCTGGGATGCCCCGGGTAGGGAGACTCCCCTGATCAGCAGAACAATCAGCATGATGTATGGAAACGTGGCTGTGAAATACACCACCTGGGAGGGGGATGAAGGGACAAGTGTGAGAGAGCAGCATGGGCCAGAGCACCCCGTGCCAGCTGGCAGCACTGCACTGACCCCTGGGCTGGGAGAGATGGGCAGAGGACACATCAGGCTGCTTCACCAAGCACCTTTCTGTCTCCTACAGTAGGAAGAAACACATTTTTTAATGAGTCCAGAAAAATTGTAACATGACATTTCATGTCTGGAGCGAGAGAAAACCTTTCTAGTCCCAAGAGCAATCCACACCACGAGCCAGGCTGGAGTCAGAGCAGCTCAGCAGTATGCCTACGTGCATCAGAGAAGGAGCTGCCCCGGGTATCCATCTGCACATTGTTACTCCAAATAGAGTCTGAGTCACATGGAGTATCTTCTCCACAGCAAGGCTGAAGGGATGTGCAGATATGAGATACACCCTGAAATGTGATTGCCACCAAAGGACCACCAGGGACAGTGCTGGGGGTCCCCAACTCAGGGCTGGCACTGGCAAAGAGCTCGTGCCCACCACTCTCCACTGCAGTGACTCTCAGCTGCTGCCTCTGACTGACCCCTGTACAATTACCCAACATGAGTACTTTGGGCACAGCAGGTCTCAGAATTTCCACTAAGGATGCAGACCCAAACAGAACCTTTAACCTATGTCCTTTTGCTTTTTATACCACTAGTCCCATGAGCAATAAAGACGTACTCAGGTGGATTGAAATCTCTTCCTCTAGCAAAGGAGCCACATCCCTTGGGGGAAAGCTGGAGACCAGTATCAACTAATCCTTTCAGGGACTTCACCTCTGGTAAATGAAACACTCAGTCTGGGGATTACTAGGGTACTTTCAGGACTGTTCAGGCTGATTGCTGTAGCCTGTGTTTCCCACACCAACTGATATCAAGGGCTCAGAAATTCAAGTGATGTCATTAATCCCTTCGCATTGCTTCCACACCTCCAAGAAATATTGACCACCTTGAAAAGAGGTTGTTCAGCCCATTGTATCATGCTGTAGCAAAAAAGAAATGTTGTCCTTTCAGGTTTTTCCTGTGTGGACGTGCTGAGTGAGGACTTGCATCAGCATGCTTCACCTGAGCATTACCCTACAGCTCTTTTCTCAGCCTTGGCAGTTGCACACTGGAGAGTTGAGGCTTATCTCTGGAGGAAGTGCAAAATGTAATGATGTGAAATGATCCATTTATCGCTCCTGCCCACCCGTCCAGAATAAGTTGTTTCAAAATCCACCTAAAGCCCACTATCCCTTAGTGGGAGCTACAGGCTCTACCGCAGCTATAGCAGTTTCTACATTAGTGGAGGTCCTACTAAGAACAAGCATATGATTTCCCTGGACAATATGACCACTTTCACTCTGCCCCTGGGTAATCCTTATGACCTGAGTGGCAATTAAAAATGAGATTTTTTTTCTGGACCCACTCCGATACACTCCATCTGAGTAAAGCAAAGTCCAAAGCTCCTCGTTGCAATGTGAGTCCTCCTCTCAGTCAGGATACTCAGTCTTCAGTGATTCAGAAGGATTTGAGAGAGATATTCTATCCCTGAAAAACTACAATACTAGATTATCACTCTGCCTGCAGCTCCAGGTTTTCTAGGCATTTCCTGTACCCTGCTCTATATATCACAGCGATCTTGGGTAACATCACCAAGGTCAGTGAAAAACACCTCCTTACTGGGGCTTAAGATTGCCTGAGATGTCTGTGAGCAGATCCATCCCCATCCCTTTGAACCTGCACCCTAAACACTGAGGAAACCCAGGAACAGCATCCTTCAACACAGGCAAACACCATCATTCATTTCATTCTCAAATTTTCAAGGAGCCTCTGATTTAGAGCTCTTCAGTGACAGTTAATCAAATCATCAGGTCCTGCGAGTTTAATCATCATCCCTGTATTTACCACACAATCAAAGTCTTCCTTCAGGAAATAACAGGATGCAAGTCTAATCTTTCTCAGCCCACGAAAGCGAGATTAAAAACAAAAATCATAAAAACAACTCATTGCCTTTGAACCCTAGTGCCCGTTCTTCCCAGATACCAGGTTGCACCTTCTTTGCTGGATCTCTAAATAATGTCAATTTTAGGAGTTCAGAACGCAAACTGGTAGTTGTCTGGCATACTGGATTTGGATTTCACATTTTGGTAACATCCTATGTGTTTTACAGCTTGTGCAAACTGGTGTGTTAAGCTTTTCACTCAGCAGTCACTC
Organism: Scytalopus superciliaris; assembly: GCA_013400415.1. Lineage (NCBI taxonomy): Eukaryota > Metazoa > Chordata > Aves > Passeriformes > Rhinocryptidae > Scytalopus > Scytalopus superciliaris. The sequence goes on along the minus strand of VXBX01001503.1, from coordinate 405,420 downwards.
ACATCTCCACTGAGACCAGAGGCCTGAATCTGGAGAATGTTTTGCTGGATTAAGAGTGCCAAACTTCTATCCAACAGCAGGAACATCTGGATCCAATGAGATATTAGTCAGTGCCTGGATCAGACCCAATCTTTTTATTTCTTGGGCATTGCTAGCACTAACTACATCACTAGGAACCTTGCAGGGATCAGTGTGATTGTTCTGTCACATGCTGGTCAACAACATGCAGGGTTTTATTTGAATCTGATCCACATGCCTCGGCAAAGTGGTTCCATCTGTGACAACCTCCTGCATCTGTAAGAGCTCCTTGGGGTCGGGCAGGCCCTGTGTTGGAGGATGCAAACTGCTGCTGCTCTTCTGAGCAGGGTGATTTCAGCTCATGTTGTTTGACCCTCCACAGGCAAATCCCCAGAAGTAAGGTGTATCTCTTCCTCAGTGGGGTTGTATTCTCACAGCTATCATTTTAGTCAGATTATTAAATTTGTGGAGGGTTGACAAATGTGTGGATACTGTTGCTTCACTGAAAGGAGGTTTCTGTTTTCAAGATCTCACCATCACTACTACTTTTTGCTAAAAAGCACTTGCATTTAACCTAGAACTCCTGTCCAAAATAGATCAAATTTGTACTTGGCACTTCCCACACTATGTTTGCTGTATCTTAGTATCATATTTGCTGTTATTAGACTGCCTCTGCTTTCTTTTACCAGGCCGCCACAGCAAGCTATTGCTCTTTTCTTCTAATTTTACTCCATGGAAACCAGAAAATACCATCTCTGCAAGATGCTTAATTTGCCTGTCATGTTTCATAACCCAGAGCATTCTGGAAGCAGGAGAAACTGCTAATATCCGTGCCATCAACTTGATGGAATTGGGTGCAGCTAAAATTTACACCTCATCACACATGATGTCTTGTTCAAGACATGCAGAGAAGACACCATTTAGGAAACACACTGAACCTTTTCATTTTCATCTGTTCTTGCTGGCTCCAGACAAAGCCGGCTGGGAATGGGGTCAGGAGGCGGTAGCAGAAACTAAGTAATGGGGTCAGTGCAAATGACAGTGGCACACTTTGCAACAGAGGGAGCAGGGAATGGAGCTGGGCAGTCACACCAGTCCTTCCCAAAAGCATTTAAATATACAACTCTTTGGTGACAAGTGTGGGGAACAAAAAAGGAGACCTTTATTGCTGGAGAATATGAGCAACTGTATGAAGAGCTGGGACAAACAAAAAGAATAAAAGATGACCCCCACGGTGATGAGGCAGAGGGGGCTTTGAAGCCATCAGAGTTACCTTTGTTTATATCTAAAGAATTTGAAAATTTTCCAGCTGCACTTGCCAGCAGAGGCAAAAACATGCTGCTTGCTCACACTGCGATGGGAGGGAAGCAAGCATGCAACCACCCCATATGCAGGAATACTGCAGAGTCTGCTGGGCCTGTGGATGGAGAGGGACCAGATGGGTACATACACCTTGGAAGTTAATGCCCTGAGATGCCTCAGTGCTCTCATCCTCTCCTACCCAAAGCACAGAGCCTGGCTCACACTCCTGCTGCATGCTAAGCCCTGCAGGCTCCTGCCAGCTTATGTAGATGACAGTTCCCAGGGCATCTCTAGGACCTCTCTGAACCTATAAAAGGTGAGCAGAACAAGCATTCCAGCTGTGATCAAGGGAAGAGGCTTGACCTGAACCAAGGACTCACCTTGCCCGTGGACTTGACCCCTTTCCAAATACAGAAGTAACAGATGATCCATGCCAGCAAGAGACACAGAGCCAGTTCCCAGCGGAGACCACCCAGGTGCTGGATGCCATCGGAGATCTTTAGCACTCGCCTCCTACATTAGGGGGAAACAAAGGAGCATGCAAATGACACTGATGCTGGCCGTTAACATTTCCAACACCCCCCTGGTTCTCAGTGCCTGATGGCTTTGGGGAGAAGGGCTGTCCTACTAACAAGGGTCAGGTCTGAGCTGCAAACCTCAGAGGAATCTAGCAGCGCTAAAAGTACTGTCAGCCTGGAAGATCACGAAGAGCCACTTGCTTCTGCACTCACTCCAGGGCTGCCCTCTTGGACCTGACTCTTCTGTCCTCTCCCACCCTTCATCTGTCTTTTCCTCTGTGGTAAGAGCTGTTTCTCCACAAGATCTTACAGCACCTTGAACACACAAACTCTGCCCAGGCCTTTTTCATGCACATTACAAAGTTCACCTACACTTCTGACACGCATCAAACCTCAAAGTGAAGGACACACTGCACTTACTGTGCAGAATTTATCAGGACCTCCCAAGAAGCAACGCTGTTCAACCCCTTCTCCATAGCACACTTCTGTCTTTAGAAGCAGCTACCTCAGGATGCAGAGCAGCACAGCATCCCATTCTGTGACTAAAACTCCTAAGGCATCACAACCAAGACCACCATAATCCCCAACACACGGTCAGAAGAGACCACCTTGGGCATCCTCTTTCAACTTGCATGGAGATGAGATCCTGGGCTGGACAGACCTTAGCTCAGATAAGGTCAGACAATAGCTGCTTTCTATGTCATGCATATGTCAAATCTGCTTCGCCACTTACAAACCTAAGGACTCATGCTCCTCCACTTCCTACACCACACAGGTGGATCTGAGTGGGAAGCACCATTGTGTAGTCCTGAAATCCCAAGACCAAGACAGGCAGAGAAGAACATGCACTGCCTTGGAACCCAACAGCAGTGCCCACCCTGCTGCAAAATACAGTGATTATCCTGAAATAAAGGTTGTAGTGTTGGAGAACCACAGTCTAATACATTCTGTTCCCCTTCCTGTCCCACAGCCTTGTGGCAGATTGAGAGGATGAGAGAGGGGTTGGAAAAATCACACTGCTCTCCAAGATACCTTTAATCACATTGCTCTTTGTCTGGTTCTGAGGATGTGGACTATGTAACCAGTGGGCAAAGGGTGCCAGTGGACCATAACTAACTGGGCACTGTACTGCAGCCAAAAGAGGCCTCTGGAGCCTATCAGCCCTCTCACAGGTCAGAGCTTCTTGAAGAAGCCTCCTATCTCTCTGCCCAGGGAGGGCAGGAACAGATGATGTCAGAAGCAATGGACAGTGGAAATTTCCAATCCTGCATGCTTATTCCCCAGTAACACAGGGATGGTCTCAGCAGTGATGGAAACATCAACTTTTCCAGTATCCAGCCTCAGGAAAAGTAGCCTAAGGCAGGACACTATTAAATCACACATGTGCAGCAGGCAGAGGGAGAGCACAGGCTCAGGGAGTTTGCAGGAGACAAAGAAAATCTAAAAACTTTAAAGTTTAAGAAAAAGCATGCCTGTGCTGAGCCAGGGGTACCCTGGAGGTACCATGTGAGTGCTCCATGCACGGACAGGATGCAGCAGCACTGCTGAGGGCAGCGAGGGTAGAGCCCTCCATCCTTCTAAACACACTAGTGAAATGCACAGTGGTGGCAGGGGGATGACTGGCACAGTCCAGAAGGGGCTCAGTGTCAACTGGGCCTGCTCTCCCAGGGGATGCTGAGGACCAGCAGAGATCCCAAGCCAGCAGGCCTATGCTTTTGTGCCAGAAATAAAGCTACTGTATACCTCAGGGTAACTAACATAAGGGAAGAAATCAATGAAAATCAGGGACCAAATTTCAGTGTAAAGTAAGCTGACCCTAGCACTTCATTTCGATTTTGGTGAGTTTCTCTTCTCAGGATAGCTTGCATATTAGTCACACTATAGTGAAAACTTCTTTTTCTATTTTTAAGATGAGACAGCTCAAGTACAAAAGTCACCACCCACCATGCCAGAGCCTCCCGAGAACATGCTGGTATCACACAGCAGTCTGGATTCAAAGGAAAGGGGTCAGTGAGACCAGGAAGGCCAAAAGGTCCAGAGGGACAGGAATACACCATCAGAGAAGAACAAAGTCAGATGGCTCTGAGGCATGTTAGCCCAGCTCCAGACAAGCACCACAAGCCCAGCAAGGTTGCCCTTGACTGACAGTGCTGCCCCTGAGAGCCTTAACTCTGACCTGCCCAGCTTCCCCTCTTGTGTCCTACTCAAGGATGGGCTAATAGGATGTGCTGCTGCAGAGTTTGTCCCTTGCCCAGGGAAAATATGCCTGAGAGGAAAGGGGTGTACAGGCCTGTCCTTTACTTACTCCCAGAACTCGATGACAGGGGAGGTGGCGTTTTCACTGGTCACGTTGAATGTTGAGTTTGCCTTCTGGAGCTCCATGCAGTTCCCTGTGGGAGAGGCCCAGGGAGAGAGGGAGTGTAAGCAGCAGTGCCTGGAGTACCAGAGGATCTGAAAAATCCCTCTCTGTCCATCCACAGTGCTGACACTGATTGGCATAGACTCTGGGACAAATTTTGTATAGTCCCAAAAGGTTCACAATGCAAGGCCACTTCAGGGAAAGGCTGGCAAGAAATCTAAGACACTTAAGATGATTGTACTTAATTTTTTGTACTTAAGTGGCACAGTCCCAGCCAGCACTAGGTCTGTGGCTAACACACAGAACAGGAGGACTGGAAGATGCCAAGAAGGGAGGTGCTCCTGGTGGCTGGAGCCCAGAGCAGCAGCCACCAGGGAGGTCACCGCTGCACAGCACTGGCCAGGTGCTCTCTAGCAAACACCCAGAACAACTGAGCCTCTTCCCCAAAAGTGCCAGCAGCACTGCAGTGAACCAGCACTCCTCACCCCTATGTCCCACCCACACAAAGCCAAGATTGTCCTGAGGTTTGGCCCCGGGCAGCAGCAGGTTTGCCTCAGCCAGGATGTAGTGGAGGACTGGGAGGGGGCTCCACACCCACCTGTGTTCCACTCGTGGTCACAGCTGCCCCAGGGGAGGTCGATGGTGAACGAACTGAAGAGATAAAACAAGGCCCAGGCCAGGACAATGATGTAGTAGAAGTTCAGCAGTATGACGATGACCTGTGAGGCGTAGCCAATTCCTGCAGAAAGCGAGTCCCGAAGGCAGGTGACCCACGTGCCAGAGGGCAGGAACAGGACTTCCTTTGGGAGGTGCTCACCCAAAGTTTGCATTGCTGCTCTGCATTTTGAGCATGCTGCTGGATGAATGCCAGCAGGGTGGCCACCGGAGCATCACCAACTGAGACTTGCAGAGAAATCTGAGAGGCTGGATGACTGTGTTGAAACAGTGCTAGAAACGAAGGATCTGACTGCTAACAATTTATTAAGAGAACTGACATCTTTCACCACTTAGGTTTTAAGCCATCTGCAAACTCAGGAAAATGACATACGAAATAAGTGAAACTGTATTTAAACAACAGCAGTATGTTTTAGATTCCTCATAACCATCAGAACCATTTTCCCCATTTAGCTCTTGGAGGACATCTTTGATTTGCCACAAAGCTCCTGGCTAGAGCTGTGGCAACAAAGAAGAAACCTGGGATGCAATGTAATAATGAGAATTGTTTGGTGGAAAAGGTTAGCAATTTTCCCAGCAATGATTTTGAAAAGAGGGCAGCTGGTGGGCCCTTCAGGGCTGGGGAGCAGGGGTGGGCAGTAGATGCATGGAGGTACATAATGATCCAGGCTGTGGGCAGAGACATCACTGACCATCCCCTCCAGGGTCCCAGAGCCTCCCCACCTTGCCAGGCCCTCCCAGGCTCACCCCACCCACCTTCGAAGAGGGGGCAGATCCTGCGCCAGGCCGTCACCCCTCCCTGGCTGGTGTACTGTCCCAGCGCTGTCTCCAGGAAGAACAGGGGGATCCCACAGGTGAAGAGGAAGATGAGGTAGGGGATGAAGAAGGCACCTGGCAGATTCAAGCAGCAGATAGAAAAATAAGCCCCATGGGGAGACTGGGGTCAGGCTGTCTCCAACCTGTCACCAGGCAAGTTTTTCCTGGGTGGGACAGCTTGGGACTGATAGGGCGCTGTGGGCACAGGAAGATCATGGAAGGGCTGTCAGGAAAAAGAAACTTTCTTCACATTTCATCCCTTGGAGTGAGGCAATTGCATGAGAAACTCAATGTTTAAAAAAGATGCAGAGGAAAGGAAAGTTTCTAGGGCTGATTTTTGGTTAAAAAACAAACCAGTTACCAATAGCTGTATGGAAATACAGAAGAACACCCCATTGTAAAGCTACTGAGGCTTTTAACCAAGTTGGTGACTCTTTTCGCATTGACTGTTCTGAATAAGCTGACAAACCCACAGATGACAATGCCAGGGCACAGAGAGGGCCACAGAGAGACTGACATCTTCACCCAGTCTGTGGGTTTGCTCAGTCTTTGCTCACAGAAAAGCAGCAGACATGCAAATAAAAAGCAAGTAGTGCAGGAAAGCATGTACCTCATGCCAGGCTGCCCTCCTGTTCAAATCCTGCCATGAAATAGGCAGGGAGAGATGAAATGCACTAGCATTTGATTAGCCCTAATGTTAAACGCAGCAATGGCCTTTATCCCACAGAGGACAGGAGACAGCCCTGCAAGATGGTCCATTCTCCTGATGCATTATGTGCCACTGAGGCTGCTCAAGCCCTGCTGCAAAGGCAGGGACATGGGCCAGGAAAGGGGTAAACCCGAGCAGAGAGCAGCACCTTGGCTGTGGTGGGCTCCAAGGGGCGGGCAGGGTCAGAGATGGCAACCCATCCAAGCACTAACTAGTTTCCCTGCACAGGTCCTTGCCCTGCCAGTGAGATGCTAACTGTCTCTGGGCTCAGGTCAGTGGGGGTGTATGGGAAATAACAATCCCAGTGAACAAGTAAACTCAAAACCCAGATTTCACTAAGAAGCTTAGCTAGCATGCAGGGGCAGGAAGAGGGAATGGAGGCTTGAGTGACTGGCCAGGATTCCCACCATGCACTCATCCCAGCCATGTACAGAACTACAGCCCTCCCCTTTTTCCAA
>VXBX01001503.1:371231-398515 GCA_013400415.1 Scytalopus superciliaris | reverse complement strand
ATGCATGAGCAAAGTAGACAGGGAAGACATCTTGGCAGCTCCCTGTGGACAAACAGAAGTTGAAGGGGTGCTGGGTTACCAGTTGGATCCCACGATCTCACCCATCTTTTCCAACCTTAATGGCTCTATGATACCAAGGGAACAAGGAGCAACTGTCCACATGCTGTCCCTCTACCAGTAAATAGAAACTGGTGAGGGCGAATGGCAAGGGAAATGGTTGTTTCAACACCATTCCCTTGACTCCCAACTTGTGTGAAATCATATCATCATAGAAGTTGAGCCTATTTCCAGAGACATTGCTCTCATCAAAAAGTTTGCATTTAACTCAGCAGCACCTAGGAGGTCCCAGGAGAGATGTCTGAGGTGGCAGGTCAAGCTTTCCAGCCCAAGTTTCCCCTATTTTCAGCCTGCAATCTGGCCTGTCACCTTCCTCAGAACCTCTGGTTATCTCAGGTTTCAGGCAGGTTTCAGGCTTTGAAAGTCTAACTGGAGGGTCCTGACACATGGGCTGTGGAATAGCACAGAATTATGGTGGAGAGAAGGAAGGATTTGCAGAGACATGTTTGGGCCAAGATCCATGATCTGCCCCACTCCCCTCAGATATCAAGAGGGGGGACACCAGGGTGGGATGGCCCAAACACCAGCCCCTGCGCCCTCCCCATCTCATTTCAGCTGGCAGAGGGCTGCTGCCAGTCTAGAGGCACCCAGCAGATCCACCCTGCACATCTGATGAGAGGGTGACAGGGAGGGCAGCAGTGCAGACAGGGCTCCACCAGCATGCCCGAGCAGCCCCCCAGCACTGGGCTGACATCCATCCAGTCCAGCCCCATCCTCCCTCGCTGCAGCTGAACCCTGTTGAGAGCAAAAGGGGAAACACTGCCATGTGTGTCCTCCCCAACCCCCTCCCCATGTGCAGGGATGGCAGCAGTGATGGATTTGGGGAGCACTTGGGTGGGGGATGTGGTGCTGACAGCCACACCACCAGACAGGCTTCCCTGGTATTACCCAATCAGTGGGGCCAGGAGGCCTGACCCCGCCACAGGAGGCAAAAGCAAGAACAAACAAGAGCAAAAAGAACAATTTTTTGCTCTTCTTTTTCTTTCACTATGTAGGGCCTTGGTATCAGGCACTGAGCACTAAATATGTAAGGGACTACTCTTTGTTATGTGACAATATCCCTAAAGAAAGGAACAGTGACTGGCTCTTTGCATAGCTCAGACTTTGCAGATACCTTTTTTCATGAAGAGGCTCATATTTAGGCAAGCAAAGCAAGAGCTGAGGGCAGTTATCCCCACTGCCTACACACAGTTCAGCGTGGAGAGGAGTCATCCAGCAGGGCAGGCCAATGGTAGTGCTGGCACAAAAGCTAGTGGCTGTAGGCTGGCCATGATGGACCTGGCGCTGGAAATTAAATAAAGCCCCTGCACCATTATCAAAGAATGAGAGTGTCTGGACTTCTCAAAGTAAAGGGCAAAACCTCTGGCAGCTTTTAAAAGTAATTTGAGGCATTACAAGGCACTGCTTGGGGTAGACTGGGTTCCATGAGGCAGGAGGGAGCCTTATGTCCTGCACAGCCTTTTCACACTGCTCTGCCACAGGAGAAGTCTTTCAGGAAACACTTTCCTCTCTGCACAAGAGTCTCATGCCCCATCCTTGCTCTAACCTCATGGAAAGGGGACTGGAGATGAAAAATCTGCCTCAGACTTCAAACTCCTCGAAGCCTCTGCTGCTCCACAGGTCTTTGTTTGAGGCCCATTTCTCCAGAGAAACCCCTTTGTGTCTTGCCTCTGCTGTCCAACCACACACACCAGCTCCCCTTTCCCCAGAGCTCTCCCTGAACTCTCCCCTGGCACCCTGGGGAATGGGTGTCAGGACAGGATTCCACGTGCTGCTCCCATTGATGGAATAGTACCCAGGAGGGGTGCAGCAGTGGGAGCAGACACAGCTCAGCAAGCAGCCAAGAAACATTTCCCATAGAAAAAGAAAACACGGAAAACTCCTTTTTCAACAGGGAAAGAAACTGCCTGACCACCTGAGAAGCAAGCGCTGAGCAAAGCACGGTGTGAAAGTAGCTAAACAGTATTTAATCCTCTTTTATGCCACTGGGATGAAAGCAGTTTAGTGAGGCCCATGAGACTCCCCCAAGCTCAAGCCAGGGGATTTCAGCCCCAGGTCTCCCCAGTGCTCACTCCCCGCCAGCTCCCAGGCAAGTGCTGTTTCCCCTCTCCCCTGCCCTTCTGGAGGGCCTAATTAGCAATTAATCACCAGACAGGGAGAGTGACTCCCTCTCTCTACATTTCATCAAGCCAAATTTAAGAGAGAAGGTTTTCGGGTTTTTAAACCATTTTCTCCCTTAAAAGGCAGCCACAAACTAAAAGCAGGCACGAACGCCTGTCAAAGCCCACAGCTCACCTGCAAAGTGATCCCAGCTCCACTGCCAAGCTGCAGTAGAGCCTGGCATGGTGGGGGATCAGCCACTGGTCCCTGCAGAGCACAGCCTGAGCAGCACTAGTGTGCTGGCAGCTCGGTGCCAGCAGCAATGCCCCGCTCCCTGCCTCTGCATCAGGCACACCTCACAGCCCTGCCAGGGGCATCAGAGCAGGGGTCCCTTCTCCCACACACTTGCAGATCCAGTAGATGCCAATGGGGTGCCATGGGATGCAGGAGGCATGCACTGCGGCATGGAAAACCCCTTTCCTCTTCCCTATTCCTACCACCCAGCTCCAGTGCTCCAGGGACACCCCTCCAGAGACACACAAGGGACTGTAGCCAAGAGCTCCTTGGAGTCCCCCTGAGCCTCCTGGAAATGCTGCAGCTCCTCACAGTGCCTGCAAAGACATCAGTGCCTTGTGGCCCCCCACACTGCTTCCTGCTCTGCCACCAGGACCCACCATCTGATTTGCACAGGGGGCCTGGTGCCCCTCAAGGAAACGGTGCCTGGGGTGAGACACACTGTTCAGAGAGTCAAGCCCCTTCCCTGCTCTTCCTGCCTCCCTCTGCAGATAGCCACCCACCTCACCAGCAGAACCGGAGCTCCACACACCTCAGAAAAACACATCTACAGCCCCCAGAAACCCTGGAACATTGCTGCCCAGTTATCCATGTCCCACTGGGTCAAAGCAGCCTCTGTTTGGGGCCCAGATGGCAGCACCATGCTGGCAGGTTGGCATTCTCTCTTCACTCATGACTTGGGCATTGCTGAGAAGCTGCTGCCAGCACTGGGCAGGGCCAGACAAGGATGCCACAGGGGCAGGAAGGATTGTGGTGGCATGCTGGTGATGGGTGCCCCTTGGGCTGGCTGGAAGGGCTGCACTTACCTCCACCATTCTTGTAGCAGAGGTAGGGGAAGCGCCAGACATTTCCCAAGCCGATAATCTCCCCAGCCACAGACAGGACATACTCCAGCTTGTTGTTCCACTGACCACGCTCCAGGGTCTGGTCCTCCTCCTCCTCTTCCTCCTTCTCCTTTTCCATGCCAGGGTGTGCGGGCAACATTTCACCATTGCTGACAGAGCCAGGGACTCTGTAATCCATCCCACCTTCAGAAGGAGTTTCCTTTGTTACATACAGTACAAGCCATGCAGTGAGGCAGAAATTTGGGCTATGGGAGGCAAGAGAGGGGCAAGGACATGCCCACATACACTTGTCAAACTGTTCCTCTCTTGCTCCTCCTACAGATTCCTGCTGGCATAAGGCACTAAGAGCATGTGTACGCTTTCACTACTGAGTTCAAAACCAATCCTCAAAAACCACTATTAGTTACATTATTTTAAACTGACTCACCTCAAAACACTACTCTTTTGGAACCCCAACCTCTAAGCACAGTGCTACACAGAGGACCCAGTGGCTCAGCCAGACTGGAGCTCCCACCATAGCAGGAACAGGGAACAGCCTTCAGGCTGGAAAGGGTTGACAGCAGGAAAAATACTTGACAAGGTATTTTATAAGGGTCTTTCTTCTCTCACCTTGCTGCTTACCAAGGTCTGGTTTTACAGACCATGCAATGAAAGCCACAAAACACACAGAAGTCTCAGACACAAGACGTGGATGAACTGAAATAACAGAGAAACAAGTTTCTCCTTTCGGTGATAGCAACTGTTGCTGACAATCTATGAGGGTATGTGAAAAGGTGTATCCTTCTAACAGAGGAAGACAAAAAGTGCAGAAGTCATGACCATCTGGGATCTCACCTCACCTGTCTGGCCCTCCAAACATCTGCCCGTTGCCTGCCAAGGCTCCCCACAGTACTGCTCTCAGGAAGCTTTGGCACCATCTCTAAATACACCTGTGCTGAGAGAAGATCAGCAGAGAGTAGGTGGGCACCACTCCTGCTGTCCCACCTTCCCCCAAAGAAACCTCCAAGAGGATGCCTGTCCTCCCAAGAAAGCCAGGGCACAGCATATGCAACTGTTGATGCACAGCTGGTGCCTCAGGTCACAGGTATAGGCAGCACCAGCTCTGCTGCAGCCATTTAGAAGGATCAGGAGGTGTTTGAGCCTGTTCCTCCCAGGCAGGATGCCCCGCTGGCCGCCAAGTCCCATGGGACAAAGGGTGAGGATTGTGGTTCCTTACCCATGCCCAGTGTCAAAGCTGGGATTGCTGAGGACCTTGTGCCAAGGAGGGCACCTTCCTGCACACAGTGCCAGCCCTTGTGCCTGCTCCTGCCCTGCAGAGGCAGCTCCCCCAGCCCCAGCCTTACGCTGCCATTCATCCCCGCCAGGAGAGCAGGCAAAGGCACTGGCAGCAAATGACACTCTGCGCCATCCGGGGAGAATTTAAAAAGGGCAAAGCAGCACTTACAACCTCTCCGTAGTCCCCTATAAAACACTTGGGGAACATGAAGAGGAGCAAGAAACACTGGCAAGCGTTTGACAGCGGTCGAAAGGAAGGACTTGGGAGGACCCCTCTGCGCTAGAAAATTATTAAACAGGCAGAAAATGCTCCGTGACCTCTCACCCACGGCAGCCCCGGGAGGGTGCGGGGCGCAGGGGGAGCAGGGCAGAAGGAAACGGGGGCAGAGGTGTTACCTTGCGGACGGCGCTGTCGGGGCGAGAGCCGACGGGAGAGGCGAGGGCAGGACCGAAAGGTGCTGGCTATTTAAAGTGTGGAAAGGAAAAAAATTCAGCGGTGGTGTAATCCTAGACTTCGCCCAACCCACATTCCTTCCCCCACCCCCCAGGGCTGGACAAAAACCTACACATGACTGATTTCATGGCCAGTGCGAAGGGGCTCGTTCCCCCCGCCTGCGAGCAGCGCTCCCGCCGCACCGGGCACCGCGGGGCTCCCGCTCTCCATCGCCCTTCTGCCCTGGAGAGACGGGACACCGCCACACACGGGGGCCTCCACAGCACTGCCTGAGGGACTCGAAGCCCTGAGACCTGCTGGGAAGAGGTAAGAGGCGAAACACAAATTCACGGTGAATTCCCATCACGGAGCCTTTCCTTGGCAGGGAGGTCACGGGCACAGGGCAAGGTCCTGCATCGCAGCCCGACTCGCAGTTTCCAGGGCTGTGCTGTGGCTAGGAGCAGTGGCAGGCAGCAAAGCTGGGAATAAACTCAGCTAAACTCTCTGCTGCTTCTTACTAAGGGCCCGAAACAGCCTCATTCAGAAACTTTGGCAGGTTGCAAACTCTCTTCCCTCACACACAGGGATCTCTGCCACTGGTCTTTCCCGGGAGCAGCACTGCCTCGTCCCAGGACATCACTCCAGAAGCTGCAATGGGAACAGACAATCAGGCAGTAGATGAGAAACCACGCAGCAGGGACAGAACCAGCCCCAGCTGTGCACAGCCAGCACTGGGCTGCAACACGCTCCGTTGGTTGCTCCAGAAGGAGGTCTTGGGATTACAGCAGGTAGTTACCCTATGACATTAGCTCCATGCTTAGAGGCCAGAAAAAAGGCAAACAGAACAGGATATTGTTCGTGGTAGATACATTACAGCTCTGATGGTCCAAGGATGTAAGTGCAGGAAGGATTTAAAATACTTTTATTACATCTGTTGATAAATATCTGAGGCAAGAGACAACAGGGGGGGAAAAAAGTAGTTTGGGTTCCACTGAACTATGCATCAAGTGCGTAAAGCAGCAGCAAAACCTGAGCTGTGTACAGCAGGAGAACAACAGGAATGAACCAGCAAACACTGTGGTGTCACCACATTAGTCTATGGTGTACCCACACAGCAACAGACTTCCCACAGGAGAAATGGGGAAATGAAAGAGGGACAGGCAGAGTAAGGAATTAATTCAATCACGGACTGATCAAACATGCAGTGATTCCTCATTTTGGGAACAGATGCCTTGGATGAAAACAGGGTGACAACAGAGGTCTAGGAAAAAGGGGAAAATGAATTTATTGTTCACTGCATCGCACAGTGTAACAATTAATGTCATTCAATGAAAAATTCAGATTTAAAACAAAATTAAATACTTCTTCCTCCCACTGTGCATAATTAATTAAACACAATACCTGTGGCCATTTCCACAGAATGTCCTTTAGAACGGAACTAGGCAAATTCACACAGGGCTGCTCCTCAAATCGGTGATTCTTGAAAACCAGGGAAGATGTTCCAGAGGAGGAATTACACGATACAGTGAGAAATGGAGAACATCCTTCCCTGTGCAGAAATCACCTCACAATGAATAGTGCAGATGTTAAAAAGTTAGGGTAAGAATGTAGGGATTAAAAACCACAGCAAAGACAATATCTTGCCTTGTGCAACAGAATGGTGTAAGGAAGGAGGAGATGGATTAAGGAAACATTTGTAGAGATTCTCAAAACTACTGTGTTCATCAGCATCACTGTATGAATATCCCTGGGTAAGCACAATTACTACAGCATACAGAGAACAATAATCTTATCAACAAGGTGACAAGCTAAATGGCAGGAACTAATAGACTGTGATAGGAAAATGTGCAATCCGTTACAAACTATTTGACTTCCACCCAGTGAGATAAGACTGTGCTGAACACAACAATAACTTGAAAATGAAAACAAATGTTTGGTGTAAACACAAGCAGCACAGGGAAATATTAAATCCACAAGTGCAAAAGCAAGCTGGAAAATCCCGAGGAAAGCATTTTTAAACTAAAACATCACTTTACACATCTTCTGGAGTGAAATAAGAAAAAGTCCATATGGTTTTGGATGATGTTACTTGAGAGATGAAAAAAAAATATTCTTTTACAGAAGGTAGAAAGAAAAAAGAAAAAACAAATACCACAAATGATCTATTAAGACTACAGAAAAAAGATGTTTTCAATACATATTTTTGAAATATCAGAAGGCAAAGAAACTGAAAGGGACTTTAATCAACCCATCAGGGGCAATAAAAAAGATCTAAAGGGAAAAATACAAAGGATGAAATCTCAACTTCTGAGATTTTGAGTCTGTAACTCTATCTAAGGTAAGTGGAAGAATGGGAACAGGCAGAAACAAAGCAGAAACGGAGTCTCAAAAAACAAATGAGAAATGGAAGAATGTGACTCTTTAAAAAAAAATAAAATAAAAAAGGAACAAGCATAGATAACATGCACGCTGTAGTAACAGGAGAACAACTTCATCCAGAGATCTGCCATTTAAAAATACTTGGGTAGATACCCACACATGAATAAGCAGAACACCAGCAAAGAGCTTTTGTTGCAGTGTGTGCCACCTGGATTTGTGCAGGTTGAACCTCCCTGGGCAGCTGCAGAGCACCTTCCTCTCCGTGTTACAAGTGCTGGGAAGTAGCAGCCCTGGTGCTGTGCCTGCCCCACGTGCACTGTGCTTATGCCACCCCCCAGGGTGGCACTGGGGTGTTATTTTGGTTATTCTGTGGATGGCCTCCCTTGAAAGAGGTATGAAATGAGAGGCTGTCCATTCAGTAACCTGCTCAGAGCACAGGGCTGACAATGATGCCAGCCAGAGCAGCCACACTTCTCCCAGCCCCATCCCAGGCACTCAGGCTGTCACCCACTGTTTACTGGGACAGCCCATGCTCCATCCTGGAGCAGGTCTTGAACAGCCTCCAGGTCCAGGCAGGCTGCCAAGGGGGCAGAGCAGCACCATGCTGTACATGGGGCATGAGTGGGGCAGAGCTGTCTTAGCCACTTCTCCCTGACACTCCCTCTTGGAGAAGAGAAGGCGCAGGACTAGGGGGGTCACTGTCAGTGTGCCTCACACCTCAGCCAGGACAAGGGCTGGGAAATCCTGATGCTAAAGGCTACTGATGTATGTTACATTTTGCTTATATCTTTATCTCACAACATTTGCCAAGATTTCTGTCTCCAACTTCATCCTAGTCTTTCACCAGCAGCTGAAGCTGCGCTCCTGGGGAAGTGCTTACAGCCCAAACAAAGCAAACCTGGAACAATCTTCCTCTAGAGATAATGAGGTACGTTGACATATTGTAGGTCAGGCATGCATAAGAACTGGCCCCATCCCGTTGTGCATGGCCCTGTGTGCTCTGGTAGAAACCACAGAACCTACTCCCAGGGATAGTCTTGCTTCATGTCTATGTCCAGCTTAGAAGGGAAAAAGTGGTAATTAAATTTCTCTCTTCCAAAGCACCAAGCCTCCTCCAGCCACCTGGGAGAGGTAGTTCAAACCTAAAAGGAGGAGGCTTTCAAAAGGCACCCACTTAGGCGAATGATGAGGGGGAAAGAGAAGAGTGAAGTGTTCACTGGGAGACAAGCACAAGCTACTTTCAAATGAATTATGCTCTGAACCCACCAAACTCTACTTAGAATGGCCTGGGCACAATTGCTGCCGCTTTTCATTCCCAATGTGAAAAAGCCACCATTCGCATCTGGCCTTTGCTGAGCACTGAAAGCAACTGTGCTCCTCACTTTCACCTCCCCCTCCTCTCCTCTGTCACATGTGACAAACTGCCTTCATGTGTTCTGAGGCCACGTAATCTTGAAAGCCACCTCCCAGCTTCCAGGAACACGATTTGCCGTTATATTATCTGGGAACCAAAGGCGAGAGCAAATACGATGCATTTCCTCTATCTGATAACCACCCTGCTACTGGCCTGTTCAGCCTGCAAATGTTATTCAGCTTAAGCGACCATGGCTGTAGCGAGCAAAGTTGTCACAAATATGCACAGAAAGGGGATAAATAGAGGCTGATACCAGTTGGCACATTACAGGAACCTGGAGACTGATCAGCAGAGAAAGAAGTCAAAGTAAGCACAAAGGAGTGACTCCTGCTTGAACCAATAAACTCTCTCCCAGAAAGGCACACGTATTTTGAAACTATAGTGGCAAAAACCAAAAGCCATTGCAAGAGCCTGCAGATCCTACATGGCAGAATACCCTACTGCAGCCATTTGGCCAGCCTCATTCAGACAGAGCCTCCCTAGTGAATAACTGCTTCCAATAATGTCTTGGAAGACCAGAATCCTGAGGCAAGAAAAGCCCTGTCCTCCCTGAAGCCTGTGGAGGCCTCACTGTTGAGCCCAGGTTTGTGGTGCAAGATATGTCTGTCTGTGGACACGGTGCTCTGCATACTAGAGATAAACAGATGACACTTCTGCATGAGCCAGAGCTCGGGGACCAGTCTGAATGCAGGATGGCACACTCACTGCACTGGAGAACCCTCTCCTGCATTTAAAACTGCCATGCCCTCTGCCCCTCTGCAGGCAGGAGCTGGGGGTGATGCTGGCACTGTGCTCTGTGTGTAGGCTGGCAGGGTGCTGGTTAGTCCCTCTCCAGGCACCTCTGATCAAAAGCTGTAGAGCACAGGAGGAGGTAAGCTGAGACCAAAACAACTGTGCCCCCAGACTTGGTTTGGGCTGTAACAGGTATTCCCAGCAGCAACGGAGCTGCACATTCCTGTCAGCGCTGTCTCAGCTATGTCCAGTGCCAGTGGTTACCCCCCAGACAGGATGAAAACAGCAGTATTGCTCAGGTATGCACTTAGCTGTCTGCAACACCAAACCTGAGACTAAAGCAGGAACATACAGGTATTTGGATTGCATGCACAAGCACAGGCACAGCAGGAGTGCCCAGGCAGGCAGATCTGCTTCACATCTTACCTCTGCTTTCACTTCTCCTTAGTATCTTCTCCCTGTTAAACACTGACCCTTTGCACACACAAGCAAGGAACAGGGTTTTGGGTTTTTTTGTCTGCTAGGAATTCAAGAGTATCCTCATTTAATTTATGGGACAAAATGAAAGCAGTGCAAGGTTGTGCAGTTATAAGCACATATGTACAGATGCATACATATATGCTTATAATATATAAAATACAACATAACACAAACAAGAGCTGAGCAAGCAAAGACTCCCAAGCCTGGAGACTTCAATCTTTTTGAGCATCTCCTTCTATTTTCCTCTCAACTCCATCAGGTATCACCAGTTCCTGAGGGCTCTTTCCTAGTTCCAGTTTGCCAGCAACTGGGCAACCTGAACAAATCCTTGCAGAGAAACTTCAGGAACAGAGCCTGAGCACATTTTAGGGAGAGGACAGGAGTCAGTGTCCTTCTAAAGCCTAGTCATGGACCTCCTGATGTGGAAATTGATAGCTGTATCAAGAAACTAAAACTCATCAGTTTATTGTTGCAGCCAAGGAACCAATTAGAGGACATTTTTGCACTAAGAACCATATGCCAAAGGAAATCATTAATTTTGAACTAGTAATGATAGTAGTGGTACTTAAGTGGCCCAGAAGTGAGAGGCACAGGATCAGCAGATTGATGGGTACAGGTAAATTGAGTAGAGGAGGAGCTGTATTCTGGGATCATCAGGATGATGGTCTTTCCTTATACTCTGCATGTTCTACTCTTCCGAGGTGAAGGTGTAAGTCTGAAACCAACTGCAGAAAGAATGACATCAAAGCCGTTGATGGGCTGGGATTTAGATGCCCCTGCACCCTTTCTGCCTGCAAGGGGGATGTTCTGGAAGGAAAAAGGGAAACCTTTTCTCAGAGGTGAGACATGGGTGTACCTACTTAACTGATTCCTCCCCAGAAAACCCATAATCTGGTTTTAAACAAGCAAAGTTTTGGCAGTGTTCTCAGAGCATCTGTTCATACTTACTTAAACACTCTAACAAAAACAACAACAAAACCAAACCAAAAAAATAGCTAAAAAACCCCTTTTTAATTCAGGACTACTGGGCTGGTAACTAGTCAGAACACAAAGTTTCCATTCTGGGAGAAAGTCCAATAATCAGCTAATCATTGGTGGACAGAAGGAGAGGTTTTTTAAAGTTTCTCAAAAAGAAGTTTTCTATGCATGAGTTGACAAAGTGAAAACTTGGGCATTTCAAAAATGGCCAATAAGAAACAGAACATGAGTTCAGTTTTTCCAGTTTCCAAAAATCAGAATTACAGCAGATTTCAGAAAGCCCCTGCAGTGTTTCTCTAAAAAACATCCCAGGCAGCCCTCGTGTTGGCTCAAGGAGTGCCTGGCTGAGCTCCTGGACCACTGCAGCACCCAGGGATGCTGGGCTTGGGGAAGCATCACCTGGGAGTCCAGAGCCCACCCCTGAAATGCTGCCTGGGCACAAGCTCCCCTGCAAGGCTCTGCAGAGTGTGCCAGCTCCCAGCCACTGCTCATCAGAAGTCTCTTGCTTTGCTCCTCTGGTCACCAGCAGCCCAAGGCAGGACAGGAAGGAGCAGAGGGACCTCATCTTTTCTAACCTTCCCTTGGCTGCTCTGATGAGGTCCCTGCAAGGTAGCACAGGCAGACAGTGCAGAGTTACCTCTGCAGAGGAAAAAGGGGCTCACATGCAGGAGATGCACTCCCTATCACTCATCTGAACTGGCTCAGTGCCTGGTGGGGCTTTCAGACATAAAATAAGCAAGACCTAGAGCCTTTAGCTCCCCAGCTGGATGGAATTCTGCCTGAAGCAAGAATCACAAGCCTTCACACCAAGGCTGATCTTCTGTCTACAAGTCATTCCTGTTCCGGTAGTCAGTTGCAACATATGGCACCAAGTCTCTCCCTTTCAGGCTTAAGCATTTTTCATCAGGGAAAAAAAAAAAAAAAAAAAAAAAGTAATTTGTGAGTTTTGGTAACTTAAGGCAATCTTATTTTTCTGTTGATGAGTGCCAGAGATGAAAAAGTTCTGCTTCAAATTAGATCCAGAAGATGTCTAGGAGATGATGTCTTAGCCAGGAGGAGAGGCAGTGGAGCAGGGGCTTGGTGCCTGGGCACTGGGCACAGAGGTTTTAGCAAAGCCACATGCAGACTGGGTCTGGCCCAGTCAACCCACCACACACGTGCTAAATGTAGAAGGTAGTTTCTTAGCACTGCTTGAGACCAGCCTTCTCCAGAGGGAATGAAAGGGCTGCTCATGTGCTTCACTCTGTCATTTTTGAATATCAAATTCCAAGCCATGTTACCCTTTTGCCACCACGAATTCAAACACTGATGCTCACCTGAAATAAAAGACACAGGGGTTGATCTGACCAAGATATCAGAGGGAGAAATACACCCAAACACAAGGTGTTTCCATCGTGAATATTAATTAACTTCTTTCCTTCAGCCAGACAGGCTCAGAGCACCACTGCTCTTTTTGATAAAGACACTTGGCTCCTGGTCCCTGCAAGCTAAGGCAGAGGGTCAGACACTGCTTGCCAATCATCTGACAAGTGCTGGGAATGTGGTTTCATTAAGTGAGTCACAGCCCAGATCTGAAGTTTTCACGGTGATTGCAGGGAAGGGGGGAAATACAAATGGTGGTATGTTCAGATTGGAGAAGTAATCAAAAACATGGAGCCAATGAAACCTTTAATCTTGGTATTCACCATAACTGGGATCTAGGGGAAAAAGAAGACAGGCCTTTGATATTCTTGTTTACCCTACAAGTTTCTTACCGCAAGGTTTGAGCTGCACAGCAGTACCAGCATACACCCTACTCCTAGAACAGAACCTGTGGATTTACACCACAGCAAACCAGAAACCAGCCCTTTTTACTGCTGTCCAAACCTGGTCCTAGCAATGCCAATGGACATGGACACTTGACTCACTGCAGAGGAAAGACAGAGGCTAATGAGACTCCAGGAGGCAGGAACTTGCTGGAAGGGGAAGACCAAACTTGGTCTGTGCAGACACAGTGAGGAACCCAAGCACTGCCCCACACAGCCCATTGACTGTGGCCACACAGACTGTCAGAACTAGCCTGAAGATGTACCTGCCCTCAGCACCATTCCCACACTCAGCCCGCCCAGGGCTGCCTGCAAGGCTGAGCTGCAGAGCCTCTCTGCTCCCAGCAACTGGCTGGTGGAAAAGCTGGAGGATTAGTCATGGATGAGAGCAGAGCATCAAAGTGCCAGCTTGCATAGAGGATGCTCCATCCCGTAGGTAGGGAATGGCAGCATCATGCTTCCCCACAGTTTGCAGTCTCACAGCTTCTCTGGAAGTAGTCAGGCAGCCCGAGAAGGGTGGGAGCAAAAAAAGTCTGCAAAGGGTATTTGTCCTCATTTCCTTTGGACTCACTTCCCTGAGAGCAGGGACTGCCCAAGGGGACAGAAGCAAAAGGCACAGGAAACAATTGTGTTTCTCTGAGATCACCAGAGCTTAGAGAGAAACAGCTACTTAGAGAGAGCAGCTACTTTTAACAATAGGGCAAAGCAAGTTTCTTTTTGCAGAAATCTCAGGTGTTGCTTGTGCAGCAACTCTTTAAAAATGAGTTACACAAAGATCATGTCCACCTTCTGTTCCAAATGGGAATCTGACCCATCAGCTTCCTAGAACTGCCTTACTCAGCAAGAAAAAAACCCCAATCTTTAAGTTATGGGTTGCTGTTGACTCTCTCATTACTTATTTGCTTAGCTTTGTGTACTAACACCCCAAAATCCTAGAGTCTATTCCAAGTATATTCCTACCAGAAGCCAGGGGAAACCAGTGCCACGGTGTGCCCAGAAGGTGAGCAACCCATTTTCAAACCTTACCAGTATGGATACAAACCTGGATAATGGTTTGCAGCTGCACCTGTAGACCACCACCTTCTAGCAACAGGTGAAGAGCAGGAGCACCACACACTCACCTGAGGGCTGGTTCATCAGCGTTAGGCAGGGTTGCTACCAGGTGATCCCACTTCTTCACCAGTGTGTTCTCAGACACTGGTGTGCAGCAATTGTCTCTCCCAAGAATGTTTCTAGGGAAAGCTAAAGCATCCAACTCCTGCCTCTCTCCTGCTTAAGACTGTCTGGAAAGAAAATAATGGGATGCAACACTAACAATACACTGATAATGTCTAGATTTTGATCTTCACAGTATTGCATTCTGATAATGCCATTGTAGAGCCACACACAAGACCTGGCTAACTAAATTTCCACCTGTATAAAGGGAAAAGTCAAATCATTAGCTGATAGAAGTAAACAGTGTTACTCATCCCACATCCCACTAAAACCAGAGCTGTTTCTCAGATTCATAGTATGGATTTGTGTGGGCTCCACTGCTATCACAGAACAGCAGTTGCCAACACCTCATTGCTCTGGGGAGCAACAAGTGAGCTCAGTTTAGCCCCTGGGCAATGGGCAAAGTTGCTGCAAGGCTGAGAACAGACTGCATCCACCTGGAAAAGGATGCAGCAGTTCGAGCAGCTGGCACATCACCCACCCATTAAAAACAGATGCCAGGCTGGCTAGAGACATCAACCATCCATCATCTCAGACCTGTGTCTTCAGAGGTGGCTGCTGTCCTTGGATATTAACACCCACAGCAGTTCCCTCTAGCACTTTGTCTTTCAACGACCTTTTTGGAGGAGGTGTGGGGGTGATATACAGACTGCCAAAAATTGACCTCTGAAAAGCCTCCAATCAAGACACAATGCTCCAGCTAGGATTAAAACTACTCGCTGCAAAAGGACTTTAGTTTCAAAGGCTTTCAGAGCATGTCTCCTTACAAGTATCTGTATTTCAATAAATCCTTGCTACTTTACCTTGCAACTTAACACTCATTTGTACTGAGCCATGTCATTACATAAGGCTCAATTCTCTCGGTATCTTGCTGTGCAGTTTCCAGCCTGTCCTACGCATTTATCACCCTCCCAAAGCCAGCATGGCTAGAATTCCAATAAGGACTGGATTTATTGCATCACCCCACTGCCTTGGTGCTTCAAGCACAGTTCCCGGTTGGTTCAGGCAGGCTGACCAAACACATTCTCAGTGACCACAGCTAGAGGGGATGTGAAGTTCTCTGCTTTTCGTTTTCATTTAACTGGAATAAGGCTCAAATCTTGCTTTTACCAGACCAGTTCTCAACTTCTTACAGGAGTTTTAAGAAATTATTTCAGGAATTATTATAAGGAACTTTTTCCAGCGTTTTAAAACCTTTCATTTCCAACACACAAAATGATTGCTAATGTACAGCAGTATCAGTCATTACTTTAAAGGTATGCAAAATGTACCAAAATGACAGCAAGACATGTCTGATAAGTAACTACTGAATATGTGAATAAATTTTGCTTTGTTTTGCTACAATAGTGTTGTGTTTATTCTAATAACTGTTACTGGAATAGAAAAATGAAACAGACATCTGCCTAGTACACACACTACTGGGGAATGAAGGCTGCAGACTGTACTATTTCTCCTAGAACATGAGATACCCATGTTCATGCTCATTGTATTATGTCATGTCTTTCTTCCAGGCTGACACAGAGTTAGGTATGAGCAGCCCCTTGGAGAAACTTCTGTTTCTGCTGTTTAGTTTTCCATGCATCTTAAAAACTGCATTTGAAATAGGCTGTGGGTTTTCCTTCAGATTTTATATGCTACAATGATGAATGAAGCCTAGGGAAATGTCTGTATGGAAGATGACTTTATTGATGGATTGTGATGAACCCTTCTGCCCATTCAATGAAGAGGAGGAAAGGTTATGGAATCCTCCTCAAAGCCACATCCAGGCCCATGAGGGTTAAGGTGACTGGTAATACCACCATAATCCTAACCCAATCTGGTTGCCTTCTGTGATGAACTATACGGACAAGGGGAGAGCAGTGGGTATTCACCCAGACTTACAGCAAAAACACACCTATGGAGCGGATGGAGAACTTAAAATGGGGGTGAAAAAACAGGGTGGACTTCTGTGCTCAGACTTCAGCAGTCAACAATTTGAAGTCTAGGAGGTGTCCAGCTGCAAGTGCAGTACCTAAGGAGCTGGTACTGGAGACTACTAGTTCATGTCTTACCTACCAGGGTGGAGGGATGGAGCACACTCATGTCTGCAGATGACACCAAACAGTGCTGGTGGAGGACAGGAGTGGGACACCCTAAAACATGAGAGAGAGAACTCCCATTTAAGTGGATCTTGACTGACTGATGTGACAATGGAATGTTTTTAAAGTCCATTAGTCCTGCATACAAGAAAAAGTAAACCAAAAGACCTGGGGCTAACAGTGGCCACAATGAAGAGCAGTGAGCAGTACTTGCAGCTATAAAAGCCAGTCCTGTACCAGGCTGCATAGTAAAAGCCTGGGCAGCAGGTTCAAGGAAGTTATTTCCCTCCTGTAGTCAACACTTGTAAGTTGCATCTGGAAGAGCATTATCCAGTCTGGGGCTCCTCATTACAAATCAGACACGACCAACCTGCAGAAGTCCAGCTGAAGACCACCAACACTGTTAGAAGGCTGCAGCTCATGACATGGCTCAGGGGAGGCTGAGCTGGGTTTGTTCAGCTTGGAAATTAAGGCTGCAGGACCTGCAGTCTTCAACTGCTTAATGGATGGATACAGAAAATATGGAGCCACACTCTTCAAGTGGCAACAGGCAAGCTAGGGCAAGTGAGAATCTGCACATTAGACAGAAGTTTGCACTGAAGATGCTACAAAACCAAACAGGAAATCAGAGGTTGTCAAATGTTTATCCCTGGAAATACTCAAAGTTTTCTTGGACACAGCCCTGAAAAACTTCACCTCCTTTCAAAGTCAGCACTGTTCTAGAGTCAGGAGGTTGACCCAGATGACCTCTAGAAGTAGCCCCAACCTAAACTGCTCTATGGTTCTAAAAAACTGAAAAGATCAGTGCAAGTTTTACAGTGTGGTTAATGTAACAGACAACCGTCTGTTATCTTATGCTGTGTGACTGTATTCCAAACCCTTAAGATAACTTCCATAATATCATCAATGTTACCTTAAGTCCTCATTATCAAATAATCCAGGCAGCACAAACGTTCAGCTACAGACGATCTGTCAAACCATAAATCCTAACAGCAATGGCACTGAAGGTCAGGAGTGACACTGATCTCTCTGCAAGTGAAGTTGCCAAATTCCAGGTTCTGTTTTTCACGAAAAAAGCTTGAAACCACATAGTCTGTATGAGACATACAGCTCAAGTCCTGGCCATTTTCAGCTCCTCACAACACTCAGGGGATTTCTTTGACCTTATGTGTCAGATGCACAAAATAAAATAACACAAGCAATGGCTAGTAGAGTCTTTGCAGACTATGCATGTACCTTTCTAGGTACATATGAGCTAGTATTTTTTTGTATTCTGAGATTTTGTTCCCAAAGCGTGAGATTTTTTTTTTTTACAGCAGTAGCAGACCTGTAAGAACATTATAAACTTAGCTCAACTTCACCTTGTTTCTTTGCATATGTTTTTATAAAAAATCAAAACCCTAAGATCTGGAGACAATACCACAGCTGCAGCTTTAGGTTTTTCAACCACTAACTACATATCTACAGATTTTTCCAAAAGTTAACATTTATTCATAAGTTCATACTATCAGCAATCCTTTGATAGGAATTATGCTCTTAAAAAACAAGCTTAAAACAATAAAATGTGAAGCTAATAATGGTCTTCAGTTTATGAACACCTTATCCAAAAGCAGACAAGACATCTGTAACAAGAAAAAGTGTGGCAACCTCCTTTCAACAATGGAATAGAGAGGCTCTATGAAAAGGCTATATGAAAAACAGCTACTAAAAATGTGACTTTTGCACATGATTTTCACATTTCTTTCTGTTGTTTACTCCTTTCTATGCTTGTTACAAGCAGAATGATAAGACTGTTGCATCATACAGCTGTTTGTTTCCATCTTGTTGTAACCAGTGCTACTGTTAACATTCTCCACCACACCTCTACGCAGAGAAACAGGAACATGCAATGCAGGTTTACTCAAAGATCTCTTTTCCAGTTGATGGTAATTACACATAACAACGACTTCATCGCGACAGAGAATGTAGGAATGGTTAAGAGGATATGCTCAGTGGCTAACAGGATATGCTATCCATATTTTCCCTGCTGTGTCACGGATTCTAGGAGTCAGGAAAGAATACAGAACACTGGGATTCTTTAAGAAATCTTGTACTAGTCTACTTCTGGAACGATTAAACATCTGTGACAGGTAGTCTATCCACTCCATATAGGGAAACATTTATGTAGTACCATCAGTTAAAGCTTGAAGAAAAGTAACAACTGTTTAAACCAGTTTACCAAAACTAAGCGTACATTGAGAAGAAAAAAATTTAACTGGAGGAAAGAAGAGGGTATGTCTAGCTATAGCATAGACTCCTTCATAAATAAGTAAACAAATAATACTCTTAAGTTTGCTAGGGTGCCCGTTCAGCCACATGCTTAACCACAGCTTGCTTTTGCTTTTAACACCATTTTAGTCTTTAAGGAGCAGGAATAAAAAGTCTGTGCCCAATTTGCACTCAAAGCCCCCAAGACCCTGTATCTTCTGCCCTCCATCTTAGTTATCTTTTTCACATCTTCCTCTTCCCAGGTAGCAGGCACAAATTAAAAGAAAGCAATAAAGTTCCGTCTACCTGAGCTGAGTTTTTTTTTTTTTTTGGGATGGATAATTCTGCCAGATAAATAAACTTCCAAATACTAGAGAACAAGAGAAGGGACACAGAACAGTCAAGACAGCACACTTTTGTTTTTGTCAATATTTCTTTAAATCCCAATCCAGCTCCTAGTAAGACTGGACACTACTTACAACACTCCTAGAACTGCAGAAGAATGGAAACATAATAGGGAGCGAGTGGAGAGGGGAGACAGCTCAGTGGCCGACTTCAGACAGTCACATACACAAAGCCAGCATCCACTGGAGTCATTAAGGCCCAGATGCCCCACTAATAGGAACAAACCCAAACACAAAGGTAGCACATGAAATGTATTTACCTATTTAAACACAGGCAGCTGGTCAAGCTAGAATGGGGAAGGTAACTGCTAATTCCTTGTACTACAAGGAAGGAATGGAGTAAAAAAACCCAAGCCCACGGGCAGGTTTTTGCTTTGTGAACCTCTGTCTGTGCTGCTGGTTAACAGTGGTAAGTATAAAAAAATCAAAGAAAAATAATCTATTTATAGAACAAGTCAGTAGTCTGAGACATTTAGAAAAAAGTAAAAACAAGTCCTTCTTTAAAAATGGATTTACTAAAACAACTGTCACCCAGGATGACCTCAAGCCCCTCTGGTCCTCTGGCAAAGCCAGGGGCGACTTCAAACAAGAACTGTTGCTGATTGTACACTGGTGCACATCCAGCAAAGCCAGCAGGGAGGGGGATTTGCACTGTGAACAGTATCTGCAGACTGCTTGTGGTATCATATGAGGCCGTGCCCGTAGCCTGGTGATACTGGAAATAGTTGTGAGTGAAACTTTTCACAGAAGCACATGCGCTCGAGCCCTCTGAGGTAAGTGGGCTGTCTTCTTTCCTTCCCATCCCTGGGTACAGATCTCAGAAGCTGGTACCCTGGGTGCTGTACCTCCTTGCCAGCTCCATCCTGCACGGGACAACTTTAATTTGCAGGAGTGCAGAACTCTAAGCAAAGCCTAGAAAAGGAGAGAGCATCCCCATGGAAAGGGAAGCACTCTGCTCTTCACAAGTTCTGGTCTAGCTAGACATTATCACTGTTTTCTGGCCCTCCTCAGGACAGGAAGATCGTCTGTTTCCCACCGAGGAAAAAGTTTTGCCTAGTAGAGTAGAGTTGGGTTTCTTTTTTGGTAAACAGAACCTTTGCTGATTTCTGAGATTATGAGCTCCTCTGCCCTTCAGCTACAAAAGAGAAATTAAAAGAAATTCATCCACTTGCTCCCATCCTTATAGTGTAGTGTTAGCTGCCTGGATATGGAGGCAATTTAACTCTCCCAAGACATTGCTCTACGCTCTGGGTTGGCATGGAGAGGCAAAAGATAACTTCCGAAGTCATCTCCTTAGGACAGGCCTAAAAGCTCCGGCCTGTGCCCACCAATTCCAGGCCAGCTCCACTGCCAACATGTACTTCTAACACCCTGAAGTGTCTAATCTAACAGCCTTGAGTTTGCTCAGTCTCTTAAGAGCAACAGCCACACTCAAAGATGGAAACACCCAAGTCAGAAAACACTGGCTGGAGCTCCCAATCAGGCGGTGTCTGCATAGATGAGTCGGTACCACTGTGCCTTGACATTCCCATTGTACGAAGGAAGCCAGCTGTAAGGAACGGACCAACTCTGTTGCAGGTCTGTACATCCTTGGAAGTGAAGCTCAGCAGCTACATTAGCTTCAAACCCTCTTTTCCTGTAGGGTTTCAGTGGTCCATTTCCCAACAAGTTCTGGGCATGGAGTAGTTGCTAACTTGTCTCCTTAAGATCTTCCATTGGTAGTTTGTAACTCAACAAGAATGGAGGAGGTGGTGCATGAGCAGGGCTGCTTGGTCCCTGCATGGGTTTCTTTGCACAGTTTATACAGATGTAATCCTCGTTCTCAGCCATTTCGGGAGAGACCCCAACACAAATCTGATGGAACCACTCATCACAGCCACCGTCACACTGCACCCAGTCCACCTGCAAGAGAGCAGACAGCAACACGTAGCACGTTAGAAGAAAAGACAGGCATCGTTTCTACAAAGAAAATACCTTCTATTAGACCTACCTGAGGTACCTAGCACATAAAAGCTTTTGGGTACAAATTAATATCCTACAGAGCTTGTTCCAACTAGCTGCTTCATTTTAACAAAAAAACAACTCTCTTCCAACAAACCTTATCCTTCTTGCATCCTTAGATACAAATATAAACTAGTACTACTGAGGAAGATGATTCAGCTCTCCTCAAATGAAAGTTAAGTGTGCTAGAACACATTTAAAATAGTAGCATGCTCAAGGACAGATACTTCAGCATAGATGAAAGTCTACAAATGCACATTCTAAATTACATACACCCCCTCAGACTGCATTATCAAATGGCAGCTTTTGAAGCTCAGAAATTACAGAAAACAGAAGTACTCGATGCTTTTGGGGGGAAAAAAAAAAGCCACATAACATCAGTAGTTCTAAAACTTTTGTACCAGCTAGATATTGGGTATGCAGGTGGCCAACAAATGCCAAAAAAATGCACATGCAAACTGTAATTCCAAAATGTCAGAACATG
Source organism: Scytalopus superciliaris (assembly GCA_013400415.1). Classification (NCBI taxonomy): domain Eukaryota; kingdom Metazoa; phylum Chordata; class Aves; order Passeriformes; family Rhinocryptidae; genus Scytalopus; species Scytalopus superciliaris. Next base: position 377,234 of record VXBX01001503.1, on the reverse strand, counting down.
TAAGCTAGAGTATTTCAAACTTTGATCTGAACTTGCTATAGAACAATTGGGAAAAAAATAAATTAAAAGTCAGGAAGGGAAAAAGATTAATTATTTGATTTCTGTAATTCCCTGAATAAAAGTCCATGTTAATTTGAGCCAGTGGGCAGAAACTGTGATCTGCAGGATAAGAAACACAGGTTCTCCATTCTAGTGGCATGCACTGGTACAGCTATAAAAATTGTTACTGATGTAGTTCTGCTTTCAACTTACAGAGGAACGTGATAATATATTAGGAAAATAACAGTAGTGCCAACCTATCAAAATGACAAAACACAATCCAGGTTTCACTTTAGTTTGTAGCAAACTACTCCTGAACAAATTTTCAGAAGTGACTACTGATGGTCATGAACAGCTGTAGCTTCAGTCATTACATTCCTCTATCTGCCAGTTTTTGCCTGTATAACAACTATGTATGTATGTATGGGATTCACCTGTGAATGTACAAACGTACATCCAACCTTATGGCAAGGCAGTCATTCCATTAAAACCTTTCATTATTCATTCATGGAAGCTTGACAAACTTAGTGCAACCTTATTTATAAAAGAAGCTTAAAGTCACTCTCCTCTCACTTGCTATGTCAATTTCCACAAAAAGTGTACTAATATGAGGTAAATATCACCTGTGAAGCAAAGAGAATACAAAGACTGTATCATCTGAGTGACTGAGTGTAATTCCTAACCTTGGTCTAAGTTTAAGATTTCAAAACTGGTCTTTCTGACTGCTCCAATGAAGACCTGAACTCAGTGTTTCAATTCTGTGAAACAAGAAATAAGTCCTTTGTATCTGCATTTGCTCCTCCTCTCTCTTGTGCAAGTCAGTATAGTGCCAACCCTACAGTTATTTGGGTTTTTTCTACTTTCTAGAAAGCAGAACAAACATTAAAAATTTTTTTTTTGATCATCAATTAGTCTGTGTTAAAAGCTGACAATTAAGACAGGCAGTACCACAGAAACCAATCAAGTTTCTTGTGTAATAATGCAATCAGATCTAAAATCACTGATTATTCATCTCCAACAAGAAAAATGAAGCACTGAAGTTGGTAGATCACTCAGCCTGCAGCACCACTGTCAGAGAGCATGCAAGAAATACAGAACATTTATTTCATTTAGGAACATCATACATCCTACTCCTGCTCAGAAACACATTAGTCAGGAACATTTCTATCTGAGTTAACAATTAATCCTTTGCATCAGCCAATGTGTGTTGCACATAGTCAACAAAAAATTACATAGCCTGAAGAAGTTAAACTTCCCAACCAAGACCTTTTCACAAATTCTAGTCTTCCATCTTCTCCTGTTTTAAAGTACTTAATGGAATAACGAACTTCTATAGTTTAACTGCTACATCTACATCTGTTACCTACCCAAGTGCTACTCAATCCTCTCTCATTTCTAATCATGTCGCTTTGGTTTCTCACACTGTTCAATCTAAATACCAAATGGCACAGAGTGGGGCTGACTTTGCATGGAATTGCCTGTGACAGAACTACACAAAAACTCACTTTGTCCTTGCAGGGCCTTTGGCAGTTCTGTGCAGCACACACAGCATTCTCGTCATCCGACTCTTCTGCTCCTGACCAGTCGTACTTAGAAGGAATATCTAGAACCTTCTTCTCTCTTTTTTTCTCTGTGCTCTCCTTTACTAGTTCTATCTTTGCAACAACTGCCTTATCTCTCTTCTTCTTCCGCTCCTCCTCCTTAGCCAGTTTCTTTGCCAGCTTGTTCAGCTCCTTCGTCTTATCCATGGTGAGTTTTAGCTTCTTCTTCTTAGGTTTTTCCAGTTTTTTCAGCTCCCTAGATTTTTGCTTCATATCTCCAAAGAACTGCTCTGCTCTCTCCAGTTTTCGTTTCCGCTTCCTCTCAGAAGAGTCTCTTCCTCTCATTTTCAGTGGTTTTTCATCCATGCTGTCGTCCTTCATAGAAAGAGTGAAGAGAGATTTTTATTCAAATGCAAATTTCCTGCAAACCTGAGGTCTGAGAGATGTACTTACCTCTACCATTAGGCTGACATGGTATGAAGAAACCCACTCAACAACATATTGCTATGAATTTTCAACAAAAAGGTACTTAAGTTTATTTTCACCATATTAGAAAAAAATTCCTAAGTATTATCAACCGTGTCAAGTACAATCAATCAAAAATACCCAGTGGAAAAAGTAAATCATCAGCAAGGGTAAGGAGGCAAAATAAGCAATAATTACAACTCCCTTCTTACATTGTTTTTTAATAGAAGTTGAGAAGATTAATCATTTGTTAGATGCTCTTGCTTATTTTTCATCCAAGGTCAGTCTTGCCTGTAATTATTTTTGAGAGAAAGCGACTGCTATTTTAGAGATTAAGAAAGTGGTGAATTTTTAAAATGTATCATCAACTCAAGCAAGAGAAGAAAGTAACATCCGTTATTTGAACAGCTTCCAAACTGGCAGACATTGTAAATATCCTGGCGTCATCGACAGCTCTTAAATAACAGATTCAAATCAGAAGTGAGGCTTAAAATTGGCAAACTCTGTGCCTGCAGGTAGCATTCACAGTGACAAGTCCTATTTATATCTGAAGGATTCACATGTATAGGTCCTTTGTACGAACAGGACTGACTCAATTTCAGTTAATCCAGCTATACATACTTCAACCTTAGTAATTATTAATAGATTAAGAACATACTATATGTCAGTAAGGACACTCTGTTTACTGTACATTACTTAATATAGTTGTTCCACCCAAAACCAAATTCTCTCAAGATTGTTTTACAAAAGCCTATTATTTTGTACATAAATAGACACAGAAAATACTCAATTCAAAATGAGTAGTTCTGGTCAAACAAGTATTCATAAGAGTTAACCAGAAAATGTAATAACACATACACACCCCACACCTCTTACCCCGCTCCCCTGAAAAAAAGCTTTGCTTAACTATTAATGTAACAGTCCAGCACATTATTTATAAATTGTTATTTGCTGGCATTCAAACTGCTCTTCAATCAACTCCATGCCAAAACCAATACATTAAAAGAACATTAAGTTTATGAAGTACTCAGGCTGAAACGTGGTAAAGCAGCAATACTTGGCAGGCACGGTGAGTTTTGTGCTACTGTCCTAACTGATGGCAGTTTGGCAACACTTTATCTCATCCATTGTATATGGAAGGCATTCATAAAATGAGACACCAATTAACCTGCTCATCTAACCTCACTGTTCACAGCATGTAACCTTCCACCTTGTATTCCTGTACACCACCAAAAAGTCAAGAAAGGACCACCTTGTAGGTACTTATTGTGCATAACCCAAAAAGCAATCGCATACTCCACAGCTACACGTGGTCAAACTGACCCCCGACTGCAGCTGACAGATGATAAAGAATGAGTTCCAATCAAGTGCTTTAACCCAAGAGTTGACCTTCTCTTCCAGCACACACTCCCCCTTGCCTGCCACGTGAATGTGGCCAAGTAATTTTGACTAGACCTCAGAATCAGCAGATGAACCTGTCTGATTCACTGTCAGCTGAGCAAAACATCAGGACATTAATAAGAAAAATTCTGTATCTATGTTATTCTGAGGAAGAACAGGAATCTTATTACCTGAATTACTAAACCATGTTTTACTAAAAAATAAATGTTCCTGCCACAGTACCAAAGTTCAGTAACCTGTAAGTATCAAGTTATATAAGCTAAGTGTAAACTCATCTTCCTAAATGTTTCTTGTAATTCTTTTGCATATTATGTTTCCAGCATAATCAAAAACAGTGTTTCCTTCCCCAACCTTGTATTTTCTAAAATAAGGTTTGCATATGGGAACTGCTTGAGAAAACTGTTCTAAATATGGTTAATTGTGGAAGACAGTGCTACAGCATGAGTGAACAAGAACTGAAAATTTGGCTCTCTTATTCTCTTATTTTCTGGAATCTGCTATTTCCCCCTGTTGAAATCCAAATATGTCAAGCAACTAAGCACTCAACTACCCAAAATTATATTAAAAAAAAAACCCCACCAGCATAACATGGTGGGACTTCTGTTCCACACCAGAAATACTTCAAGTTCCGTACCTCCATGACATGAAGAAACCTGTCCTCAGAGGGTGGATGAGTCGCCTGTAAAATCCGCCAGATGTGCTGAGTCTCATCCAGGGATACCTCCAGTAGATCTCCCACCATCATTAGATCTTCCAGCTGGGCTTTGGCTCCAGGTGACAGCTCCAATACAGGGGGTTCCAAACTGCGAGGTACCAATGGACTCTTCCGAGGCTGCTTCCTTGGAGTGCTAGAACCTTTCAGACAGGAGACAGGACATAGAATCATTAAGGCTGCAAAAGATCTCTAAGACCATCGAGTCCAACCATTAACCCAGCACTGCCAAGCCCACCACTAAACCATGTCCCCAAGTGCCCCATCCACATGTTTTCTGAACACTTCCAGAGACCATGATTGCACCACTTCCCTGGGCAGCCTGTTCTAACATCTGACCACCCCTGCAATGAAGAAACTTTTCCTAATATCCAATCTAAACCTCCCCTGGCAAAGTCATAAAAAGATAAAAGGAAGAGATCAAAACCAAACAAAGTTACATACTTTTTACAACAATCTAAGGAGGGAGACAATCCCAAGCAAAACTATTCACACTTGTTTATGTATCAGACATGAAACTAACTACAATGTGACTCTATTGTACCTTCTTACAGACATATCCTGTACAACTAGCAGGTGTAATAAAGCAGTTCCCCTCCTTACTGACTGCTCATCCCAGTTATCTAACTCATTTTATCTCCATGTACAGAAAAGAAAATACCTTGAGAGCAGCTTTTAGAAGCAGATGAATACGCGTGTTCAGCACAGAATGAGGGAGCAGTCCACATGTGTGTCACCACTTCCTCTGATTTAATAGGGATTTCCTCATCACAAAACAAATTAGGCTCCAAGCTGCTAGAGGATTTTACACTGGCATTGTCCTGAAAAAGACCAACAGAAAACATGCAACATCTGGATCCAGAAAATACCTACTTCAAAGGCAATTCTGTTGAGACTGAGCTGCTCCTGAAACATATCACCAGAGACACCAAGAACATGTGCAAAAGCTACAAATTACATCCCTACTTAAATAGTGGATGAATACAGGAACTGTGGAGGTAGATCACTAGATTTATAGTTAATGTTAGAGCAACACTTGACAAGTTTCCTCATTCAGCACTCCCACAGGTGCAGTCTTCAGACGTCAACATAGCCAAAAAAGGCTTACTCCTGGCCTACATAATTTATTATTTTGCTTGAAAAGTTGACTGCAAGACCATAAAGACTGGCATCTGCAGGAAAGGAGGGGTGTGCTGAGTAAACAACGGTGGCTATAGAAAGATCTTACAAGTGAAGTCCAGCACAGCAATAAATATCAAAACAATGGCAATCAAATGTTGCCCTGGGATTGGACCTTGTATGGCAGTCTTGAATCATTTTAAGATAGGACCAAACACTGAAAGAAGGGGGCTGTAACAGCTAAGACTGTTGTGACTTTTTCCATGAACAGAGTCATGATGGCATTGACTTGTGCTCAGCTCAATGCATTGTGAAAGACACTGAACATGCTCAAGGTATTGGGTAGGATGGATGTTTGACTGCTTAGATACATCACACTCTGAAACACGTCAGGTGCAGCTGGACCCATTAAGAGAAGAGACATTAGCAATCCCCCTGCAGTGGGAGAAGCTTTGTTTGACTTTGTATTACATTAGGCAAAGAAACCAGACCCGAGTAGATTCCCTGATGCTCCCTAGTACTGATTTCTCCCTCTTCTTACTCAACCCTGGAGGTAAAACTAGCCAGGATAATCTCGTCAACCATCTATTTTCACAGCACTTTCCAGAATTTAGCTATTCCATCACATGTGATGAAACTGGACAACAGGTTTAACATACTTAGCATGCTGTGTATGACTGAAATCTTTCAGAAAACAGCAATAACCTAGAAGATGGCTTTAAAAAA
>VXBX01001503.1:331778-371216 GCA_013400415.1 Scytalopus superciliaris | reverse complement strand
AAAAAAAAAAAAGAGAAAGGCTACAGAGCAGTTATTGACAATATTTACCTGAAGATTAGTTGTGTGGGTCCCAAAATGGCCAACTCAGGAAATTGTACCACTCAGACACTGTCATTTCATGACATAAAAAGGGAGTTTAAGAATGGTAATCTCTCTCTATCTGGCTTTCAGTTACAGGTTTAAAAGCAAGTGAAGTGCACACTAACGATTTCTGTATGGAACTACAAGTGGCAAATTCAAATTTAAATTGCCCAGATGATAAGGTAGAATAAATATACCCAGAAAGAAGGTATTTCTCCCTACACCATAAAGTTTGTATCTTGTATAATATCTTGTTATGAGTATCTTACTATATTACATTCAAAAAAGTTCAGGACTGATACGTAAAGTGATTTTTAAAACAATCACCATGTAGTGGTCATAGGCAACACAGGTGCAAAGAAATGAGAAAAATGAGACAAAAAATGAAAGCCATTACAGGGGAAGAAAATTTAAAGTAAATTTCACCAGTAAATTAGTCTGATTGGAACAAATCTTAAAACAAATCTAGTTATGCACTCATAATGACATATTTACTGGCAAGAACAACGTTTTAATTAGAAGACACAGTATGATCAAACAGGCCTTTTCACATCTATTTCCATAACAATTGTGCACTTGAGAAGCCAGAGAATGTGCATTTTGAAATACTCTATGGGCCCTTGGGGATTCAGGGATTACTTCTACAGGGTCCACAAGAAGTTAAGAGCAAATTCACATATGATTCATAATCAGCTACATTTTTTTAAACACACTGGAAAAGCTTATGCATCATAAACTGAAAAAACTCAACCCTTAAAAGCCAAAAGTCTAAAAATAATTAAATTCTGAGCAACTTTGCTATTTCTTTTAACTTGGCTTCTAGTTTAGACCTAAAGAATTCGGTTGCCTGAAAATTTGTTTTCTATTCCAATCACGTTAGCTGATCTAACAAAAGACATTTCTGGTCCCTATCAGCTTTGCTTCAACACTTTTTTATTTTAGGTTTCTACAGCTACATATAGTGATGGACATCCAAATGAAAAGGGGTAAGTAACAGATTTTTAAATGATGACAACAGAATCATGAAGCAAATGAAATTATGTTCCTGCAAAACCCTCAGATCCTGACAAGCATATGCCATCTTTCTCAACATATGCTTCATCACAGCCTCAGAAAATGCCACATCTTTCAGAAATGCCTTATTATGACTCCTGATGCAAAGAACATTTCGGAAATTACTCTTTTTTATATACAACTAATTTAAATAAAAGCGGTAGCACCCAACTGCAATGTACTCTTGTTGGCATTTCACATGGGACTGTGTATATGCATAAAGCTGCTGAGAAAGAAAATACTAAAAAGAGATGTGGCAAATCATACTTGGAGAATGTGCTGTCCCTTCATAAACCTGAATATCTGCCTTAGAAGAATTTACATGACCACACTGTCTCTTAAGATAGCATCTTTCAACGTAGATATGACACCATCACTAAAAAGAAAATACAGCTCAAAAAAACCCAAAGGCATTGCTTTTTGTCTCTATATTTATCAAAAGGACGTTTCAACACATGGAAAACACTGGGGTTATCTCCACAACTGCCTTTCCCCAAGAAGTTCTTCTCTAGTTAAAATACTTCAAAAATTTGACTGCAGCTACAATTTCTGAACTGAATTCAGACACAAACTTTACAACACGATCCAGACATCTGGTATTGAATATTTCCACACATCCAAAATGGAACACATGTACCTCCTTTATATGAGGATTGAATGAAGAGAAAGGTATGAAAACGTGAGTAAAAGGTATGAGGAAACTTCATACACATCATACAGCTTTCAAAGACTAATTTTTTTGCTGTATCAAAAATTTTTGAAGAGCTCACTGTATAGACACTTACATTTATAGCTCATGGTATCTCTGAACGGGGCATAAAGACAGTGTTCATCCTCCATGGTATAAATACAAATACCTTCGTAAGTGTATCTTTTTCCTCAGCACTAAAAAGCACCTTTTGAAATTCAGACAGGACATTTGGAAATGTTGAATAAAAACAGTACAAAACTTCCCAGTAGTTCAGAACTGAGCCATTCAGACAAAACCCAAGAACTAACTCTTCTGCAACAGGAGCCAGGGCAGAATATACACAGATAGCTTAAGTTACAAAATACATTCTGAAAGAAATGGATCAATAAAAAACAGGTGTTCTGAATTAATTCCATGCAAACAAATCACACTGACCTTTATGTCATAGCCATATGTCTCCCTGATGTCTTCATCAGAGTCTGTCTCTTCATCATCATAATCCAAAGTCTGCCGTGGGGATGAGGACACACTCCCTATCACTCTGTTAAAGGCTGACTGCTGAAAACTAGTCAAGTGTCCCTAAAAGAGAAAAGGAATACGTGAATGAAACAATAAAACTTCCAGGAAAATCTGTAAAAAAGCTGAAGAGTTACTGACAAAGAAGTGGTTCTTTTGGCCTGAAGGTAACTGCTTGTATAGTCACAGAAAAGACTAGTTACAGCAAGATGTGAAGAAAAACAGGGAAATACCCAAGAAAAAGATTCCATTATATTTTGATTCCATGTTTTTGAAAAATAGTGACTAGAAAGATCCAGATACTGCTGTTCAGTGCTACCAAATTATAGCTTGTGGTTGTACAAACTTCTTCACCACAGCATCACCTGACCCCAATCTCAAGATGAAGAGGTCAGCTACGAAAGTACCAGTGTCTGCCTACAGGCCTCACTGAAATCTACTAACAAGAGACTAAATGCCTAATGACAATACATGAGAAATTACAGATACTGAGACCTTGGATTCTGTCAAGAGGGAAATGGAATCTGGGCACCAAAGGAGCAACTGCTTTACACACCTTCAGACCCATACCCAGCTGTTACGACTGACCTGATGTTTCTTACAAGCACCTTCAGCAATTGCTATTGACAAGGAGCACAGAGCAACAGAGCTGTTCCTGTGGCAGCATGCGGCTGACAGAAGCCAGCCAAGAGCAGCTCTAAATTAAGTAGTTTTGAAACATCTAATCCCCAGCTTTTACCTTCCCTCCCCTCTTCTCCAAGCTTCTCCAAGACAGACAAGGCATTTTGACTTGCTGAATTAGGACAAGCACAGTGAAGAGCAAGATACCCCCATCCCTACCTGCAGGTCGGGGTTAGCTGCTGCTTTCTGCAGCTCTGCACTGATTATTTTCTCTGTTTTCTCCCGTGCTGCCTGCTCCACCATCCGCTGGCTGAGCACGGAAAGCTTGGCCAGGGCAGAGGACAACTCGTCGGTGGCCAGCGCCTGCCGCGCTCGGTCCTGCCAGCTCATGGCACGCTCGGTCAGGCACTGCAGCGCCTCCCCCTCCGGCAGCCGCACCGGCAGCTTCTGCAGGGACACCAGCAGGGACAGGATCGTCTCCAGCCGCGGCCTTCGGGACCGCATGCACAGGGGACACAGAAACTTCACTTCTTTGGCCTGCCAGCTAGAGCCCTTCTTCTGAGAACTTGTTTTGGGAAGGGGCACGCAGCCACTGTGAAACCAGTCTTTGCACAGCTCACACTGCAGCATGAACCCACTCGCCGTTTTGCGGCAGATACAGAACTTGACTTCCTCGATTCGATCCACCATAGTCATCTTGGCCAGGTTAGCTGCCCTGAGAGCATGCATGGCTTCAATCTCCTTCTGCTCCCGATCCTTGAATACAGCCACCTACCCAACACAGACAAAAACTGGGTCATGACCTTCAGTGCTAAGAGTGATTTCATTTTATTACCAACACAGGAAAAGAAAAAAAAAAAAAAATCAACAACCCAAACATACAAAGAGATCTTCCTATTTAAACTAGCTCAATACTTAGTTGTGTGAGCTAACTGAAATTTTAGCTAAGATACCTTGTCCTCAAATACTCATTACTCGAGTCCTTCTGACAGGGATGCTACATAAACTTAAGATAACCTTCGCAATATCTACAAAGCTTCTGAAATTTGTAATTAAAACTGTCAAAAGGCCACCAGAAGAACAGGTTTTGACTCTGGGGAAGAAGTCAGAATCTGTTCCAACCATTTGTCTACTGAAACAACGCAGCTGAGCACTGTTTCAGTGTTGACTCAGCACCAGAAGCATCTGAGTGACTACGTATCTTCTGAAGCAACTTGCATTTCCATAGTGTTTCCAATCAAGTATATATAACAAAGCGTATTACAGCAATATAGACTGTGTATGAGCCATATTAATGAGCCTGCATATATTTCTTTAGTTCCCAGTGAAAGGGTAGCCAGATGACAGCAAATTCTTGTGATAAGCTGCATGAACACCTTCCCAAAAAGGAGGACTCAAATAAAACACTCCCTCCAGCCCACTGTCTATGACCAAGCATTTACAGGCTGCCCTCAAAACTGACTTAACCAAGTATGTCTTGGTACTGGTTAAGACAGAGCTGCACCTCATTGCACATTACTGCAACATGGTTTCAATAAATGTTAATATTTAGATGAGCAGTCACAGATACTAACCCAAGAACATTTAAGCCTTACACATAGCCCAGTTTATATTAAATACCAGCACTTACACCCTGAACTGTGCTTGTGGTCAAACACCATGAGATATGTTTCACTGAGATTGATTTATCAGTTATTCCTTAAGACTTCTACGCAGATTAGAAACAATATATCAGGAGATACCACCTTTAATTGCTTCTTACCACAGCCGCAGTGTCCCTGGCCTCCTCCAGCCCATCCTCCAGTTCACTTAGGGATTCCAAGTCAAGATCTTTCTCCTTTTCCTTCTCCATCAACTCCTTCGCCCTCTTCCTCCTATTCTTACTGCTTCCATAAACACCAATATCAGTCCGAGGGCTCAGAACCTACAATCACCAAGAAAACTTGTACTGTCAAAGCCAAGGATGCCAAGAACAGAAAAAAGTTCTGATCTATATAACCTTGTGATACCAGGGACACATATGAGAAAATCAAATAGAGGAATTACAACAGTGTCACCAGAGAGCAAGAAATACTCAGCACCTAACACCTTTGGTATCTATCAACTAATGCCAGAAGCAAATAAACAGAAAAGGACAAAAGTATTTCATATTTATAGAATTTGAATGTCATCAGTACCACCATGACGTGGCAGGTCAAATTGAAAGCCACTGTGTTCTCATTATTAAATTGCAAAATCTATTCAGATTAAGCTACCATACAAAGAGCTAACCAAAATACCATATGCAGCTAGATATTAGTAGTTTAACTTTCACTTCAAGGGCATTTATCAATCACAAGTCTTAAAATTATTTGCCATTATTGCTTTACATCAGCAATTTGATGGCTGAAACAAAACTAAAAATATGCTATAAGCCTTTTAATATCAAGTATGAAAGGCTACAAAGCACTTTTTAAGGGCTAGAATAAAATTTTAAGTTATATTGGCTAGTTGGAATGCATACTTAAATATTAAATTCAGCAAATTAAATTCAATACAGGAAAGTTCAAATAGCTACATTTAGGAAAATGCAAAACCAGAACACATTAAAAAACTAGTTAGGCAAAAAATATAGAGGAAAAAAAGGTATCTGCAGTGTATGACAAAGCAAAGAGAAATAACTGATGCTGTTGCAATAGGGGCAGATCCTATTGGGAAACATTAAACATCAGTATCCCCTTTGAGACACAAGATGTAATTATTGCACTTCACATGGCACTAGGGAAGTCACAGAGAGAGGATGTTGTCTGGTTTTGGACATCTCACTAGAAGTGAGGACAAACTGCAGAGTATTAACAACAATATAAGAGAACAAAAAAATACAGCCTATGAGAAAGCAGATAAACAAACTCGAACTGTTTTCCCTGAAAAAGGGAAGCCTGTCAAGTAGACATGATAGATCTTCAAACACGATTGATTTATATTAAAACAAAGTCAGTGACTACATTCATTGAACTGAAATAAACAGTAGCTGACTTAATTTTTCTTATAGTTAAACAGTTTATAAAATATCTAATTTACTTTCTTAGCATTTAGGCAGTGAGGCAAAAGTTAAAACATTCATCAATTCAAGACAGCATCTGTGTCCATTTCAGGCCTACGTTTCTATAATGATACAAAAAGAAATCCTTTATCGCCCCCTCTTTCTTCAAAAGTAACAGATGAGGTTGTCTATACATAAACCAAGACTAACCAGACTTTTTCCCTTTTAGTTTCTCTTCACCTATTTCGTTCTTTTCACATGAGAACAGCCGAAAATGTATTTTATTCTGAAAGGTGCTGCAATCCACTCAAATAGGCAAAGCAGAGAAGTGCTGCTCACCTGTAACAGACTGTAGCTCGAGTTCTTCTTCAGGAAGGTCCTCCCTGTGCGCTCTCTCCAGGCTCGTGCTGCAGCGACCTGTGACTCCAGCTGTGGCAGGGCATCAAGACGCACCGGTATTGGGCGGCCTTTGGCAGACAAGCTCTCCAATTGCTCCAGGTAGGCATAGTTGCTCCCATTCTGGGGTGAAAGAAATTTTTCTAAACCAAAAGTCGCACCATTATATCACTTGGCAGCTTAATTTCAAGCCATACACTGTTTTGTCACTGACTAAAATAGAGTTCCATATTAAAGGAAAGAGGGCAATGTTTCAATCTTACTGTTAATTTGAAAATCCATCTCATACAGCTTTTATTTTAACAGTCATTCTGACATGGCCAACTGGCTTAGGGAATAAGGCAACACTCCATTTCTATATGATTGTCTTCAATGCTGTCTGCTTAACAGTGAGCTATTACATCTGAGTTGTACACAGGCTGATGTGAAATCCATTAGGATTACCACTTCAATTCCCAACCAATATCGGATATAAGACAAGCAGTTGTAGTCCACAGATAAATACCTAGAAATAACACAGAACTCTGGATCAAATTATGTGGGTAGACTAATAGAAGTGCCATTAAACCTTATACCATGCTGGGGAGAAAACAAAAACATATTTCCGTAGCCAGATTCAGAACCAAAGACCTGTGAGCAGAGCATCTTCTGCTGCAGCTAAGTATTCCTACTGACAGCATGCCAAACAGTTTCAATACCAGATACCATACCATAATGAATTTGCCAGCTTTTTCATACTCCCTAAAACGCATAAAAGGAAGGGAAAAAGAAATGGGATAGCCAGTGGGGAAACAAGAGCACAAAAAGAAAATGAAATTCAAGCATATCAGCTATGGTAAGTAAATTTAACAGCTATAGCAAGGCTTCCCTTCCGGTCAACTTTGTGGGTAGAAGTGCTAGGAATAAAGGACATGTCTAAATAAAAGGATGCAAGCAGAAGAGTCCAGTCCCTGCTGTAACCCCTACCTGAATGGCCTCCACTTTGGCTGTCCAGTCTCTAGCCCGCTGCAGGGCTTCTTTCAGTGCCAGCACATTGGGCAGGTAAGCAGGGATGTTCTTTGCTTCATTCACGATGCCCTCCAGAGCCATCATACTTTGGCGTGGTCTAGAGTAAGAAAAACCCAGTTCCAGCCTTCTCTCAAAATGCCAGTTAACTAAAGCCATAAATTTGACAGGCTGGTTATGCAACTTCATCACTACACTGCAGTGTAGGATACCATGGCTCTATGCTGGGAGGGTGCTACCAGCTACCAAAGAACAGGAGGTGAGGAAGCTGAAGGACTTTGCACAGTCAAATTCAAAAGGGCAAGGCACCACAACTCCTCAACATCGAAAAATCCGCCTCATGTAGCATACTCAGGGTTCTTTGTTGAGGGGGATGAATAGCAAAGACAGCAGCAACACTCACAGCCTCCTGCCACTGTGCAACACAAGAGGGAACCAACACTTCTGCAATTCATCAACAACCTCAAATCCAACCCTTGAACAATCTAACTGCTGGGAGATTTAAAAAAAAAAAAAACAAACCCAAAAGATTAAAAGGCATCTGCAGCAGCTAAGGCCCAACTCTTCACCACACTCCTCAGAGGGTAAGGAACATAGAAGCGTGTGACCTGTAAGAACAGTTTGCAAAGGAACACTCACCTGGCCTGCAGGCAGACCTTGGCCTTCTCCTCCCACCTCTCTGAGACTGTAAGCAGCTCCTGCAGCTCAGCCATGGCTTTCTCTACAGCATGGTGTGGTGCCAAGCCCACACCGGAGTCAATCAGCTTCTTCATCACATCTAGGGTGACTCTCTGGGGATCCAGGAGAGTGGACCTCACCTCATCCAGCCACCGTGCCTGCTGCAGTTCTTGCTTCAGCCTTGGCAGTTCAGGAAGTTCTACATAAAGGCCAGAGCCCATGTCTATTAACTCCTGCAGCTTGGAAGAGTCTGGGACCTCATCCATCATAGCTTCTTGAGCACGCTCATGAAATTCTTCCACATCATCAAGCAGATTCTGAAGTAACACACAGTACAAATCAATTAGGAAAAAACACCCACAGAATCATAAGGGCAATGTGACTGAGGGATCAGTCAGCTGTGAATTTGTTTGTGATCATCACATCATCAGTCAGAGCTTCTACACACATGCCAGCTAGCTGTCACAAGCCATCAAGTCTGACACATATTAAGTAATAGACCATCTAACTTATCTGATGGCCTGATGTTTCATACCCAAGGCACATTAACAGCATCAAACTCTGCACCCAAAATAGTACGACTGCAAATGACTACAGATCCCAAAAAAACAAGAGTATTTGGTGCTGCTCAGTCAACATAATTTTAAAATAGTGGGAAGAAAGGAGACTTCTGCAAACAGATCATCATTTCAATATAGTGTCAAGGGCATTACAGTAATGATGGCAATACAGAGCAGATCAAGACATGCTGAGGAGAAATAACAAGCCAGAGATGTGTGAGAACACGAATTCCAAAAGATCATTAAAATAACAATGATATTATTATTTATTATTATTTCCTAAGCCAGGCCCACCACTCAAAAGCATCAGGGATTTATCGCACAAAGAAAAGAAATGAAAATGCAAAACCCTCTTATTAAAAGAGACAATTTCACAGAAATCCAACTGCACTGCTGCAGTTGTCTTCATCCTCATGTTTTGGCACTGCAATGAAAAAAATCAAAGCCAGCAGACAAGAAAGAATCTCTGCAGGAGATTCATTCAAGGACATTCAACCAGTATACTCAATTGATTCACTCCCGAGTCTCTTACAAGAAGACAGGTATTTCTGACACTAAGTCGATGGCAAAATGAGGAGCAAAACCTGCATTTCCTAACCCGTAGATTGCTGCCCTTTTTGGCTGATGCAGCTTCTCATGACTGTCTGGAAACCAGAAAGCCTTTGTGAGAAAGAACAAGATCCACATTACATAGATTTTGATTTAGGGAACATATGTTGAATGTTGCATAGTGACAACAGTAAATTATTACAGTTTAATAATGACAATGCCTTTTGTGTTAGCAAATACTCATCATCCAACATGACAACTGTTTTGCTATTCATTATGATAGATAATTGCATTCAAATGCCATGCTGAAAGCTTGGGAGTACTTAAGCATAAATGATCATTATCTGACTTCATTGAGAAACTAAGAGACTACAGTTTGTAACCAGTAAAAAGATAATATTTATTGGGTAGTGATGATGTTGAAGCTTCAAGAACATGCACGTGCACAGGCAGAGTACTTGAACCAGAACCAGTTTCCTAATGCTGGGAGGTGGGGGAAACAAGACTTTGGGAGAAAGTATTTAGACAAAAATACAAATTAAAACTGTTAAAGAGCTTATTGTACACTTGCAGCTCTGTCATCTAGGAATTATGTTTTCATTAGAAGCAGGTTTTAAACACATTACAAACAAAAAATCCCTCTGAGAACAATCTTAGACGTCTATTAATACATGATGATAATTTCATTAACATCAGTATAAATAAATATTTTTGGTTTGGATGTGGAAAGAAAACCACCCTATCATATGAGGATGAGAATACACTTTCTATTCTATTAGCTGCTGAGCAACTCATTAAAGAACACCTCTGAAGGGTAAAGATGTTGATTTAGCATCAACAGTCCTGGCAAAACTGCATCCTGAAGTCCTACAGCTTTCTGAAGGAACCTGTTTTCAGCAAAAACATGCCAATATCATAAAAACAAGAAGAAAGTCCATTATAAAGTCTGTCTTATCAACACTGAACTACCATGGAAAAGTTAATATGAAATTCATGAATGAAGGATATAACAAACATTAGCAAATACTTAAGGAAAAGAGGCCTTTCCAAACAAAACCACTGTATTTTTAAACTGTATGTTTGGTTATGTAGCAGTAGCTGCACATATGGTAATGTTTAGAATTTCTGGCCCTTGATCTAGTACTATACAACACTGTTAAAGCTGTATTAACAGAACATGAAGGTTAATAAATGGTTAATGTACATCTCAAAAAGCATTTATCCATGTCAAAAATCTTTATTAAGGCTGTTTCTTGAAGGAGTTTTCTAGAACTTGGTTAGTAGGTGAAACATTATTTAGCATTTCATCACCAGTGACAGCGAAACAAATTAAGATTGCTGCTGAAAACACTTGCTATGATGTAGACTGCCAGAATGATAAATGCCAGGGGAATCAGTATGATCTAGATTACTTATTAGTGTAGATTCATTCACAGACAGGTGCAAAGATATATATGAAGGGCAAGAAATGCAGGCCACGCATACAGATTAGGGAGGGCTGTAACCTGGAAAGTAAGGCTGAGAAGTATTTATGGAATAACTGACAATGTGGCACTGCTTCCCCTCTCCCCTAAAAAACTGTACCCACTGCAACCTTCAGAGGTTTCTACCAAAACATATAAAAGGTAGGACTTAGCAAGAAACTCCACCTTTACAGATAGCATTAATGATGCTGGAATAAGAGTAACTGGTTCAGAGAGACAAAACTGGCCACAGACATCATTGCAAAGCAGTCATGTGCTTTACATCAAAAGCTGAAATGAAACATCCCCCTCAATCCATCTCTGACAGTGCAGGACTGATTCTCAAAAAAAAAAAAAAAAAAAAAAAAAAAAAAAAAAAGGAAAAAGCTTTTCATCCTTTACATCAGACAACATTATCTGTTTTTAAAAAAACTACCACAAAACCAGAACAAAGCAAAAAGCCCAGCATTATCTAAGGAGCAGAAGCAAACTTACCTTTACTTGTCGGGCCTGGCTGATAACACATGGCAAGCTAAACAGCTGCTGTACAAATGCTTTCAGCTCCTCCATAGTGAGCTTGGTCCGTGTCCTTCCACTGTCCTGGCTCACTCTGCTGTATGAACAGATATAATTAAACAATACTGGGTGAGAGATAAAATTATGATCCCTGGATTTTCTCCCAGTGACAGAAAGCTAACATTATTACTGAAAAGTTACCAAAAACATGTGATCACCTGAGAACTCAGAAAGTATTCCAAAATCTTGAAAACAAAATTTAATGTAACTCCTCTAAGCATCTTCAAGAGAATTACCCTCCACTTTCAGAGGTACAATCCTCTAGTTGACCTTCAAGTTTGTTACAAATAGGTAAAAGACTATAGCCACATAAACCCTGCTTTAGGCAGCTCAGGAAGTTGATGGCCATGACAGGCACTGACAAGAAGTCTGACATATGTTAACAGCAACAAACTCTGAAAACAAATCTTATTTTCTGGCATGTTCTCTTGTAGCCAGAGAAGTGCTGAAACTGGCCTTGCAAGAGAGGACTGCTATTGAGCAGGACATGTTCTGCAAAGACACTTCCATTAAATATCACTCGAAGCAAGTAAAACAAGCCCACTGAATGCAGTAAAAGACTTAAAAGTGACACACAGCACAAATTAAACACTTGGTATACATATCGCTGGCAGGCACAACTCCACAAGCAGGACAGATTTCAAACACTTAAGAGCTGTTCCCTGCTAATGAATCTACATTTTATTGCTACATAAATATTAAAGAAAAAAATTCAATCTTTCAACCTATAGACTTACATACAGCTGTGAATGAAAAATTTAGAATAATGATCAAATATAATTTAAATTTAAAGCTAAATCTCAGAGGGGAAAAAGGAATGCTGCAGGCTTTGATTTGCTACAACAGACAAGAGAGGGGAAGTGGTGGCTGCACCAGACCTGCTGTGCCCCCAGTATCCCTGCCCCAGAGCAAATGGGGTGCAGGGCTCCAAGAGACAGCACTGTGGGAGGGGACACTGAAACATCCCATGGGCATTCTGTCCCTAGTCCAACCATGGGCTGCTGCAGCATGAAAAGCTGCACAAACAGATACAACTATCCTTGCCTATGGAAACTCACAGCTCCCACCAAAAGGGAGAGATCTAGGCTTAGAATATTGGACACAACTTCACAGCTACACAACTATTTGTTGGGTTTATGTATAAAGAGAAGGATAAGACAGAGATTATCTTTTGCTATATTTGACCACGAGTTTATTGCTGCATCCACCCCAGCCAAATTGTTCCATTTGAGCACTTATTTTAAATTTGCTTTTTTAATTAACCTTATCCTTTGTGTAAATGTGATCCTTCTCAATGAGTTAAATTTGAACATAAACGTTAAAGAAGAAGCTGAATGTGACCTTTGTTATTACATTTCCTAATATTGTTCAAGGAAGCTTTAAAATCTTAAGCCTCAATTTTGTAAAATACTGTTCTTTAGCATACAAGAACCCTCAGACATACATACAAGTCCATTTTTTTGTCCCATAGAATTCTTGCAGCTTTAGATCAAACACACCATTCAAAGTTGCCAAATCTTTCTATCTCTTTCTTGGTATAATGCTGGAAACCCAAATAATCAAGTGAAGAGTTACTTCTTTATATATATATCTGCAACTGAAGGTCTGTTGAGAGAAGCCTGATATACTCCAAAAGCAGGAGAAAGAGGAGGAAGCAACAACAGACCACACCAGAATTCTAAGAGACTAATATTTCTGTGGCAGTGAGATCCTAGAAGCAATACAACAAACAACTTCCTTCGCCTCCAATACAGCAGAAATGCTTCTCTCTTCTGTAACAGCTTTCCAGTTACAACAGAATATTACACTCAGACCTGTGGTGTAATTCTAACATTTCAATGTTCAAATTCAAGCAATTATGGTATGCATTATGTTCTGTGTAGCGAAGTTGGGCACTATAATTAACAAGGTATTATTCACTCTAAGCATCTTAAGTTATACACAAAAACTACACATGCAAAAAAATCCCAACCAACTACAAAGTCAGATTTTATAATCAACAGAGGAACTGCAAGCCATAAAAGTTTACAACTACTGGCACAAGAACTATAGTCACCTGATCAAATTATTATGGGACTTTTTTTCAGTGCACAAAACACACAGGAGAGACAGAACAAGGAACACGTCCAGCAGACAGCTGAGGCAGGACACGGGGACAGAGTAACACTGCGGCAGCCACAGGCAGGGCAGGCAACACAGAAAACTAAGGCAATTAAACTGCCAGGAGTCACTGAGGCAAGCCACAACTTTTCAGCCACACACCACTGCCTACTATGGTCCTTTCCAAGAAGTAACAGGTTAGCTCAAACTGACTGCTTTTGCTCTCTGCAATGCTGTGCTCCCCAAGACCCTTTTGTCCCAAACACAACACCCATGTCAAAACTTACTTTCATTACATTTTTAGTTCTAGTTCTCTTTCCCTGCAGCTCTCCCACATATTCAGCTATATACTTCATCAGCAAACAAACACAACTTCTCCAAAGGATTTCACATTTCAGTACATGAGTCAGCTGAAGACACAATGTTTATCACATTTCAACCAAGCACTTTTTTGGCCCTTTGTGTCATTTTATGTGCTTCCTCCCCTCCCTACCTCTCAGTGAGCCACAGCACCAAGGACATGAACTACTGAAAGAAGTTACAACACCGTGAGACCTCCGTGTTCTTAACACTTCCAGGTCAAACTGAGTAAGAAAAGTGACAGATGGAAACTGTAGAAAACATGTCTGTCCTACCTGTGTTTTTGCTTTTTGCTCAGAAGCAGCTGTGCTACTGAAGCACAGGTCTCTGCTTCTTTCACAGCATCTCGGAGCCTGCGGAAAAGATCATTCTCTGGATATTTCCTGTCTTCAGCATCCTCCAACATTACTCTCAGCTCAATCACATCTGTAATAAGAGTACACAAATAATTTGTATGCAAGTACAAGAGAAATTTTTGATTGCTTCAAAGGTCTCCAATCAAGGTTCCAATAGGGTAGTTCAATTTGAAATGCATAATGATAAGCTGCATTACAGTCTTGCATTAGCTCATCTCTTCTTTCCACAAAACAAAAGAGTGCTTCATTAAATCAGAGCACAGAACAAATGCAGGAGCTTCAGGACATCCTACTATGAATGAAGGAAGTCTGACCTTTCTTGTGGTTGAGATTGGCAGACAGAGCCTCTGTAACTCTACTGACCCAAGTGTCGTAGGACTGTGCTCTAACTTTCACTCCATATAGTAAAGAAGGAAGGTCTTCTAGAGGATACCGGTACCTGGTGATATGGAAGGAAAATACAGAAAAAGTATTAATGCTGATACAACAAAAGCTAAGATATTGCTAATACTGAGTTTTTCCAGCTATAATAAGGCCAGAAAAACGGAACATATACAATACCCATTTGCCTTGGGACCAAGAAACAAAGAAAACAAAAATACTCCTTTAACAGAGGAGAAGAAAAGTGTGGCCAAATGTATTTGGTCACTGGTCTACAGCAAACTATTAGATATGGAAGAAAAGCAGGCAGGAAAAAAATATCTTGTGTACCTTAGACACTTCTTCTGCATGGGGCATGGACATAAATCAGATGGATGGTACAAGCATACCAGACGCTCAGGATTACAGGAACATGTAAGAGCTGACAAGAAGCATGTGGTTCTGCAAGCTGTGCACTGACGTTCATCATCTGGAACCAGTTCAAACACCTCTTCTTCAGACATCAACACTCCCTAACAAAAAAAAATTAGACACTTGCTGAAAAACTCTTATGCAAGCAGGGGGAAGGGGAAGCAAAAGTTCTTTTGCAAGCATAGAGTTGTCTTTTGTTACTCACCATCTGTACAACAGTCTCCCTTAACCGTGTCTCTTCTTCTATCAACAAAGTCATCTCCTTGCAAACCATGGCAGCCAGCCCAACATCCAAGCACTCTGGATCTGCAGCCATCTTGAAGATCAGCTCTTCGTGGGAGAAAACACAGTGACGTCCCAGCCTTCGGTAATGACTCACACACTGACGTCCAATGGGAAGCTACAAAAAACCATGACATCTACCATTCTGGGAAAACACACTGAAAAATCATCTCTTCACTCCCACCTTCCTTCCCCTGACAAAAACTGGGAAAAGACTGAGGCTATGAGAATTGCATTTGACAGGACAGAGCCAAGTATAACAACCTTAAATCATGTCACAGATGAGGACAAAGATGATATCCATGTTGGGGGGTGGGAAGGCATCTTCCATAATCTTATGTGCCTAACTTAGAGACACAAGTTTAAGAGTTATCCTAAGCTCTTTTTACTTCCAGTGGAAACAAACTGGCACACCGCAGAGATCATCTGGTCTATGGTAAGGTGAATGCATTGCCCTCTGGATACCACTATGCTTAGACATAAGACATTTAACACAAAATGCCTAGAGTTCACCAAAATTGCTATCACTTATTCTGTGCCTTTTAAAGCAAAAAATGTAAAATGCTAAATGAATCTGCCAAAGAGACTGCTGGTTACATTTTCAAAAGCAAAGGAAATTTCACACGGCTGGTATGGTTTAGCAGTTTTTCAGAGAGGCTATACACAGATTACATCATGAGCACAGGAGAAAAAAAGAACACTGACACACAGCCAATCCTGTAGACAATTTTTATGATCACTGCATAAAATTATCTGATCAAAGGCTAAAATTTCTATTTGTAGTTAACAAAAAAGAAGCTAGAGATAGATAAACTACAGGTGAGATCATAACTTCCAACTGCAAATCCTGGCTAGGAACAGAACACACTTTTTACAATTTACCGAACAATCTACATAAGCTATGCACTGATGTAGCACAGCTATTAGAACTTGGAACAAACACTAAAACAATTAAAAGGTGCAATGAGCTGGTACAAAAGAGGAAAAGAGGACTGTTAAATGCCTATCTCCAACATCCAAATGACAACAGCTGTTCAAGACAGTGCATTAATCTGTATCAAATTCAGAAAGAAGCACCACAGAAATACTAACTAAAGGTACTGCGAGATGTCACTTTTTGTTAAGATCAATACTTAAAAAGGAAGAGCATGTGCCAAAGTTTCAGTTTGAAGCTGCTTAAAATGCTCATCAAAATTACTTTGTGCCATGGAAACTCACATCAGTTTTTAACTGCTGTACCAAGAACTATAAATATAAAATATACCATGTAACTTGAAAGACTATTCTTCAGATACTTAAGTTATAACACCCTCCCTGCCAAGGTCACTGAGCAGAGACATAGCAAATATACACAAAAGAACATACCCAGTCAGCAGTGCAGAAGTTCACAGCTTCAGCAAAGTTATATCCCTGGTTAAATCCAGAGTGATAGGCACGAGGAAAGGTCACAACAAACTCACCAGCACACTGATTGGTCCTGAAAACCTAAAATGAATGAAGATAAAGGAAGGGAAAAAAATACGTAACATGCAACAGAGTTTAAAACACAAAACTACACGATGTCTGAACTACCTTTTCTGTACCTACAGAACACCAGAGACAACAGAGCTATCCCAACAGTGGTAAGGACTGGTTCTGTCTTTTCAAAGTGAACACTCAATTTACAGCCTTACTCAAAAGAGCTGAATATATAAGCCAACAGTTGAAAATTCTCTTTACGAATCCCAAAAGGGATGTTTCTCTATCACCATTTAATCCATTGTACCACAAAGTGCAACAGATTCTGGAAACAGTTTATGGTTTGCTTTGCTGGGGTATTTGCCAGGGAAGCTATTTATCTTGAGACAAAAGCAAATGATAGTGACTGTTGTCTAGAGGTCTGCAGTCAATTATGTTTGGTCAAAAAAG
The DNA here is from genome assembly GCA_013400415.1 of Scytalopus superciliaris. Classification (NCBI taxonomy): domain Eukaryota; kingdom Metazoa; phylum Chordata; class Aves; order Passeriformes; family Rhinocryptidae; genus Scytalopus; species Scytalopus superciliaris. The sequence continues at coordinate 354,207 of VXBX01001503.1, read as the reverse complement.
CATTTTGTAATGCTGAGATTTCTACTGAATGTAAAACAAGTACTTTACTGTCAAGAGATACCAAAAGCATTTCAGACAAACTTGCTGTTACACAAGAAAAGGGATTTTTTTTAATTAAAAATTAAGCGTAATACATAATGCATACTTGTTCTATAAGGTATTTCATGTGGGAAGCTTGGCACACTCGCTTCTATTATAAGATAGTTTAAATTTCTTGGTGAGTCTACAGAGGATTATAGAAAACAGCTTTACAAAACTCCCTGTACGTAATGAATTGAATATGCAAATGTCCACCATAAAAATTCTTCTGTTATGCCAAACCATTGTTACACAAATCTGGCAGAGAATGAAAAAGGAGAGCACATAGAAATACTTATGTAAAAAATGCTCGTGTGCTACTCACTGGTACACCATGTTCCATCAGCACATTGGGGTTCATAATAGTGACCAGCTGATGCAGGAGATCAGGCTGGGATTCAAACAGCTCAGGAGCCAATTCCTTCATCACATCTTCGAGCTGCTCTGCTGCATGAGAGGGCACACCATACCATGTCTTCGGCTCTCCCCTACCGAAACAAAAACACAGTTACAAACACAACTGAAAGGCAAGTAATTGTGCCACTCAACTGCAAAGTACACCTCACACCTAGCTGCACTGTCCTCGTAAGCCAGGTATTTTGCACCCAGGTACAAAAAATATCTTTAATCAACAAGCAGGTTCTTCAGGATGTACTATTCTTATGAGAAAACTCAGTTACACTACGACACAATTCTCAACACACCTGACAGCAGATTAATGTAATGCTTACATTAAGCAACAAGTTTAATGTAGAAGACTGTAGTAGAAGGTAACTTACCATGCTCTAAAGGGGCAAAATGGGCAATTATTTTCCTTCAGGAAGAAGGAATTAAGTTTAATAAACAAGACCTTGGCTGTCACAGCTGAGGTTTAAGAGATCATGATACTCCTCCACTCGATTACATTGAGTGGTCATATTCCTGAAGCCAATGGAAAAGTATACCAGCCAGTGGAATGAAATACAGGCAACCCTTCTAATATACACAGCCAACCATTAAAACCTATGGTCTACTGGTCTCTTAAAATAAAAAAAGCCAAGTAACATGAATTAGTTAAGTATGATGGAAGAAAGATTAACAAGACCAAAACTAAACAAATAATTACTCAAGCACTATTTCAGTCCGTCCAGTCCATTCTTAACTAAAACAAACTGTAATGACCTAGTGACTGCAGTGATGAGGTTTATTTTTAAATTACATTTTATTTAAAAGTACAAGCAGTACTCCAATGAAATATCTGAAAGAGTTTACACAGCACTATCTAAATGTATTAATAATGCTGTCACCCAGCCTCCCAGAAGTCAGGCAAAGCCCAGAGCAGCATTTCCTGTGGCTCCCGCGGGCTGCAGTGGCACCTGCTGGCAGCACACAGCCAGGACAACCCAGCAGATCTATCCTCCACATATTCCTGCTGGAATTCACCAGCGACAAACCCCTCACACACTGACCCACTTAACAGCATGCTGAGGACAATAAACCGAACTTGAAACAAAATTAGTTCCCCTCCTGAGTCTGTGGATCAGACTTTACTAGCAAACATGCTTCTCCAGAGATGTGTAATCATGGTCTGAAGGCCAGCTTCTCCTCCCCTGCTCCATCCACTGAACTGGGAAGACTGCAAAGCAAATAATTTATCTGTCACAAGTCTTCCTTTCAAACAGAAAAGCTGATCTCCAGAACATTTCTAGGATGGTTCTGAATTCTGATTTCTCTTCTCTTGATGAGGAGTACTTCAGTGTGTACACAGATCTGTTGCTCAATAGTCAGTTCTGATGCCTCTATAAGCCACGAGACAGCAGACTCCATTTCCAGCACAGAGACATCCCAACTTTAAATCATAAAGCAGTAAACTAGTGAACTTCAACTCAGTTCAAAACCAAAGGCTTTCTCTGAAGAGATGTGAGCCTGTAAAGCATGATTTTACAGTGACAGTGGAATGTTGGTCACAGAGAAATATTTAATCAGTTAATGAAAAATGATAATATGGTTAAAACAGTATCTGTATTTGCTTTTAATCAGCCAAAGCTAAGAATTCACCACATTTAGCTTTTTATTGAAAAATGTCATCAGTGTCCAGAGGCTCTTTCAAACAGAACTACAAATTCACTAAAGCAAACAGGGCAATGTAAGGTACATGCACAAGGGACAACCCATACCAGTGCAGGTAGTTGATGGAATAGCTCCAGTGATCTTCAATATGCCAGCAAAATGAAGAGAAGCACATCCCTACGTACAGCCAAGGTACCTTCATGCCAGAGATATCTGCATTGATGTGAGCAAGGACTGATTGTTCCAGAATTGGCATGTTGTTCAAGTTCCAACCAGAGAGCGCATAATCCTGCCAGAAGAAAGAGAAAAATTGAAAAAAAATCAGAAGAATATAAGGACAACGACTACAGAAGAGGAAAGTACAAAATAAAAAGATCAGCCCACCCATTTCTATAGTAGACAGTGGGATATTTCCTGCAACATCAAAACTAGAAATAATTCTTTAAATACCATAGTCATCAAATAGTAAGACAGATTTTAAGGCCTGTCCTAGTAGTTCAACATCCATCTTCTTTGGATCAAGATTTATATACTCAGGCTTTGATTTCCTCCCCAGCTCAAGATTGCAGGTTTCATGCTTTTCTGATAGAACAAAATACCAGCAACACCACCAGAAGAACTAAAGATAGAAGTCTTCAATAATATAGGACAACTTGAAATCATAAACAATGCAGTGAATCTTATGTTATTATTTCAGCTTTTTTAACACCTGTTTTACTTCACTGCAGTTTATGTTGATCTACTTTACAGATTACTTCAGAAAGTTTTCTCAAGGGAAGAAATTCCTACACACTCATTTTTGAGAAGACAGAATCACCTGTGAAGCACTCCCACCTTTACTTTCAAATACACACAATTTGAACAAAAAATGGTAATGCAAGCAGCCTTAAAAGCTCACTAATGTGCTTTAACATTAGTCTACTTTCCACCTTTAAAAAACCTGTAAATCCAGATTAACAGGCATTTTTAGATTTATCCCATAGCTGCTGAAAGGACTGGTCAAATGCTCAGCTCAGCCACACATTTCTGCTGTTTCCTTTGCTCTGACACTACAAGGGCAACGCAGTGGGTCAGATGACTTAAGTGCTCCAGCTAACAACTTTTGAAGTGACCACCTTCGTATAAACAGATCAACAATCCATTCTGACTTACTCAGCAGCTGCACAATCACTGCACAGTCAGCAAAGGTACACATATGAAGGTGCAGGTATGAGTGGAAGACAATAGTGAGCAGGACTACCTCTTCCAGTGAGCAGTATAAATTGATTTGGGGCTGCGTAATCAGGAAACCACACCTTTATTCTCCTTTTGTCTGAATTTAAGTATGTAAGTGGCAAGAAAATTGATACGTTATGCTAAGGTCTGAGGGAAAATAGGCAATATACTTACCAGATGTTCTTTATAAAATTTGCTACAATAGGATGTTGTATCTACATCTTTTCATTCTTACAGTATGCACAGTCAGAGAAACAAGCTAAATCCAATTAGTTTGTTTTACCCATTAAGAACCTCCTAAGGAGGACAGAATCATGTTTCTGTAGCTAAGTCTATAATGAAAAGGTTTGGAACAAGAAAAAAAAAGATACTGTTAGTATCCTCAGACATACTGCAAGAACTTGCACATCTTTGCCTGCTAAGATTATACGATAGAAAGAGGTGTGACTTAAATCATGAAAAGGAGCTTATTTATGAGCAACCAGATATGTAAAAGAACCTCAATTATCAGATTAATGCCCTGCTCAAAAGGGATGTTAAGTACATGCAAAAGCCTTAAGCAACTTCCATGCTGATTTCTGACCTAAATTCTTAACGTGGAATCTTATGCAGAGCAAAGAATGGGGTCAGTTTGCATATCCCGTTCCTCACCTCCTCCTCTGGCATCAGTTTTCTTCGGCCATCCTTCACGGGGAAGCCACTTCCAAAGTCCTTGGATGAGATATCAGCCCCATACTCCACAATGACGTCTTCTTCTATGCTGCTCACTAATCGCCAGAATTCTTTTTCTACAAGCTCAGTGGGAACCATCTGAAAGCAGAAGAGATGTTCAGGTATGTGCAAGTAAGATCCAACATAAAAATTTTCATTCAAGCAATAAATCCCTATTAATTCTCTGTGAATTTTCAAACACCAAGGTCACTGCCTCTCTTCCCTCCATCTCTTCAAAGCCGCAGGTTGGTGACATCATGAGGAAGGGAATAAACAAAAAAGATGGAATCACAAGAAGTACAGCAAAAAAGAAGGGGAAGAGGAGACAGCCAACAGAAGTCAAGTAGCAAACAGAATGAACAGCATGCAAATTCCAAACTATTTCAGAGGATAATAACCAGAATTTCTGAGTAACAGTAAGGAAATTCAGATATAAAATTGTGTTCAAAGTTTGATCTTCATGTAGTTCATTATGATTCTTACTTATATGCATTTATTTATAAAGTTCATTTTAAAATAAGCTTTGTCCCTTGCTTGGCTCCATGTCCCAAAGTTGGATCAAACTGGTGTCCTTAAAAGGTAGAGGCTTTAGCAAGAATGTCTATAAGTTACCAAAGAACTGTGAGAGGAGAAAGATCTTGGTGCAGCATGCAGTCTAAAAGACAGAGGAACTGCAGAAGAGTGCCAAAGCAGAAATGCTAGTTTTAAAAATGCTCCTGAGATGCAGAATGAAAAAAAACCCAACCCTGTCATTATCAGACAGACTCAGTCTATTGACTTGACTACAAGAGAAGAGTGTAACAGTCAGGAAAACAATGATTTATCCTCTGGATGAACTAAACTAAGACAAAAGCCATAGGAAGGGCAGGAGAAAGACCCATTTGCCAAATAAGAACAAGGTACTTAGTTCATCAGAAAGGGCAAGAACTTTAGAGCATGACCAACACAGTATATCCTAGCGAGCAATAAAGCTGTCTGTCCATCACAGGAAAAGGGTAAAATGAAGTTGAAATGAGACCAGATGCCAGAAAGCTAAATCATTTGTTTACATGTCTGAAGCTTATGGTGCCTCTTTAAACAAAGCTAAGATGCCTTAGCAAAAACTGAGGATCAGCTGAAACCTCTTTTTCCCTTACAAGGAATCACCACAAAAGCTGAAACTCACATGGACTGGCATGTTGAAATAATCAGACTTGAAGTTATCAGCCATTTCACCAAAGCTCTGCAGAGTATATTCCCTGACAGCTTGTTCAAATCCAAAGGCCTCTCGGGGTTTGTTGCATTCCTAGGAGACAGAACATAAAAATATTGTTCCCTGCAGCAGACTATGACACAGTTACATTTTTAGCAAAAAGCCCTAGTGTCCTCACCAAACACAATAAGCTACCACTTTTGAGTGCTCTCCTCAGCTGAGGAAGTGCTACCACAACGGAAACAGAATAGAATTTATGGCACAGAAGCTAATCTAACACTGTAACCCCCAATGCTGCACACTTCTGCTTTCCTGTCCAAAACTATGCTTCATCATCTCCTGCTGCCAGCCACAGAGTAAGAACGTGCACAAGATGTTTAGGCAGCCCTAAGACATTTCTTAGACACACTGGATTCAACCACCTGCAGAGTAACTGCACAGGAACAAACCCCCCCAAAGCATTTCAGTCTTATCAGGTCAGCAAATCATCAACAGATTTGGCGCTGTGAAAATATACAGAAGGAAAGAGGAAAAAGAAAATTAGAACAGTGCAACACAGCCAGCCACAGACATGGCCCATCTGACAGAAAACCTCCAAGTCTTCCACTGTTCTACCCCCATTCCTCCTGGGAGTGCAAGAAATAGTACTGTGCATTTCAGTTTTCTCCTCACCCATTTGTTGTGTGTCTTTCTCAGCTCCTTTGGAACTGACACAATGTTTATATATACACAAGACACATTTGAACACAAAGATGATGTAAAACTATCTGATTGTCAGCTACTCAATCATAAAGAAACAGGACTGGAAAGGAATTCATCAGTAGTTTCTTTTTTTCTCCAAGAGGAACTATCCTTAGACTATGCCCAACATGTTTCAAAGTATCTCTTACATGGAGAACCTACATCTGTGAATGCCATCAAACAATGTTGACCTAAATACATATAAAAGAGCTCCTACCCTATTCTTCCCAGCTTCTGTTCCAGCACCCTGCTGTTAAAATTACATTAAGCATCTGTGCACAATTAACATCTAAAGTAAAAACTGAGGCAAAAAGCACTACTGAGCACTTCAAACACCTTTCTACTGTTATTTATTTACTCACCATTACATAATATAGCTATAGTTTTTTCCCCTTCTTGCTTTTACTTTCAACATATTTCCAGAATTTTTCAAGTATTTTCTGTACCATTTGATTACTTACTTGGCACCTGATCTTTCCAGGTTTTGTATGTGCACATTTTTCCTTGGTAACTATGTATCCCTGTTTTTACTAGCAGCAGCGAAATTTCTTGTTAGTTTCCTCATTCTTAAACTACTGCAGTTATCTCCACAGTAGACTGCTGCAGTTTGCTAATACTTCTTTATAGTTCTCTCTCTTAAGAGAACAAGCAGTTTAATCCACTCTGTGAACAGCAGCCCAAAGGGAAAGCTGCATCTTTTCCCTTGCCTGTAACTGTGAATTTCCACCTCTCTCACAGCAGCATTTAACTGAGTTCATGTGACAACTTCCTCTCTCTGTGAGAGCAGCAAGCTGATCCACCTCATCACGTGGCTGCACAACCACCCATTAAAGAACTACCATAAAGAACTACCCATTCACCACCATAAAGAAACCAGCAGAAGCCAACACAGAAGGGTGTGGGGAACTGGGGGCAAATGGACATATACACGTGTGCACAACTGACCCCCCTGGGAAAAACGAGGTCTAAAAAAACTTAAAGCCAGGCTCAAAATTACAGACTTAGGAAGAGTAAGTCGCTTCTTCCTCTGAATCTTACATCTACCAATTCTCTGAGCTTGCAACATTTGTTTCCTTAAGACAAATCCCAAGCCAATCAAGTGATGTTTGCTGCCTTCAGGCTGCTGTTTCATCATCTTCTGGAACTTGGTAGCTCTTCTTTTTTCAATACTGAAATTCAACTAGCTTCCACTTTCAGAGCTTGAACAGTTCCTCAGTTCCTTTTCTAGTCTAGATGTAAAATAGCTACAAAATTTTAAATTAGTTTTTTCACTTTATGCTACAAGCTATTCTGAACAATGCTGTAATGACCTACCAATAATCAAAGCTCTGTTATGCCCAAATTGCACACTTTGGTTACTTCATAGTTTACAAAATGTCTCACCATTATGCTGACACACCCATCACAACCCTACTTCTCCACTCTAATTTCCCACTAGTAGATTATCAAATTAAGTTTCAGCTCTTAACACACCAAGGCAAAAGTTTCAGCTGTCACATGGCCATGTAATAAACAAAGGTTATGCCCAAGCTCTAGAAGGAATGTTTCTCTTTCCCTATGGCTCATCAACCAAGATTAATGGCTCATCTCGACAAAATTCCAAAACAAACTACATCGTCTACAAGAATGGATTGGCACTGAGCTGAACTGCTGTTCTTCTGATCTTTCTAGGTACACACACAAAGCTTGAGTAGTTCTTGAACTGTACCTCAGCAACGCACTTTGGACACCTCCAGTCACCCTTTGGTACATCAGGCAGAGGAGGAATCAAGCAGAAAGTGTGATAGCTGTCATCACATCCATCACACAGCAGCAGTTTGTCCTCGTTATTTCCTCTACCGCAAAACAAGCAAACATAGAGATCCACCTGTGGAGAAAAAAAAGGGTAAAAAGAAAGAGGTTACAAAAAGTTTCTCATCCAAAAGCTGCCTTCCTTGAACTAAAGAACAAAGGATGTAATACTAAAGTCCAATAAATGAGCATCAACACAGTCTCCTCTGGTTTTTTAGAAGCATTGATAATGAATGATTATGCTTCTACTTCCCAAAGCAGCAATACATGGGGGGGCAGAGGGATTTTGGGTGCTGCGAAGAAACGATGCGCTTGAGTTGGAAAACTGTTTTCTAACTCAAGTAGAATCTCATTTTTGTTATTCTAAGGCAAAAGAGCAGGCTGCAGTTTTCAGAATTCCCTCCCCTCAGGCCTCTTATGGAAAGCAATTCAAATTAAATCTCTGCAAAGTGTGCATAGCTGAGGAAAACGTAAAAATTATCTCAGAAACATTTATATGATCACTTGATATCTGTGCAATGAAAAAAGAGATAACAAAATGCACAAACCTACAGATTTCAATCTAAAAATCCAAGAAGAGGGGAAAGAAGCTGCATGTAAAGGTACCAACTTCTTTACTTTCTCCAAAGCAGAGGATAAAAACTCCAAATGATAAGAGAGAAGTATTAATCCCAATACAATAGCAAACAATTTTCATAGGTATCTGTTCAAGGTAGTCACTGGGACCAGAGACAAAACCGTATCTCGTCAGGTTTCAAATTTTCTTTGCTGTTGCTTTCTGTATTGTCCAAAGGACTTTAATTAAACATAAACATTTAAGACCAAAGACCTGTAACATAACAAATGAAAAACTGTGTACTACTTTATCACAGCTAAAAAATTACCTTATGTATAAATTTTTACTAACAGCATGAACTTTATGAATGACACCTGCTCCAAATTCTGCCACTACCATCCCCAGTCACTGGCAACTCGGGCTATGTGTATTCCTTTCACGAAGCTCAAAATAACACCAGAAGTAGTGGGGTTGTTTTTTGGGGGCTTTAATTTCATCCAGATGTCAAACACACGTGCCTTTCAGCTGAGAAGGCTCAGTTGTGTTAAATACTTGATGTCAATCCCATCTTTAGTTACACCAGCCTAGTTAAGTATGCAGCCTCCTAGCTGTGCAACAGTATACTTCTTAAGAAGACTGCTCAGGTTTCGTAAGAAACTATTTTAAAAAATAATGCAGTTCTATCAACAGAAATATCATTCTCCCCTTTTAAAAAAAATCCACGCACTCACCCTCATGGAGTATCATGTCTGTCTAAAACACCAAACCAGCTGCTTTTGTTGCAAGTATAGAGAAGGGCAGGAGGGTACCTTAGCAGGCATTTTCAGGTTCTCTTCCCGAAACTAACAATGCATTAAAATGGTGATCATAAGAGGAGGCTTTCCTACGATACTCACTGGCTACCTATCACTGATAATATCTTCTTCTCTCCAAATTCCTATTAACATAAACAATCTCTATGTTAGAATAAATGATGATTTGCCAAATACAAAAACTGCACTCAAACAGATATTCACAACAAGCAGATCTGTGATTATGCAATAACCACAAATAAGCCTCCTAGCCATGTAACAAAACAGAGTAAGACTATGGTGATACATAACTATATGCATGGGGAGAAAGGAGGGGATAAACAGCTGTATTTTATCTCCCAGTTAGCAATTCACATAAATAAAATCAATTTCACAGTCAGAATTTTACAATTAGATAAATAAATGATGCAGAACTATAAGCAAATCTGCCCCACAGTATTTTTCAGACCAAAATAATAAAAGGCAAATGCATCACCTATGCATTTTGGACTGCTTTCCTTGAAGATCTCTTATCCAAGTATAAAAAAAGGTGTGGAACCAAACAGTACTAAGTCACAGAATTGCACAAAGATTAGAGTTACGCAAAAACAGTTCCAAAACAACAATTGTTGCTACAGTATTTTGATTTTCTCTTAGAAAATTAATGAAAAGAGTAAACAAATTACCGTTTTCCATAAAAAAAAAAACCACAGGAGACTAGACAAAATATTTTAAAATTAAAGCATACTTAAAATTGTCATAAAATTTACAGGGCCTAAGAACATGATATACTCAATAGTAGTAGTACAGTTTAAAATAAGCTACACAAATTCTAACTTAGCTGCAATAGCACAATGATCTGTTTTTTAAATATGCAACTTCTCTCACATTTCTGTCTCTTGCAGGAGGCATTTCCACACATAAAAATATGATTACTAGAGTCTTAGGTTGCCTTGGCTTTCTATGGTAATTTAAATTATTGAAATTTAAAATAAGCTTTTGTAAGTGTTCTCAGGCTAAGAAAAAAAAAACCAGCTGAATTATAAGTGAAGAGTCTAAAGCATTAAAGGATGTATCTTCACTCATGGTTGCATACACATGCTAAATGTGACACTAAAAGCAGAAAATCATGTGCTATGAAAGACATTAAGAACAAAAATCCACTGCTTTTCCATGGCCAAATATCAGAGCAATGAACATTTTATTTTTCTCCTTAGGGGTTTCTCTTGAGTAGACTGGTGTAATGACTAGTTTAAACTCAGAAAAGACACAAAAGGTGGAATCAGTAAAAACAAACTCCTGAAGTACTGGAGCACCTCAACATTTCTTCTAAGGAAGAGAACTGTTCTACAAAGGGAAGTTCAAACAGAAAATTAACTACTCAAGGTGTTCAAGCATGGGACAAGTACAATCAGCAAAAAGTTTCACATTGCAACAGCCTTCCTGTCCAAAAGATTAAACAAAAACCTAGAGCACAGACTATCAAAATACTGTTCTTTCTTCCCATAGCAGTATTACCTGCTGCAGTGTGCACTGATGCAGTGATTTGGAGGGGTGGGGCTGTTTTAGGGAAAAGAAATAATAAATAACCTTAGTACATCAACTAAATCCTTTTTATCAAAAATCACTGCAAAGGAAACAAACTTACAAAGTTGACAGAAAGAGTTCCTTTGCGTTGTCTCATCTGCATTCCAAATGCTTCTGATCTGGTTCCCTTGCGTCGTCGTGTCACCTCATCTTAAAATAAAGTTAAAATGTTATCAATATCACATCAAGAGAGACTTAACTCACAAAAACACCACAGATACCTAGCCTGGTACTCTGCATTTTGGATCAGAAACTACCTGACAGTCCAAAGAAAGGAAAAATGTCACATTATACCTGGCCAATCCAAAATCAACCGGATTAGGAAAACCGTATTTTGCTTATCCTCACAGGTGATCCCAATTGCCTCACGAAACAGAGTGAATTGCACTCATAATTTGTGCACTTAGCTGGCAGGATTAGTTTAAGTGTTGTCAAATCCTGTTTTCCCTTCCAGTCACAGTTCATGGAACAGCTGCTTAATTGTTATTGTTACTACATAACACATAAAGAGCTGAAACTCTGCCAAGTTATATGAAACACCCCGTAAATCTTTCTCATGAATAAAACCCTAGAACACTCAGCTTTCTCTTTCTTCAAGTTTTGATTTGCTTACTTCTTAATGCTGTCTCTAGAGACATTCATAAAGATTTAACAGTCTCACTATTCTACAAAGCAAAGAGTCCAAGATTTAATTACCCTCTTTATCCTTTGCTCCCAATGCCAGTCCCATCATCTTGGGTCCAGCTCCAAAGATCTGCAGCTTTTTTAGTTCAGTGTTTCTACTCACTTCTCCTGCCTCTGCCTAAAAATAAAAGCAAGAGCACATCACCACAAGCCACCAATATTTCCCCTCCAGGTTTTTTCATAATTTGTTTATATTCCACTTTCCCACAACATCTGCTCCTCAAAAGAAAGGAAACAAGAGGCATGAAAAGACATGATTTTCTGTTCCTAAAGCAAATAAACATATGCAAATGCAATAAAAGACAGCAGTTTTGTCTCAAATTTCCAGATTATTTCCCATCTAGTATTACAGACCAACTGCAGAAAATCAACTATACAGCAAATAAAAGAACCAGGTTTGACATTTAACAAAAAATACAAATGAACAGCAACATTTTCCAAAATCACCATGATTCAGTCAAGTGCCTGGGTTTTAACACACACAGTGTTTGAAGAGGGTTTTGTTATCTGCTTCCTTGAGGAGAAACATCCACATGACGCTAATGAATTCCAACCAACTTCCTCGAGCTTGGCTGCTCCTGGGTTTATTTGTGATGAAATGTTATGAGTTCAACTCAGATCACAGCTACTCATGTTGCAGCCTCAAAATCAGAGGTGAAAAGACACATTTGGTGACAACTCCATGCCCCTGCCAGTGTTGCTTCCTGAAGTGTTCTGTTCAACTGAACTTCTTCCTGTTTCCCATTACTGAACTGCCTCCTTTTCCCACACCACTGCTGCTAACCTAACAATAAAAAGAACAAAAAGAATATATTCTGCTTTCATCTGCAACACAATCACTGGGCATTTTCGTTTACGTTGCCTTCTTATACTTTGAAAACCCTTTCTGACACGATACAGAAAGCCATTAAACTCTCATGGTTCAAAATCTTCCACCTGAAATTCACTTTCTTAAAAGATCTCAGCAAATCTATCAATTTTGAAGGTAGGTATCCTAATTTTAAAAAGGTTATAATTCAAGTAACTTCCTGATGATACTTCCTCAGTTATTTTTCAAAGTTATGGCTTGATATGTCACTCATGTCCCTCATGATGATGTGCTTTCATGGTTTTTAGTAAACAAAAACAACTCTTCCAAAAAGCGTTTAAAATAAGTTCAGCTACATTTGCAAAAATGGTAATAAAAGAAAGGTGATTTCCATTTATTCAGCCTAAATCAGTTGTTTTCCTTGCTTCCGAAGACATTTGAAGAGATTTTGTTTCCTAGGCATTATTACTCTAAGGAATTTGTAGTGATATTTAGAGTCTCTGTTCCCACTGAACTGTGTATGCAGTATGCTAACAGGCATTTTTCCAAACTAATTATTGCTCATATTCTAATGTTGAACATTTACATGTTGCTATTAAATTGTTTTTACTTTAGGTATATGGTACCAACTTTCCAAGCCCACTGTGAACCTGCACGCTAACTGGAAATTGTTTCCTCAGCAATTCCTCACTTTTGGGATGACAAGCCATAAGGAAACACACCTGGAGACTTCCCAGTCCCTCATTTTCCATTTGAGATTCATTAACTCAACCATTTACAACTAATAGAACCTGACAGAATTAACCTACATTACATTTTTCAGCATAGCCATCATTTCACCAGCATTTATGAACAATGTCCAGACCTTCTCCTCCTATTGTGACCTAAGACAGTTTTCTCCATGACACGTGAAAAATAAGTTTACTATTATATTTTCTAGAAGTAAATCATTAACATGCAGCAACCTCTCTTCAGATTTACAGCTTTGTTTAAAAATGTATTACCTAAACATATTTCATAAGTCCATTGCCCGAATTTATTTATTTGAATTCCACTAAACTTAAGTGAATGAAATCCATTCATGCTCAGGTGGAAAAAGCTATACAGCTTTGAAAAATAACAGTTTGCACATTGAAATAGGACCGTTTTTTAAAGATCAGATTCCTATGTAACCTCATGAACACTGCCAGGATATTGATAGTTTAAGGTGTGAATAACAAAAGTAACTAGAAGCCTCACTGAATACTTTTGGGTGAGGTCCTTTAAGACTGTGTATAAACCACTCAGAACTGTGAGCAGATACAAATGGCAAAGGTGCATTCCTTGCCATTTTCTCACTGCTAACACAACTCACTTTTGCATTGTATCTTTTACACAGAAGTGAACTTGACTAAACAATGATTCTATTCCCATATCCTCTTTGTCCTGAAGGATACAGACATCATTTTGTTTCTTTCACCTTCTCAACTGAAAGTAGAGCCCAAGGGCTTTTCTTGTATATGGGCCAATCCCAGTAACACGATCCAATTACACTGGATTCACACACTATCTTCTTATGTTGTCCCACCCTCATCAACTTTGAAACACTTGCATCCCCACTCCTTCACCCCGGGTGTGCAACACCAGAGGAGTTACAACCAGGAACCAAAATATTTATATGTTTGGGGCATATGTCAGCATCTCCCAGAGTTCTTTTATTTCACTATTCTGTTTCACAACTATTCCCATGAAGGAAATCTTTCAAATTAAAGAAACTGAAGCCACAACTGAAGATTTCTAGAACAAACCAAAAAGCAGATATACTGCTTAGAATTCACTTTAAGCTAAGAAAATTCTCTGGACATTTATATCCTTTGAAAAGACAGCACTTTTTGTTCCAGTACTGCATTTCTTTACCAGAAATCACCATGACGTAACCTCATTAGACAAATCCCTTGTCAGTTAAAATACACCCTAACAGATCATCTATGAAAACACACTACTCTTTTCTAAGAAAATACTCCCCTAAATTTAACCTTTCCTTAAGGATATTCTTTTTTCCTAATCTGAAGTAATCTTACTTTTTGTTGTCGTTTTCTTTACAAGCTTTTAGGAATTCAGGTGCCCTTCTCTGGCTTTTATTTGTGAAAGCTTTCTTTAGAGAAAAAAGAAAGAGAATAAAGTGTTAAGTTTATTTTCTGAACAGAATCTCTTACCATAAAATTATTTTCTTCCTGTTCAGACACAATGTTTTCAACTGACATTTCACTGTAGTATTCAAAGATTCTCAACCCACCCTTTCCACAGAAGAATAACCATTCCCTATTTCCCTTCATTTTTTCACATTAAATGAAGAAATTTTGGGATTTTTAAACAAAGTCTGACACCCTTCTAATACTGAGCATGTTTATTTAAGTAATTTCTGATTACTAACTTTATGCTTTGTTATTCATTCTTCAGCAAGTTATCTGTAAGAAGATGCAGAGGATTTTTGGAAGGTACTTTCAGCACTTGGAAAAGACCTATGGAGATTCAGGGGTCTGTGGAGTTATTCATGTTAACTTCCCAAGCACTGGACTACCTGGCATAGTGCACACAAACCATTCAGATGTTTCAGCTGGAGCAGAATGACATTTATTTAGCAGTCTTTATACTACTTGCATATTCCCTGTTCTCTGAAGACTATTTAGACAATCCCTGGTACAATTCCAGGTATGCACTTCAAACAATAAACAGTGTCCTGCCTACAATAAGGAGGTGCACTGAAATCTGGAACAATTTCTCCATGTTCTCAGATATTTACTTTCTACCACTGGGGACTACTGAGTTAAAAAAAGCAACTGTCTCTAAATATTGTTCCAAGGATGACTTATGATAGTTATACGTAGTTTTCAACATGGCCAGAAACTGCTTCTCCTGGCTAAGCAAGTAGGTTGAGTTTTCCCTGACAGGTTGTTTCAGCCATTTTAAGAACTGTAATGCTGAAAAGACAGCTTGGCTACAAGGCATTTAAATATATCTATTTACTTTTTACAGATGACCCAAATAAAATAATCTCTTCTTTCCAAACTGCAGCCCCTTTAAACAACATGAAGCAGCTATACAGTGCCAGGCTCACCACAGGATCATTTTTCCAACAGGGAGGAAGGAGTAGTACCATTATTCCATTGAAATCAGCAGGAGGAAAGATCACACAGAATCTTAATAACATAGTGACACTTCTACACCGTGTGTGAGAAAAAGGTCATAATGGCATTTTCCTGTAAGATTCATTAGAATCCAGAAAAGAACTCCACATAGCGAATGACACTGCAGTTCATGCAGTGTTCTCAGTTTATCTGGATAACCCACTAACAATACTTTATTTGAGCGATCTGGTAAGATGACAGCCTGGCACTGCTTATGTGATACATTGTTATATGGCTGCAATAAATAATATCAAGTCAGCTTCAGTAAGCTGAGAAAACAGATTAGAAAAGACAATGCAATCTAAATCATGGTATCAGAGAAAAGTGTGAGTTTGTAAAGGATACTCAAATACAACAGTGACAAGATAGATGCACTTGGAAAAAAAAAAAAAAGGGCAGCTTAAGAGCATTTGAAAAACCTCTGTGGTGCTGAAATTAAGTGTAGAATGGCATGAAGCAAGTAGGAAGTTGGTTGTATATAAATCCGGCTTTCGCCCACGCTCTGCTGATGAGCCAGCAGGGAGCCACCAGACTGCATGTGAAGAGCCTTAGGATGCTGCCTGCAATGGATCTCTTTGTCAGAAGGTGAAGGCCTGCTTTGAACAGGGCAATCAGGACAAGCCCACACAACTGTGTCTAATGAGAGAGCATTTAAAACAGTGGTGATTCAGTCTGAATTGAGATTTCCGAGGGGGTACTCCCAGGATGTAGTATCAGTTAGTAAAATACCACAAGTTCCTGTAACACCAGTAATTCAGAAGAGAAGAAACTGCTTTTCAGTACCAAAATTGTAGAAATCCTATGTACTTCCAGCCATCACTGATCATCTCCTCACATCATTTCTTCAGAAAAATGGTCTGCCCAGCTTGATGGTCCCATGCGCAATTCCACAAATAACAAAGACTTGCCTACATGTATTTGTGTAACTAAAGGGCACATTTGGAAAAGTTTCAAAAACTTTTAGAACTTCGCACAAGCAGAAGCTTTAACACAATTCACAACCAGCTTTCTATCTGTTTAGTTTTCACAGATATATTCATTACCAAGGTACTTAGGCCACTTGTCAGTAAAAAAAAAAAAACAAACCAACTTTTGATAAAACAGCACATCTATTGTATCAAGGCAGGTCTCAGAAAGACAGCCTTCCCTGGATTTTATTTAAACGAAGACTGCTTCCTGGTGGTGCTTCTGAGCAGGCTCCCACAGTCCAAGGCTGTTGCACTGGTTCTGCCTGTAAAAGCAGATTAAGAGGGTACCTGGGATTTGACGCGCCTGGTTCTCTTCAGCACGACATTCATTCTTGAAGCCTGCTTAGGGGAAGCCTGGGCATCTGAGCTGAGGTCCTCAGCCTCCACTTTTTCCTTGAGATCCAAGTTAGGCTTTTGGATGCCCTAGAGGATCAGAGCACAGGACACTGTGTTGATTGGTCAGGCAGCGCCAATCATTCCACGGCCTGTGAATCATTCTGTTTGCTAGGAAACAGGACAAGTGAACTCATACAGCATTACACACACCATTTGGATAAGAGGCCCATTAATCCACACACTCTTCAAATAAGGAAACTGAATCTCAACTACCAGCTTATCAAGAGAAAAGGACACCTTCTCAATTAATCATATCTTTTGCCTTGTTTTCCTTCCCAAGGGGGTTGACTTCAGTCCTATCAAGAAACCAGACAATAACTACACAAGGTCACATTTTAAGCTCTAGCACTGTGCTATCACAGGTAAACATGAGGGTGGTTCTAGCTTTGTTTATAGAGCTTAAGCTTCTAAAAGCACAGACCCAATGTCTATGCAGGTTTTTTTGTGTACAGTGACACAGCACTCTGTGTGCCATTTGGGTCCCCTCTCCATACTGCAAAAGACAAGAGACTCACCATAAGGCTGACTCCAGACTGGAAGAGCTCATAGGGATATAAGATCCGTTCATAGTGAGACTTGAGTAATGACCCTGTGCCTTTTCCTGGAAGGTAGCCAAGCCGACTTGCCACTTTAGACCATTTCTTCTCTTTAGTGACTACTTCAAAGCCTCCTTTGCTGGCAACAATCTGAAACACATAAATAAAAAGTTAAGGGTTTTGAGCTGCTCTCACCAACTTGCATAAACCAAGAGTCAATTAAACCAAACAAATGTTAAAAGGTTCTATGAAAAAGTGACAGAATCCTGACTTTAGCTTTTGTTTCCTGAAAGACTAGTACTTTAACAACTAAGCACTTACTTATTCCTATTACTTCATACATTTAACATGACAATTTACCTAGTAAACGTAAATTGCATACTGTCCTAGACAGAGGGAGTCCAACAGTTAAAATTTATGATGTGTTGAAAAAAATACAAACCCTACCATCAGAACAAACTGAAAATGTAACTCTCACCAGACTTGTACTCTGATGCAAAACACTAGTGTGCCCAGAAGAAAAGCTCATTGTGAAAGACCCAAGGCAGAAAAGAGCACTGGAGCTCAGAACTTCAGTTAAACTCTCAGAAAACCCTGAACAGAAGAGACTACTACAAAAAGAGGAAAAAGTGAATTTACCTTCCAATTAACTCAGCACAGTTTTTACACCTGACCTTAATTGGTTTGAGACCAGTAATTCATAAACAGAACTATCACTGCTTACATATGAAAAACATTTGCCTCCATGTAATGATCATAACAGCATGAGTTGCTTCCTCAGAAACACTGGCAACATTTCCACTGCCTCCATCCCTTTTCAAGTTTCACTGGCAAGTAGCTAAAAACATAAATGGGTTATACAATTTCTACAGCAGTGTAGTTTTGCATTGCACTCCTTCACACACGAGGACCAAATCTCATGCTTAATGTTTCACAGACTGTTAGAAACCTTAATGCAAAAACACTTTGTTACTGGAGTGAAATGTACGGTTTGCTTTTGAGGAAAAATTAACTCTAGTTCCTTCTATAATCAGACATAGTTAAATAAAACAATAATATTATTGCTCACTACTTTTCCTCACATTTACAGAAAAGTTCTAGAAAAGCCTTTCAAAATAAAACCAGTCCTAAATTTCAACTTATCTTCAAAATTTTCATGACAATTTGTTTTCTGAAATTATCTATGTACGAACAACAGCTAAAGAAGCCACTAACGAAGTAGATGAGCTTAGACCTGCAAATCCTCAGCCAGCTAAAATGTTCCAGCTCATAACAGTGACCCAGATATTCCCCAACTGCCCAATATTCTGCATATCTCCCAGTAAACCACCATAGACATGAAAAGAAAAAAAAATACCTAAAGACGTTTTATCAGCTTCTCTCTGCACCTTATCAGCACTTCCAGACTCTCCGAAATATTTGACTTCCCTTTCTTTAAAAATAAAACCTATTCAGATCTTTACATTTTTACTTACTTATGAGAAAAAAATCTTGATGGGGAATGGAAACTGATGCTCTAACCTAGAAGCACTAGAACTACCAGAACTTCAGTCTTTACCCTGTAAGAAGAAATCCACCTATTTATATTAACAAGCCATCCTTAGCAGTTAAGATTATAATGGTACATATATTTTACCAGTGCTAAAGCAAAT
Source organism: Scytalopus superciliaris (assembly GCA_013400415.1). Taxonomy (NCBI): domain Eukaryota; kingdom Metazoa; phylum Chordata; class Aves; order Passeriformes; family Rhinocryptidae; genus Scytalopus; species Scytalopus superciliaris. Next base: position 335,285 of record VXBX01001503.1, on the reverse strand, counting down.
TCCAACAGATACTTAATTTGTTTGTAAGCTTTGAAAGAAAACATACCAAACATAACTACAGTAACACAGACTTCTAGCCAGCCTTAAGCCAAGTCTGTTCTAAATTAAAATAATTATTCCTGAAACTGACATCATGAATTCTCAAAGACGCATGTTTATAAAATCCTCTGCTGGTAGAAAGGAGGGAGAAATTACAACAGTTCATTACAGAATTGCCAGGTCAGAGCTGAACTGCCCACGAGCACACTGCTGCCTTCCCAAAGAACACCTCAAACTCCTGCAGCTCCACCACATGTGAAAAAGGAGAACTAAAAAGCAAGTGGCCAGCTGACATCAGGACATTCAAGCTACACAAGGTAATGAATACTTGCTGTATAAAATCCAACCAAAGGCAACTGATTTAACTATGCTATGACAGGTCTACCAAAATCATTCAAATTAGAAATGTTATTTCACTCTACTTTTCCCCACTCATTTAATCCCTACATTAACGAGATTAGTGCTGAAAAACAAGCCTTCCCTGTTAGTTAGCTTCTTGGGCTCGAATGAAAAATAAAGTCCCTGTTTGACTAAGGTCTACAAATACTTACCTTGCTCAGACCATACAGATCCAGTATCTTTCTCTCCACCACAGGGATTTTTAAATTGGATCCTTGAAGTTCCCAAAATTTTGCTAACTGATCCAAGAAGTCCAGCTTCACTCTTGTCATTGCCTGCAATCAATAAAGGCAGACAATCATGTATGTCCAAAACAAATGTGACAAACCTTACAGTTTTGAGAGAAAACAAGGTCATTTTTTATAATGTTTACATTTCCAACGTGCAAATTGGCAATGCAGATATTTCTCAATCATGTTAAAAACCCCTAGAAATAGAAACATTGATAAAAAGAAAGATCTTCACAAACAAAAAATTGTATGTGCTTTTCTCTCTGCATTTAAGATCCTACAAACCAAACGCCTACCTAACAGTTTTCTGGTTTGAAACCAAAAAGCAAATTTATGAAAAAAATCAGCATTCCAGGAAGAAACACAAGAGCAATAATTGAAACATGCATTGGTGGGGAGGGGGACAGTTACAAACAGGTTTTATATGTGCCTTAATCATGCAGAGGGGCCTCCTCCCCCGAGTATTTTTGGAGTACTCAAATCACTTTCCATAAGGAGACCCATTTACAAGCCAAACGATACATGACATTTTGGCATGTGAACAGAGCAAGGCTTTGAGAAACACTGTGGAGAAAAGAAAAATCCAGGACAGAATGGAACTCATATTGCTTTCAAGAAAGCTCACACAGATTTTTAAATCATAGAGTTAACCAACTATAACTAGCCCATAAAAAATCATTTTAAGGCTTAAAAGACATTATCAAGACAGTGTGAGGTAACCAGAGGCTTCAGAACAGCAGTATATATTTCAAGACAAAAAAAATTCCTTGCCTGTGGAGCTCTGAAGGCTAGACACTGGCTGCTCTTACTACACACATGGTATTTGGAATTCATTTTAGACATTTCCAGCTGAATGTGAAAAACTCTTGTGGTTATTTTGGGTAATAAAATAAAAAACAGACTTTTCTCAAAGCCATGGAGAGTTATTTTATATGAACCCTGCCACTGCCAAGTATAAACACTGATGTGGTCTAATGGTTTCTAAAGTATCCCCCATCCAGAAACCTGCCAAGATGCAAATCTCAAGCAGGGAGACCTCCTGCTTTCAGTGCAAACAAAAAACTCTATCAACAGTGGAAAAGCTCACCTCCAGTTCATTCAGGCGCTGAATTCGTGGAGTGAAACGAAAACTTTGTACTTCACATGCAAATGGAGGCTGCCAGTCCTAAACAGAGACAGAAAGACGTTTTATTGCTCCCAGAAACTTCTCAAAAAACGCACAAAACCAGAAGACCCTCAATAGTGCCCGAGTAAACAAGCTTTCAACAGTAAACGAGTTTCTCAGTACAACTGGTGATATCATTTTCCAATTTTAAGGCATTCCCGTGCTTATACAATGCAGTTCCTCCCACAATATTTTAGTTAAGAGGAAAAGATCCTCACAGAATTAAAAACGTGAAAGAAAACGAGGCTCAAAGCATTTCAGTATGCATTGCCTCGTGCTAAATTTAAGTAAGTGGTACACCCTGTAGCTTGTTGGTTATTTACTCTAAAAATAAAGTTCCATATACCTTGCACACTGAAAAACTCTCACTGCCAAAAGCAACAAAGACTAAATAAAGCACATTATAACACATCTAACATTTTCATGTATAAAGATAAGACCACCAGCCTGGAGCCCAGTTTTTTAAGAGAAATGGAGCCTTAAATAATGACTCCCTAAGCACCACCAGCTGTCGGTTCAACCACAAGGGCCTCCCAGCCCCATCTCTCGAAAATGTGTTACAAAATCAGAACAAGCAATTCAGGTTTTTAGAACTTTTTACGGAAGCTGCAGTTACAGTAGATTATCCACCTGGCAGCGAATAAAGCAGAGTAAGGACGCCCCGTGCCTAGGGGACAAGCCACACTAAATATTTATTATTTGCTCTGCTGCTGTATATAAACGCCTCAAGTCCGACGCTAAAATATTTACAACTTCCAATAATGGAAAAGGGTAATAAATCAGCAAGGTTGGTGTGAATTGCCCGATTCAGTCCTTACTGCAAAGAGCTCAGCAATGGTGGAGAAACACAAACACATCCGACGGCCAGGAAAGTTCTAGTTATTCTCAATGGACAGGACCTGGATCGGTTTCTTGGGGCCTCTTAACCTGAGCCATTCTGCTTATTTTAGAAAGGGCAGCCCCGCGGAGGTCAAGCTTTCACCGTGTCATTAAAGCGACTAAACAGACTGCGGGAACCAAAACAGCTCGGGAGAGGAAGGATCATGAAACCCAACCAGCAACGCCCTTACCCGAGCTCTTCACGCTTTTTCACGTTTTTGCCGCACTCGGGTGTTTTCAAGCCTTTTGCTTGACAGCCATGCCTGAAGTTTATTTGTACTTTGATAAATTTAGGGACCCGGCTGCGCTCTGCCAAACTGCCCCGCGCTCTCGCCGGGATGGTTTTGCCAGGTCACCGGGCAAGGGATCGTGAAGCAACGACCGAGCCATCGGAGCGATTAAGCCTCTGCCTTCTAAACTGCTACGAACAAACACCATTCCCCCGAGCAAACAGGCGGGCCGCGCTCCTCTTTACAGTTTAAAGACCACGCTTATAAACAACAACCCATTAAGAGCAACCCCGGTCCCTGCCGGCCCCCTCCCCGCCCGCGGGGCTTTCCCGGCCGGGCCGCGGGGGTGTCTCGGCGGTGCCGAAGGGCCGGACAGGGCCGGCTCTGAGCCCGGAGCCCCCGCGGGCCCCCCGGGCCGGGTACCTTGGGCGGCCGGATCTTGCAGATGCCGGTTTTCTCGGCCAGGCCGCGGATGCGGCCGATGAAGCCGAGCGGGTCGCTGAACTCCTCCCAGCTGGGCTCGAACACGGGGCACTCGGGCGGCGGCACGAACTCGGCCGCGTAG
>VXBX01001503.1:308275-329281 GCA_013400415.1 Scytalopus superciliaris | reverse complement strand
GTCCGCGGCGCCCCGCGGGGCCGCCATGAGCGCGGCGGGGAGCCCGCGCTGCCCAAGGTAGTCCGTGTGTGGGGGTCCCGCAGCCCTTCCCTTCCCTCTGGGCCCTGCGCCTTTCCGCTGCTGCTGCTGCTCACCGTCTGCGCGGGTACCTCTGTCCTTCTGCCGTTCTTTTTCTAAGTGTGCTGTTTAAGGCATCTCTGCCCCTGCGGCAACTTCCTCCGTGAAATGCTCGCACTTTTGCGTGTTCAATGCTTTCCTGCGGTGCCGGTGAGTTAAGGGACTTGGCACGTTTTGGTGGATGTGCACGGGGGTTCTGAGCTAAGCACCTTTGGTGAGTGGCTCCGTAAAGGTCACCGCTGCCTCTGTGCCATCCATCAAATCGCTTTATCATCACAATTCTGGCACTAGCGCCAAGATCAGACTCTGGGCTGTGTTCTCGTTAAGCAGATCTTCAGTAAGGAGGCTTCTTGCTTTTGTTACTCGTGGTGTCTTTCTTTTTTTAAAAAGGTTTTTGGATCAACATAATGAAAAGAATGCTTTCCAAGGTAACTGAAGTCTGCAGTTCTACTTGCAAATTTGGTGCTTGTTTGAGCAGATTAAATGTTTCAATGCAGCAAAATATTGTTTATAAGAAAATACAATATGTGTTTATACATATCCTTATTTTGATTTGCATAATAGTGACTTGGTTTCAATCTAGCACCTTAACATAAGATTCAAGAACTTGGCAGCTTCTATATCACTATCAAGAGTAGAAAAGGTCTGTGGATAAGAACATCAAGTACACCAGAAAGGAAAGCAAATAGAGTCCTAGACCTACACCTTAAGTTATAGTGGCTGGTGCATCAGCTAGCCTAAATTACTGTCTTTATCCAGTGGTGTGTCTCTAGAAGTTGTCTTTCTGTCTGGTTATCAGATAGTGACTGTCACAGATTATGTTTTCTTGCTCATTTTACAGTGGGTTGTAATTGCACAACAATGGACTTTTTGTCCCCTGTGTTCTGTCCTTTCCTCTTCCTCTTTCCGCATTCACTCTCCCTAAATGACCTCTGAGACTTTGCTTCCATAGCCTTTTTTTCTCCTTATTCCATCAGCTGGCTGCATCTCTACAGTGTAATAAACCTGCAGGCCTTTCTGTTTCAAAGGTTTTTGGTTTCCTGAAGTGCTGTGGCCTGTTATACCCAGATCGCAGTTAAGCTAATCTGTGTTTTAAATTGAATTCCTGTAAAAATGTAAAATCTGCTTTGCTATTTTAAAAAGTGCTTGAATTTTCTTGTCTGAAGCTTGCTCTGTTTCTGTCCAGGCTGGCCACCCCCCGTGTCGCATCCCGGTATGCTGGTCCCCAGTCTCCCGATCAGGAGGACTTTACTCCTCTCCCCTCCATCAGTGAGCGCTTGGCCCGCCTCCATCCCTCCCGGGAGCTGCTGGAATACTATCGCAGGAGGATTGCTGACTTTGATGAGGAACAGGAGGATTTGGCAAAAAGGCTGGAGAGATACAAGGCAACACATGATGATCAGGTTAGGGAACGAGTTTTTGAACAATGATGGACTACATATCATTACACAAACTTAGTATTTTTCCTCGCTTGAAAACTCAGCATAGATGTCTTAAGATTTACCAGTAATGTGGTAGAACTGAGCTATGAGGAAAGAAGTAGATTTTGGCTGTGGGGTTGGATTGTAAAATCTTCTGTCAAAGCAAACTGAAACATGCCTGTAGGATATTCTTCTAAATCACAGGGGAGTTTTTGCCTCTGTGTTTTTTATCTTAAGGCCTGAATTTAGATGTTCATTTTTCATGTTGTCCAGTATCTTTCCCTTTTTTCTCATTGTGAAGAAGGAGTGCTCTTTTGCCCAAAGTTAATGGGCTTTGAGCTATATAATTTTTGAGATATAATCTGCATTTACCACAGTGGGATTCATAAGCTTGCTCATAAGCTGTTAAGCAGTAAACTACACAGCAAATAAATGAGAATTTAAAATAAACCCCAAAACCTAGAAATCTGCCTTTTAAGAGGAACAAGTCTTAAAGAATATCTGTAAGATATTCAGTGCTCTGATGCACCTTACAGCCTGTATCTGTCTAGCAGTCATCTTTGTAACTGCAGATGGTCCTTTGGGAATAGAATCATCACTTTTCTGAGGTGACTAAGGTGTCTCCTCAAGTACTGGCCATACTTGAAGAAAACTGAAAGTCCTTGGGGAAATACGTGCTGTGCAAGTTACTTTCATATAGGGAAAAAGAGGGGCAAGTTATAAAATAGTGCCTTCTTTCATTTGGGAATGGTTTTCTGAAAGGTTCGTTATTTTCCCACACCAGGTAGAAAATCACTAATATAATTTAGTAACTAGCCATATTTCTCACTGTTAAACCATACAGATATTTTAATGTTTATTCTTCAGTACTTTATTGTAAAGGTAAGTGCTATTGAAGAGACTTTTCTAGGTTTTTGTTGATGTTGCCCTCCCCTCACCTGTGCTGCTCTGACTGCCGGTGTGGAAGTGCAACCACTGGAAACTGGAGACCCCAGCTGAGGCCTTATCTAACTGTTATGTAGTGACAGTGACTCTCCAGGCTCTGAATTCTCTGCTGAAACATTTTTCAATAATTTTTCTAATACTGCCCTCATCTGGTCAAATATTATAGGAGAATAAAATAATTCACTTGAGCTGGGTGTTGTTCTATACCGGTTATATACTCACAGCACTGGCAGTTTGAAGTTCATAAGTGTTGCCCAATGCTCTGTATCATTTCAAGTACCTCATTCTCTCCACTTAGCACAAGTTGCAATGGGAAGTCTATGAGCTAGAAAAGGAGGTTTCGAAGTTGCAGAAGGCTTTGAGTGATATGCAAGTCTACCTGTTCCAGGAGAGGGAACATGTCCTTCGTCTGCACTCGGAGAATGACCGGCTGAAAATCAGGTGTGCTGCCTTACATGGTGGGCTGGGTCACTGGCGATAGCAATTGCATATATTGTGTGCTAGTTCTCACCCCAGTCTGGAGTCTTCAGAGGAGCAATTATGCCACACTTCTTGCGGTTGGGATGCTAAATGTTTCCACTTATTATTCCTTTTATTCTGGTAGGAGAAGGAAGAGCAGAAGTTTAATGTAGGTGCAGATTTTAATTGCGTGTTACCAGTTTGAATGTGGAAGTTCTGATTGAAGATGACTCTGGTGGGTTGACCTTGGCTGGATGCCAGGTGCCCACCAAAACTCTTAATCACTCAACCCCTTCCCTGGACAGGGGAGAGAAAATATAACAAAAGGCTCATGGGCCAAGATAAGGACAGAGAGAGATCACTCAACAGTTACCACCATGGACAAAACAGCCTTGATGTGGGGAAATTATTACCAATCAAACGATTGCAAGGGCTAGAGCACCTCCCCTATGAAGACAGTCTGAGAGAGTAAGGGCTGTTTAGGCAGGAGGAGAGAAGGCTCCAGGGAACCCTTATAGCATCTTCCAGTACTTAAAGGGCCTGCAGGAGAGCTGGAGAGGGACTTTTCACAGGACCATGTAGTGACAGGACAAGGGGCCTAAGTTTAGATTAAACATTAGCAGAACATTGAGCGTGGTGAGGCACTGAAACAGATTGCCCAGAGAAGCTGTGGATGCCTCATCCCTGGAAGTGTTCAAGGCCAGGCTGGATGAGGCTCTGAGCAACCTGGTGTAGTGGAATGTGTCCCTGCCCATGGCAGGTGGGTTGGAACTAGATAACCTCTAAGGTCCCTTCCAAGCCGAATCATGCTATGAAATCAGAAAGGATAATGGGAAATAAACCCAAATCTTAAGACCCCTACCTTCTTTCCAAGCTTGACTTAACTCCTCAAATTTCTACTTCCTCCTCTGAGCAGCACAGGGGGACAGGGAATGGGTGCTATGGTCAATTGGATGCTCCAGCAGGGGTCCCTTCCACAGGGTGCAGTCATTCAGACCAGGCTCTAGTATGGGTCCCTCATGGATCACAGGTCCTGCCAGCAAACCTGCTCCAGTGTGGACTCTTCACGGGGTCACAACCTCCTTCAGGCATCCACCTGTGGCATGGGCTGCAGGGGGACAGCCTGCCTCACCAGAATTTTCACCACAGACTGCAGGGCAATCCCTTCATAGTTGCCTGAGCATCTCTTCCTTCTTCACTGATCGTGGTGTCTTCAGGACTGTTTCTTTCATACTCTCATTCATCTTTTACAGCTGCTACTGTGTAGTTTTTTCTCCCCCTCCTTCTCAAATATCCCAGAGGTGCTATCACCATCGCTGATGGGCTTGGCCTTGGCCAGTGGCAGGTTCATCTTGGGTCTGGCTGACACTGTCTCTGTTGGGCATGGGGGAAGCTTCTAGCAGCTTCTTACAGAAGCCACTACTGTAATCCCCTGCTACCCATGCAAAACCCAGATGCAGATCTTTCACCTGCCTGGCAAAAGTTCCTTAGCCCTAAAAATGTTTAAGCTCAAGTTGAAAATACAGACCAAAGCAAATAGCTTTCCATCACTCTGAGATCGTGATTGGTAGCCACTCATTTTTAGTGTCTTTTAGTTGGTGAACTGCAATATAACCATTTGTACCAGACTAGCTGCCAGTGGCAAAAGAGTTCCCAACCTTCTACAGAATATTTGTGAGTGATAGTATCAAGTTTTCTGTTCAAGATTTAAGAACTTAAGTCAAAATGTGTGTTGCTGTGCTTTGGCACTTCTCAAGAGTGTGATGAAAAGTCTGACACAGGCCTTAAAGTAATTTGCCTTAAAAACAATGGACACTTACAACCTGAAAGTATTTTAGGCAATTCATAACTTTGTAATGCAAATTCTTTACCACTATGTGGTATTGTTATATCAACCCATGTAGTATTGTCCTATCTGAAAAGAGGTTCTCCAGTCCCAGCAGAATTGGTGGTGTTCTTATTATATTGACAATATCAGTAATGTGTTAGGGAGGTTGTTTTTAAAGCAGTATTCTCAAGAACTGCAACAGTTTAGAAAACTTGCAAGCATTAACAAGTAATGTCTTGATGTAGTAAAAAAAAAAAGGGTGCTAATTTCTTTCTTTGAATTCCAGGGAATTGGAGGATAGGAAAAAAATTCAGCATCTCCTGAGTTTAGTGGGAGCAGATGAAGAAGTTACGTATTTTCACAAAGAGCCTCCACATAAGGCAAGTTCCCATTTTTCTGGAGAACTCTGCTTTGGATTGTAACATGAGTATCTGTACCCCAGAGTGACCACAGATCACATCTGTCCCACAAGTCAGAAGTTGCTAAATGAGCCCAAAGCAGAAGGGATCTGTAGCAACATCAGGCTTTAGTATAAATTCTGACAGGTAAGTAGTAAGAAGCACACTGAAAGTACATCCTCTAAGCATCAGCCTCCTTTTACCTTCAAAACATACCTCCAGGCCCACCTCCTAAATGTCAGATGGGAGTCTGAAGTCATCTGGTAAATGGTCATGGGGAAGATGGAAAGAACACCATGAAAAGAAAAAAAGTGCTGAAGGTGACCAGGTGCCGTGTTTGAAGACCAGCTATTTCAGAGTGCCTCTCTGAGAGCCTCAGTAAAGGAGAAAATGTCTGTTGCTGCAGCAGTTTCCTGGGCAGAAAAGCCATCCCCTCTATTGTATCACATATTTCAGAATTAGGGTTAAATTGATTTAATGGCAGTGCATTTGAAGGGCAGTGTAGCTGAACCTACTTAAGAACATCATGAATGGTTTGGACACAGAGAGATGGGAATATAGAAATTTATCTTGGAGTAAGGTGCAGAAAAAGGCTGAAATAGGTTGCATTTTTTCATAGTTGCTCTGCGCTACTCAAGCACTTCAAAAATTTTGAAGAAGCTTTAAAATTCCCTTGTTTAGGGTAGCTCTAAAATTAGGCCTACTATGTAGTATTGACCTGAAGATAAGCATTGGGTTTATAACATGCTCCCTCATGGTCTCCTTTTTTTGTTAAGTGAGTTTCAGTTCAACAGTTGAGTTGTTTCAATATTCTTATCACTTAACTTTGATCCTAGGCTTGCTCAGTAGCTTAAATTAATGTGCTGATAAATGAAGCTTCATGTTTCTCTGTCTTGCTGAGACAAGGAGTATCAAAGAAGGAAATAACGTCATCTTCACTTTCCTTCTCTCCTCCTTGTCCCCAAAATGCTCCTTTTCCTGCTGAGGTTGCTGATTTTCATCCTAATGAAACCAGAAAAGGCAGAATTACTTTCCACTTGTTTTGGTGAAAAAAATAGAGGCACAAATGGCAAAACTCGGCCATGATAAAGGAAGCTTTTCAACATGGACATTACACTTGTGAATGTCTTCCTTGTCTTGTGGTAGAAGTAAGGTAATGCTGTTCTTTTGGATATCTCATTTTAACTTTCTAAGATTTGTTCTTGACCACTGCTTTGGAGAAGTCAGATGTTCATTGCAGATATGTTGTTTCTTTAGGTTACTGTTCTGCAAAGGCCAGCAGAGTCACGTGAACAAGGTAATGCTTTTAGCCCAGGTACCACACTAAGCTGGCTAACAGCAGCTCAGCTTTTGATACTGGTTTCTCTGTGTCTTGTCTCCAGTATACTGAAATATTTCCTTACTGTGAATGCTTTGGTAAATCTCCATCAAGTTCCCTAAATGTCCATGTGTACATATACATCAGGGCTCTTGTCTTTCCTCCAAAATCTTCTGAAATAACCTTAGCTGACCCTTGTGTCCATGATCTGCTCAGCTAAGGAAGAGGCTGGTATGACCATTTGGTGGCTGGTCTGGAACTGGACAGGCACCTTTGCCACAGCCATTCCAAGGTGTGGGGTTTTGCCTGACTTTAGTGTAGACAGTAGTGGGTGTTTGTATGCCTCCATACTAATTTTCTCCTTTGAAAGAATTGCCTCCTCCAAATTGACTGAAATTAGCCAACAAGCTCAAAACTCATTCAAGGCTGGATGTTTGTGCAGCTGTGACATCTGCCTATTCATCATTTATTTAAGAAAATGTGTCAAGTTTTCTTCCTATATATGCCAAGAAAATTAGTAGGTTGCCTCAATACTGCAATGTGGTAGACTGGGATAACATTATGTGATCACCCAAAGTTGTGAAATTCCTTTCAGCTAGCCTTCTTAGAAGGCCTTGTGAGTGTGGCAGTTGCAGGCTTTTTCCTGTTCCTGTAGGCCCACCAGAGGATACAATATGTCTTGCTTGGAAAGGTACTGCAAGCAGATGGGAAACTGCTTTTCTGAAATTTCTGCTGTAGGTATCGAGAGGAGCACTTCAAAAGCAACAGCACCAGAACGAAAAACAGTAAGTCCTGAGAGGTATCAGACTGATCATCAAACACTTCTACTACAGGTAAAAGCATTTGCTAACCACTGGACATAATTCCTGGCTTGCCAAAAATTATGATAAAAATGTATGCTGCCTGCTTAGATAAGATGTAGATGTACCAGTTTTATCCATCCCCTCATCTTACATAGATTCACACTTAGTCAGTTTACTTAGCGGTTTCTATGCAGTGAATGTAGATTGAAGAACACGGGTCTGATTCTGGAAGCTTTATGTAAGCAGATGTTCCAGTAATGTCAACTGAAATATCTTGCCCTTAAAAACATGTAATTGATATTATCTTCTGTAATTTGATAGTGGCCCTGACTTGGTATTAAAGTCACTGAAGATCTGTAGGGTTGGGTGTTTTGTGGAAGTTTGGTAAAAGCAATGTGTCTGAGACAGTGTTAGGCAGCCCCAATAGGATACACTTGTACAATGAAATGTTCCCTTTGATAGACTTCAGTGAAGGATTGGGTATATGTAGCATGGCAGAATGAAAGATAAAATGTGCAGCATCATGAACTGGAGGAGATACCAGAAGCTGTATGTAAAGAAGGAGGAAGAATGAGTCAAGAAAAGCAAATAAAGGACAAACTTGTACAGCAGATATTGGGGGTGGTAGTTGTTCTTGTTATTAATATTATTTGTTCAAGGGTGGTGGTGACTGACCTAATGGACACTTAGCTGTCTAACAACATTTGTTTTGGAACAAAAGCATCATTCAAAGTTGACATAAAAATAAGCAATCTAAATACACACCAAGTTTTTTTTCCAGACAGTTTCTTACACAAAGACCAGATGCACATTTTTCAATTACTTCGTCCAGTTTATCTTTCTATGTGCTCTAGATCAGGATTCTTTGCATCCCTCTCCTTCACACATTATCTTGTTTACATTTAGTAATTAATTCTGGTTGAGTAATTTCTTTTGTTCAAGATAAGTGGAGTTGCTTCCTTCCTAGAATTTAGGTATTTTTATATCACCTTTTCATTAGAAGATGGTATCAGAGGGACAGAAAAGTCTCTGCATATTCCACAGGATTTGTCACATGTAATGTAGTCACATGCAATTTAACTCTTTCTAGTATCTTCAATCTATTGTTGCTGCTTATGGTATGCCTCTCTTGCCTGTAGCATGGGGTTTTTTTTTAAAAATATGTTAGTTGTTTGAAATACTTAGCATTAAAACAAAAAGAAAAGCTGGGGAAATTAGAACTGCCGAAGGTGTTATCAGGTAGTCTTTGATCTGAATCTTGAGATCTAGAGACTTTTCAAGGACAGGTGCAGAGTTGGTGTGAGGTCTTGTTCAGTAATGTCTTCCTGTGCTTATTCAGGTGCAGGCCTTGCAAGCTCAGATAGAAGAACAGACACAATTATCCAAGGAACAGATTGAGGCACTACTAGAGGACAGGCGGATTCACATGGAGGAAGCCGAGGTCCAGCATCAGAGGGACCAGGAGAAGATCAAAGCTATGACAGAGAAGTGAGTGTGAGAGAATGACCACTATGTAGTCCTGGGATGAGAGAGATGGAACAGTAGGAATGTTATGACTTCGTGTGTTGCTTCCTGCAGCAGACAGAAAAGCTAATTATGCAGTCATCTGGTGGTGTGTGTGTGGAAGTTGATGAGTGGAGTAATCTACATATTAAAAATCATATTTCACACAGGAAAAACAGCACTTCTTTAATTAGATTGGAAGAGCTAGACTCACTAGGAGAGCACCTATCTTCTTCTTTCATGCTTCTTCCAACTGGCAGTGATAACTGGGGAAATTAAGGTAGGAACTAGGAAAGAAGTTAATGAACTCCACTGGGATCCCTTTCTGCAGGCTCCAAATGACCCAAAATCTGCTATATGAGAGCACTCGTGACTTTCTTCAGCTCAATTTTGCTGCCAGAGCCAATGAGAAAGCATGGATGGCAGAGAAGGACTGTCTATTGAGGCAACTCGGCAAAGATCTGGATCATGTTTTCAGCAGTGAATCAATAAAAAAGAAACAGAGAGGTACCAAGAAAATGCTTCAAGCAGATGATGGAGCTTCAAAACTCCACAGCAGAGAAATAAAGGTAGGAGGTTTTTTTTGTCCTAAGTAGAGGCTCTTTTAACAGTTTTTGCCTAGAAAATTGCAAGCATCTGGGCTTTGGCTCAATAGGCAATAGCTAGCAGCTGTTCCAAAGCTGTACTGGCTTGCCATAAGCTACGTTGCTTTTGGCACTAATCTAAAACAAAACCTCTCCTGCTTCAAAATCAGCATTGCTTGCAAATTTGAGATAAAATGTATAGTTAGGATTTATGGTAGCATGTCACTGTCAATTTCTTTCATGCCCAGAACAAACGCTAGTTCTGTAAGTCACTTTATATGGGGGGCCAACAGTTGGAAAACAGCAGTGGGTTGCACGTGGCTGTCTGTTAGTGCTTGTGCTCTGAGCCAATGGACTTACAGTTCCACGTCTGGATCTTCCTTGCTGCTGGCAGGGGAGAAGGAGCCTTTTCCATTGATGTCCTCCAGCTCTTCTACCGTAGTCAGGATTTTTCTTCCATTTCTGCTGTATTTCCAGTGAGAAACTGGGAGATCTGAAGTGGGTCCATGGGCAATAAGGAAATGGAAAGTAAATAGGCAATAGGGAATTGTTTTCATCTACCACTGAATGCAGATGCTTCAGAAATGCAGTACTTGGGCAAGCAGCTGTGAAAAGAGGACGTACAGCATTAGTTGAATATTGGTTTTAAGGTGAAGAGGAGAGAGTTCTGTAACCAATGATGAGCAGTCATGCGAACTGGTAACTTAATTAAAAGGTTTTGATAATGGAAGTGATGTTAGAATATTGTCCACAACTACTTACTTCATTAGCTGTACCTCCAGTTGCTAATTGTCATTTGCCTGTCATCTTGCCAATTTTATCACATATGCTTTTCCAGAGCAGGGGAGGTTTTGTAAGCACAGTCTTTTGAGTTGATTCTTTCTGTTCCTCCTGTATCCTAGTCACTGCAAGAAAAGCTCAAGCAAGAACAACACCTATCAAACATGTATAGAGAGCAGTGTGTCACTCTGGAAGGCGAGCTGGCTAGGATTCGTGAGGAGCGAGATGTTGGCAAAGAACTCTTTAAGGTAATTAGTCTGTAATCATTTGCTAGCTATGTGATGATCTTCAGCCTTTATTTTGTATACTATATTGAGTTTTCATCTCCATAGGAACGCTCAGAAAAGATGGGGAAGCGCCTGAAGGTGATGACTCAGCGATGTGAGGCCATGGAAAAACGTCGTAATATGGAAGTAGAAGGCTTCAAGAATGACATTAAACTGCTTCAGCAGAAACTGAAAGATGTAGAGAAGCAGATTTATAAGGTAGCAGCTAAGCATGTCTGAGGCAGACTATTATGGGCTTACCCTACATAGCTGTATTATCAGTATTTAAATGCACTATTTCCCTAGAGTTAAGGAGTTACTTTATTTACTAAGTACTCCTTTAGATATCAATATTTGACAAAATTTGCCTCCTAAGTATTTTGCAAAGCCAAAAAGATGTCTTTGTTAGTCAGTTAGGCATAGAGCTTGCCAGGAACTGTCCTGACAAGCTGTGGATTTTTTGTTTCCCTTCTGAAAGTTCTTACGTGATATCTGTAGCTCACTTTGCTGTCTCAAAATTGCAAGGCAGTAAAGTAGTTTGATGCCCAGCTTTATCCTGCAAAGGAAATTATTTGTTTTCTTTCTGGGAGCCACAGCATTTGCTTTTGATCCAGTAAGAGGTAGATCATTGACTGAAGTATTGTGAATCTTCTATTTATTATATTCTATTTATTACTTTGTTAATATGTCATTTGTAGCTCTGCAAAACTCACTGCAGAAGCAATAGCTGGAAGTTGAAGCTGTGTAGTCTATAGTCGCTTCTGTGAGGATGAACATCAGAACGGCTTGGAAGGGAAGCCACAGCCTTGATGTTGCTTGGACTTTAGGATGAGATACTTGCCTAACATATGCTTGAGAGACAATTCCAGGCATAGCATAGACCCTCTTTCAGGAGTCTGGCTGCACTGATTTGCTTTTTTCCTGTACTTTTGGTTCATAGTTCACTTTACTGAGACTAATGCATTTGTCTTGACTAAAGGCCTTGGTTTTTATTATATTATTTTTTGTTGGGCTGTGGGGTTTTAAGCTTTTTTTCTCTAAGGATTAAACAGCATATGTGAAAGAGGGAAAGTTGCCTATGATGCCTTTACTACAGACCTGTATGTTTTATATCTGTGGGTGTGCTTATAATTGCATTTTCAGTTTCATTACACTGTTAACCAGAAGAGGGCAGGGGAACAAAATACTTGCTAGAATTCTCCGGATTGGTTGTTAAATTCTTCTCATCACTTGAGGTCAAAATGACTACAGATGTGCCTATTCATATCTTTGACCAAGAACTACATGAGGACTGTAAGAAACTCTGGCAGGTCAAGAAAACAGAGGGGTTTGAGAGTAGTTTCCAAGCGTGTGCCCTTGAAGGTGACTCGGCTGCCATGCTATCCAGTTCCAGGGTGACAGGAAATGTCAACCCTGGCCAGCTTGCCATCAGGAATTCTGATTATCCAGCAGCCTTTGTTCAGCTCAGTACAGGCCATATGTCACTGCCTGAAACAAGGCGTTGTACTTGAACTGCTCTTGAATTGTGTGCAGTTCAGGAAGCAGCAGGTCAGCCACAGCAGTAGGACCACCTCTAGTTTTAGTAGCAAAACAGGATAAAATGTCATCATATCAGGTGAGGTACTTATAACTAGATACAAGTTATTTGATAAATATTTTAACTTGCCTCTTTTTGTGTGTCTCTAAATAACACAGGAATTAGAAAGGAGTCAGCTGGCCAGGGGTGAACTTGATTATTTTCTATCCAGATGTCTTCCTTCCCAGTCACATAACACCATGTTATGAAAGCTTTGTTCTTTATTTTGGGTTCTGGAGCACCTTTCTGTTGGTGATGTGCATTATCAAAGTGCTATTAACTTACACATCTCCTTTGCTAGCTGCAAAGAGTCTCCTTTAGAGTTCTCTCCCTCATATACTCATCATAATACTCTCTAAATTGTGTTCTGTACAGCTCTGTTTTTCTTAATCTGTTTTTCTTTTCTTTTTTAGGTGACTTTGAATTTGGGACCAGACCAGGATCTTGCAATTCTGCGTGAGGTCCGCCAAGGAAACAAACTAACACGTAAAATTCAAGGAGAACTAAAAGACTTAAAAGCAAAAATCTACTGTTTAGAGAATGAACTACGGATCTGCTGAAGATGACTTGTTAGCTGATATCCTAGTTTTAGGAATGACACATTGCTAAGTGGAATAGTCATATGCAAGAACAGTTCCTGCTTGTCTGTTTCTTGGCATCCATTGACAGAACGTTTGAGGATATCTGCAGTTAATGTCATAACAGTGTGCACTAGCCATTCATAGAGTGCCAGATTATATTGCTGTTTCAGCTGAGAGATGGTACCTGATAAGACTGACATAGAAAGTACATGATGACTGATGTATCAGAAGTGTGTGTGTGTCTTCTTACCTTCATATCTGCAGTAGGGATCAGTGTATTCTGGCTTTCACCCTTATTTGGAGCATGTTATAAGCCATATATATGGTTATAATTAAATTAATAACCATAGAAGGATCTAGTTCAGGATCTGAATTTAGGCTGGCCTTTTCCCATGTGAGAAGCATCTTCTTAAATAGTTTAAATGATTACCATTTTGGTGCTTAGCACTTCAGGATGTAACTGGAATTTTTCTTTGAGAAAGACCACACATAGAAGTCAGTACTAAAATGTATTAAATCTGACTCTCCCCTTGACAGCATAACTACTTTAAAATTACTCCCCTTTGCTTGGTTCTACCTAATTGGAACAAACTTGGCTGATTTAATATGGTGGGAAAAGATAACCCATTATAGAACTCATCTGCCAGAACCAGCAGCATAGACAATTGCTTTGAATGCTTGGTGGAGAAGGAAGTATTACACTGTTGAGTTTCATCTTCTTGTCCCCTTTTCCCAGTGTATCTTAACACACAGAGGATGCCCATAATAAAAGCCACCGTATTATCTGTCATTGTAGCCCTAAACAATGCCATAGATATACACAAAGAAATCATGGTCAACTTCTGCCACAGCATTTGTTGCTACTGGACTGTAACAAACTGGGGTGAAAGAGGAGGTGCCTAGTTGCTACATGAGAACTACAACCCTAGCTATGTAATCATTCTCCAGCCATATGATGATTATCTTCATACCAGCCATCACTACATCGCAATTCCAGAAAACAGATGGAATCATGGAACAGGTTACAACACAGCTTCAGCCTGGTTTGATTGCAGGTATTCATGCTCTTACTGTGGCATCAGCAAATCTTGTCCACCTTGTAGGCAGCACATCTGTCACAAAAGGGATTTCAATGCCTCTGTTTCCTACTTTACCTTTTCCTACCTTCTTTCTGAAGTATATACCTTCTAGGCTACTGGCACTTCCTTTCCCATTGAAAAGAGCTTGGTATGTGAAAGCAGGCGATTTCTTTTGTACATGGAAGTGGCCATGGAGATCATCATTCAGTGTTGGAGAGGTAGATAAGCAAAACATGTTTTTGTCCTGTCAAGGTGTGGAGAAGGATTACTTGTTTCTACAGAACTAGCTAAAGCTATGCAAGAGGGGAAGTTCCCTTAAGAAGTCAAGACCCACTTCAGTTGTCCAACCTTTTTGTGATGAGTTTGCTGTCCCTTATGGTCCTGTACTGTGGCTTTTATTTTGTCTGTGTTTTTGAGGTCAATTCATCCCACACTTCAGTGTGAGTGGATGACAACTGTACCTGGCTGCTCAACACTGCAGTTTACAAGAGGCTGTTTTAAGGTCTGTTGCACTGGTTAGTTTAGCTGAAAATGCTGAACTGTTCAGAAACTGGTTCATAAACAACTTGGGTGCCAATGCAGTGTGGACAGTTGAGGAAAGTTATTTAATGCTATCCATCGTTTAGTCTCACTCTCTCTTAGTTGAGTACTACATTTTAGAGAAGCCCAGCTAACTAAAATGAGGTTGTGTGTGAAATAACTTCGATGTCTTCAAACCAGTAGTATGTTATCTCAAGTCCTGAAAGGCTGCTTCTGAAAATTGCTACATAATGAAGTATTAGCCACTTATTCAGCAGGATCCATCTACTTAAATTCAGCTGATGGGAAACTACCAAAAAGGTCTCTTGAACCTATAAAAATCAGTGGATTCCTGTTTATTTTGAATTCTTCCAAGCTAAAGAATTGCCTTTGAAATTACATTTTACTGACTGGAAAGCCATGAAGTGTGAATGGATAAAGACTGCAGACTTTGCCTTCAGGTTTGTAAGACTGGGAGGAAGTATTGGGGGAAGAAGGATGTAAATGTTTCATTTCCTGCCTTCTTACCAATATTCTTTATTACTTGAAAGACTGAACAGAATAAAATGACAGCATTCCTAATATATCTGCTGATGTGTCAAAGCCAAAATGCAGCCTGAACTTGATTCTTAATAGCCTTTAGGCTATGAACACTTCCTATTTGAGGAGGAGGGAAGTTACGGTATTGCTACTCAGTAAATCCACTTTATTGGGAAGCTTGACTATTTGTCCAAGTGCAGGAAGTGCAAAGTATTGTACATGCTCTTTGTGTGACATCATGTGATCATGTGAAATGTTGCCAAAACAAATGTGGACCTTCATGCCAAGAACTGCTTTAAAAAGCTAAGTGCTTCCTA
Organism: Scytalopus superciliaris; assembly: GCA_013400415.1. Classification (NCBI taxonomy): domain Eukaryota; kingdom Metazoa; phylum Chordata; class Aves; order Passeriformes; family Rhinocryptidae; genus Scytalopus; species Scytalopus superciliaris. The sequence continues at coordinate 314,247 of VXBX01001503.1, read as the reverse complement.
TCACTGACAACCACCCTTTAAGATGACAATAATTACTGGCATTTTCAAAAGGGTTTCCTGAAAGAGGTTCCACTATCTATGTTACGTTTTTTTCCCCACAGTTTTTGAGTGGAAATCAAAAAATGGCATTTACTCCCAAGACCAATTGGCTTTTTTTGCTAATTTAAGTTAGTAATATGGAGACTATACTACAGAATTAGAAGTTAGAACTGGACAAGTGTCAGCCAAGATATGAAAATGTCTCTTGCATAAACAGAAGAAAAATGAGAAGTAGGGGAAAACCTTAGTGTTGTGTTCCCTTATGTTCCCTTATTTAGGTAAGGAAGGAGTGCCTACATTTTGGAAGGAATGTTGAAATATTGGCTAAGGCATGGAACCACAGATGATTCAGCATTAGAGAAAAGGTTGTGCAAGAGCTCATTTTGTATTACATTGAGAAGCCTCATTAATATATATATATGTCTCTTGAAGACAAAAAAGTCTATCCAAGGCCTCTCTATCCTAGCAGAGCAATGCTGAGCAAGAACAAGTAGCCTGAACCTGAAGTTAATTAAAAAAAAAGTGTACATTTTTTAACAGGAAGGTTATGTTTTTTCCCTTGTTATAACAAACTAGTTGTGGGGGTGACAAATTCTCCATCTGTCTTTGAATCAGAAAATGAATTCACCTCTGGAGAAGGTAGCTTGTTTTAATAAGTTACTGGGTTTGATACATTAGAACTTAATGAACTATAATGACATGAACTAACAGGAAATCATTTTGTGGTTCCTTCTGGTTTTAAACCTGTGATGTATTTATATGCAATATTTGTACGAGTTTTTTTAGTATTCATGCAGTTGCCTTAATTATAGGAATGTCTCCTGTGTCAGCTAACCCTACACAGCAAGGTTACACAAGGTAAAAAACCCTAAAATTAAAAAAAAATCCCTTGTGATCTTCCTATACCACAATCTGCAGTAATGTGTGACTGCACTTAGAAAGGCAGATTAACAGTTCTCATAGGTGTCAGAATAAATCGAAACAGTAGTATAGTATATGCTGTATTTAAATTGCCTATATAAGTAGGAGGATCAGTCCAGAAACACACATGTTTACCAGTATGGATGGACTCTGGGCAGCCTAATATTCTGGAATTGAATTATCTCTGTATGTAGGCCAGGAAGTAATTCTTTGATTATCAGATACTTCTTTTTTGAGACTAGCTGGGAGCAACATGCCTGTGTACTTTGTTCTGGTAGATCAGTTCATACTCTTGATGCCATTCAGACTTTTAATTACAGCACACAAACATGTTCAATTCGATGCACTAGAATGTATTTGTGCCTGCTCACTCAAAATCCTAATAAAGATGTCCCATTTATTCCCATTCAAAGTGGCATCATAGGTCATTTGTAGAGAAGTGACATTTTAAGATTTTTCTTTAATTTCTCTGCAATACTTTGCATTTATGTTCTCAAGTTGCTTTAAAGGGTAAGAAAACATTCTTTTTACTCCTTAAACAGTTCTTAAATTTGCAAGTCTAGCTGTAAAAGTATACAGGGTTTTTTTTAGCCTGTGGACTGGGATTATGCACCACAACATACCTGGATACAGTGTAGGAAGTGTGAGAGGTGGAAACTGCAATGATTCCTTTTGGCTGCTGTCTTCATAAGGTCTTAGGCACAAAGAGCAAAGTTTGTATTGATTCTTATATTGCATCAAAAGTTAAGGACTTTCTGTCCCAAACAGGCCATCAGAGGTAACTGGAATTTAACTTGCTAGCAGGAAACATTTCTGCTGTGACTGAAGTATTTGAGAAGAGTGGGGTGGACTTCTGGAATTTCCCATTTAGCACCAAATGAACTGTTGGAGAAAGGGCATCTTTGATTATGGGTTAGAGTGGCTGCCCTTCAAGTAAGCTCCAGAAATACAGCTTTAAAAACAGAGCTCTCAATGGGGTTGCCTGTTCACTTACACTGACTAAATTACATGTTTTAAGAATTGCGATGCTGTTGGACTGGGGACAGATTACAAATGTATAAATACAGATTATTTGGTTTTATTCAGAAAACTCAGGCTTTTAACACAGAAGTGCTTCAATGTTAAAGCAAGACAATGATTAACTGCACAGGCATGAAGGGATTAATTGTTGAGATGGGTTTGATTTTAATAAAAAGCTCTGGATTTACCCTGGTGAAGCAGATAAAGAAGGTGCTCTATGCTCCTGCGTTGATTCAGAGATTGAATTGCCTTTCTTTCACTGTAACCATTTATCTCAATAAAGAGTCACTTCTAAACCATCCAGTACAGCAGTTTTTTCTCTTCACTCCTAGCTTGGGTGGACAGATGTCTGCAGGAAATGGTGCTCATCAGTGATGTTCTGTAATGTCCCTCATACCAAGATTGTGCCACATCTTAGGAACTTCTTGAAAAGTAAGGATGATGAGCACAGTCACTTAAAACACAAATCAAGTACTAATACTTTTAAGACAGGCGAAGGAGGAAATTTAGGCAAGACTTTAGATTTGAAAACATGGATTTCCAAAATGATCAAAAACACAGGTATATCTTTCATCAAGGTAAATATATAAACCTTGGAAGGTCTTTTGAACATTCTCAGTTTAAAGTATATAAAAATTTCCTTCTGCAAGTGCAAACGTGCCCTAGATAGCAAGGATTGTTCTGGTGTACAGAAAGCAATTCAAGTCTACTCCTGGGACAGGACCTGCACGCAGAGGGTGCTCCTAAAGGTACTGATTTTAGTTCATGTGAAAATGTGTTCTCCTTACAGCTGAAAAGGAAGGGCAGCCATTTCTATGTAAGTTTATCTGAACAGTTAGGGCTTGAGACTTATGGAGAGTTATGCAGTGAAAAGAGAAAATCATGAATGAGGCTTTCCATCCAGACAGGCCAGTTATAGGAGAGCAGTTGGACTGTGATGCTGTCAGTCATAGCACTGAGGGAGTACAGCCATGTGTACAGCAAAAGGAAGTCTCAAAATCCAGCTCAGGCCAGCTCCTACAAATAGTGGCAGTGCACCTGTAGTGGTAAAATATAACTATGTTAGCAAAACCCACTGAATCAGCACAGCTTGACTGGGCAAGGAGGTCCTTCTGCTAGGTTGTTGATTGTGGGACCGCACTGATTCCCTTACAGTGATGTCCAACTGCAGTGTTGACAGGGATTTTTCTGGGATTACTCCACCAGTAATGCCTTTTAGAGCCCAGTCCATTCCTGAGGAGCCAAGAAGGGAAATAATGGGGAACTGTGTCTTCAGAGACTGCCTTTTCCTCTTAGAAACACTTCTGCCTTTGAGCCATTTTGATGAGGAATGTTGAGATGAAATCATTGTTTGTGCTTCAGAGCACGGCTGAGGTCAGGAAGAGGGGTGTGGAGCCACTGGGATGGTGAAGTCTAGGGACAGTTGGGAATCTTTGGCGTGGAGGTTCTAATTAGTGTTGAAAATTACACAAGAAGAAAGAAGGAAAGGAGCAAGTGGCAGATAATTGAACCTTTGGGGAGCCTACAGAGAAAGGATGTTGGCATGGAGCTAAAAGTGATTTACAGAACAGAAAAACAGTTGATAGATAGCTGGAAGCAAAAATATAAAAAGGAGATGCAGGGATGCACAGAGACAGATCCAGAGATGGGAGCCGGGAGGAACAGGAGATGCACGTTAAGTGCTGCACTTGTATCAAAGGCTGCTTTTATCATGAGGAAACATAGCCAAAATGGAAAACAAACAGCAGCTCAAACAAAGCAAAAAAAACCCCTCCAGTTGGCTCCTCTGCCAAAGAGTCAGTTTCTTTGAAGTGAGTGTTCAGGGTAGGCTGGGAGAGGTGTGTCCTGAAGCCAGCAGCGATCTATCCGATACTCAGGGGTGGTCTGTCAGGCAGTCAGCAGTGCCAGCTCCCCGTCTGAGTCACCTCCATACAACACAGACCCTGTTCCTGCATCACTGCTTCCTGCTCACTCGCTGTTCCTTTCCCTCATGGGAATCCACACAGGATTATTACAAAGTGTGGTTTCCACTGCTACTGTATTGCACACAGTGAAGATGAGAGATGTGGACATCTGGGCATGCACTCATGTGACTTGGGGTGCTTGAGAATTTGGGAATATAAGACTGCTGGTGGACTTTGGATAAAAACATTTATGTGAGGTGGTTTTAAAACATTACTGTCAGTAGTGATCTTACTCCTGGACATTGGTGCTTTCTGCACTGAGTAAGTGGTTCAAAATTAGTTATTTTAGGTGCAGTGTAGAGCTATTCAGATTCCTGACTATTTATTACACATTTGGATTAATTTTGTTCCTTAATATTGTTCTATTGTAACGATATTGCAACAGATAGAAATCACCACGCCATAGTCACTTCCTTCGAGTTTTTCTCCAGAGACAAGAGCTTTTCTTGTATCTTCATTATAGCATAGTTCTATCAGGAAAAATACTTTGTTTCTTTATAAGTCAACAATACTACTGTTACCCTTGATTTCACTTTTCCCTTCCCTCCATTTTAGTACCATGTTCACTAGAGAAAAACACGCTTACTCATTTTAATGTGCAGCAAAAGTTCCAACAAAGTGCTCATGTAATTTTTCAAGCATAAGGTTGTTCATTTAAGAAATGCAGACAACTTCCTGCTAAGAATACATCATTCAATTCTCACTCTTTAAATGGTAAACAAATTTTAATTTAGATCTGTATTTATTACACATTTTTCTTCTTATTTTCTCTCTTTTTTGGAACAAATGTAAAAACTTGATTTTTTTCTCTCATGTGGCATAAAACCCAAACCAACACTCAACCGAAAAACTCCAACAGTGAGTGTCATGCCCTCATGAGATTCCTGCCTTGCAGTGATTAAACTGGTGCACAGCTTCCCAGTTTTGGGTGTGGGGGCACTGGTGGTGCCTGGCTATGGGCAGCCCTTTCTCTTTGCACCAGAGGAAGCAGCCTCCGTGATTCAAGCTTGGATGGTGGATGCACATTTGTGGCCTGAGCGAGGTAGGAAGGAGGAACACAAGTGTTGCATCCTCAGAAGCTTCAGAGTGGCCCTTGTCCCAGGGAGGCTGGGAAGCCTCAGGACAGAGCCACTCACCAGCCTCCCCCACCATGGGAGTTGTTTCCAACTTGAGAAAAACCGTGTCTTTCCAGCTCTGCAGTGAGGTGTAAAACTCTCCGGGTGCACTTTCCCTAATCAAGGGAAATCTCTCCGACACAGAGAAGGGCCGTGGCTCTGAAACCTTTGTGAGACGCCCATGAAAAGGAAACCTGTCATCCATTGCTCCATCCCGGTGTGTGACAGGTAATATCAGCGTCTCTGGGTGCCGCCTGGGCGCTGGGAACAGGGTGTACAGCGCTTGATGCCAGGGACTACGGATGCTGCTTCACCTCCCAGCCAGTGCAGCACTTGAGATGCTGGCGGTCTGCCAATGTCAGCCCGTCCTGCTGCGACTCACACCACTGTTCTGTGTCCCTCCATGCCATTTAAAACGCCTTCGGCATGTTTTTTAAGCTAAATAACAGCAAGCGTCCCCTTGTGCAGGTCTCCCACTTTAGAAGGCTGCTGTGGAAAAAATGTCTCAAAGGAAAAAGAAAGGGTCTATCATCATTGCATGCATTTAAAAAAATTTAGCCTGGGGGCTTCTCTTCATGGCTCCACACAGCACAGGAGCTGCATTGGTGCAGGAGCAGAGCCGTGAAGGGAAATCGTTGCTGAGAATGATCCTGTTGGGAAAGGGGTGGTTCTGGACCGGCTCCCCAGCTGGACCCACGAGGTACATCCCGGACAGCATCTCCCGCTTTCCCTTCATCCGGGAGGAACAGTCTGCATCCCCCGGGCAGCTTGGCGATGTGAGCGAAACCAGAAGCACGGGAGCGGCTCTGAGGCAGTCACTCCGAAAGGGTGCCGGAGCCGGGTGATGCAGCACAGAGTTCGCCCAGGGAAGCTCCGTGGGGCTCCCGCATCTCCCGCCGGGCTCTGACCGGGG
>VXBX01001503.1:167209-308220 GCA_013400415.1 Scytalopus superciliaris | reverse complement strand
CTGGGGCTCTGGGCCGCCTACCTGGAGCTGGTGGCGGCGGGCGGCGCTGCCCCGGACCGCGGTGAGTGACCCACGGACTGACCCACCCGGCTCTGTCCCCCGCCTTTCGCTACCCTGCCCCTGGCCTGCGGGCTCTCGCCCCGCTCCGCTCGGGGGGCAGACCTGTCCAGACGCGGCCGTGCTGGAGCTGCGGCGCTCGCAGCCGCGGCTTTGGGGTGTCTCTCGTTCCGTGGTGGCAGCCTGGAAGGAGCGGAGATGCTGTGAGTGCCCTGGCTCCGAGGCGAGGCGGAGGGAGGGAATGCACCTCCCGGAGGGGCGCAGGGCTCGCTGTGTGCCGCCCTGGGAGCGGCAGGGGGGATGCCAAAGGCTGCGAGCGGCCCTTTCCCACCCCCGAACTACAGGGAAACAGTTATTTCTGTCAGTGCCGTGGGGGTTTTTATGCTTCTGTTCTGTTTCACAGTTACAGGAAAGTTGTGGACGTCCTTACGGTTTTGTAAAAGCCTGTGATGTTGGTGCTGGTTTTAAAATAATATCAGTGCTTGGAGTTAATCTAGTTTGATAGCAGTTTCCCAGCTGCACGTGAGCGTTTAGCTATTAATACCTCCCCGTATATTCCCTTCATTACATGCTATAAATCTCCCAATTCTTAGTCCTTTGAGTCAGGCTTGGTTTCAGTCTTAAAGCTTTAAACTGTGGCTGTGCAAGGAGTGCCATGAGTGTCTGCTCCCACAGGGTCCACTACAGGACCTCAACTTGTTCATTTGTTCTGTTTTATGTGTGATGTTAAGGCTAAAAACACACACTTTTTGTTCCTGTGGTGTAACAGGTCTGATTTCTTCGGCTAGGATAAATCCTATAGTTGTAATCTGCTTTCTATGCCTGGTGGAATTCCTCATTCCTGCTGAAATGAGAAGATGGGTTGCACTGTGAGTCTGCTTTGCATCTCTCATGCAATCTCACCCAGCCTCTTACTGTACTCCACTTTGCCAGTAACCCCCCCCCCCAAAGATCCTTAGAGAACACTGTACAGGTGTACAGAGCACTTGTGTAGTACAGCAAGGGAGAAAACAAACTACTCAGAAGTATTTGAAATGGTTATGGGAAGAGAAGGGCTGAGTCAGGTGTTCAGAGCTGTACAGCTGATAGTCCTTTCACTGCCAGCAACGCAAAGGGAGAGGGAAGGGATGGGAGAAAGGGGCAGAGAGTGTGAGGACGACAGAAATGTGCAGGAGCAAACAACTTTTTTAATGGATTGGGTTCTTCCTCTTTGCTTTCAGACAGGGTTATTTTTACATCTGTGATGAAAGTCATTCTGTTATAAGATTGAAAGTGGAAGCACTGACATGAGTAGTATCAACTAAAACAGAAGATGAGCAAAACAATTACATTATATTAAAGCTCAATTATGTAAAAGCCCAGATTCTCCCAAATCCACTGGTTACATTGCTGTTCATTGTGTGCAGAAGGATTTAAATGCTGCTGGAAAGGGTGGGAGGGTGAAACCCTTGGGCAGCCAGTGCCTTGTGGCTCTGCAGCATCATGGACTGTGGTCACACTGGGCACTTGGTGTCGTGTTTTCTTGGCCTTGTGGCCAGAATCCTGGAACCTGCTAACAGGAGGAAGGTTAATGTGTGACCCTCCCCGCCCTTCCTCTTGCTCTACTACCTCTAAAAGCCTGTTTTGTTTTAAAAGAAATCAGAAATGTGAGTGAAAGACAAATAGTATTTGTTTTCTTTTGGCTGTTAAAACTAAATAATGTTTTCTTCTCTGGGAACAGGGATGGCCGTGTTTGTGACTCTTCAGAGATACTGGGGAGCTGTTGTAAGAAGGAGTGACTCTCAGAGCAATTAATACTTTCCCCCTTGTTTCTGCATTGTTTTCTGTTGCATGTCCCAGGTGAGACTACTTACCCTACTGCAAATCACACTTGGGACCAACTAAGAGCTACCACTTGAGCTTATCTGATGCAACAGCCTCCCCAGTTATTAATGATAAAATACAGAGGCTGCTTATTGGGTCATTTTTCTGGGCAAAAGGCTGAGAGGCTTCTCCACTGGGGCCAGGGAGAGGAAGAGCTGCTGGGCTTGGAAGGAGATCTACAGGAGATCATGGTTTCTGTCTCCTATGTTTGTAATGAAGTTTCTTTTTGTCTCCCTAAGAGGCACTGTGGAACAGCCAGTGTATGGAAAGCCAAGTATGTTTTCTTTTTCCAGAGAGGTGAGTCCTCCTCATGAAAGGCTTTGAGGAGTCAAAACATATTCCTTTTCCTCTCAGCCATGTATGGGATGGAGCACAAGCCCCTGTGATACCTCCATACCATCCTTGCTCCCGAGTCAGTGCCTTAGAGCAAGTCATCAGGCATGGTGGATCCTCTCCAGCTTTATGCTCCTCTCTTCCTCTTCACCCCCAGAGCAGTGTATGGTGGAGGAAACAAATGTCAGATGGTGGGGGTGTTTGAGTAAGTGTTGCTTAAAAATTGAGGCTTTGACTGTCCTCCCTTGAGGTATATGCAGCTCTGCTGTGCAACAAAGTCAAGCATGTAGTTTGGATAAAAGAGAATGAAGAGTCAAGGAGAATACACTATCACCACCAGTATCTGTGGGCATCCATGATGATACATTGCCATGTGCTGGGAGAGGCTCTGGCATGAGGTTTGCTTTGCTGTAATGCTCAAGTCAAAAGTTGAGGGATCAGCCTGAGGTGCAGAACTTGTGCTCGGCATACACCGTGGGTTGGGATTCATGTGTGCAAAGTTGATCTGGGCCCATTTGTAGCTCTGGAGGAGGTTAATTAAGATGGGCTGGAGAAGGACAGAGGATAGTATGGGCTTCCCTTTGAAGGGGATGCTGAAATGAGTAGTCAATCTGGTAAAAATAAATTTAGGAGTCTTACTGACATGACTGTTCTCTCATGGGCAGAAGGGTGTTTCCTTGTTTCTATTGTTGTTGTGGGGCTCGCCTTTTTCTTTTTTTTTCTTTTTCTTTTTTTTTTTTTTACTTAATTGAGCATATTTGGCTGGTTTGCTGCCCAGTAGGTATTTATAGGAATCTTAAATATGTTTATAGCTGAGTGAAGAAAAACAAGCAGGCTGATGTGAGTTGAAGATGGGCATGCTCTCTTCACATGAAATGTGGCCTGTTGTCATCCAAAACAAGTTCTAACAGGCAGGACACAGCCTCCCTGCCAAGAAACCCGAGGAGCTGTAGACAGTCTGTTTACTCCTGCTGCTGACAGGCACTAACCTCTGTAGAGTGGGCTCTCCAGTAGGAATGTTCTTCTCATGTTTACAAGCTGCTACACAGCACACTTTACTCCTGCAAGTGAATGCTGGAAGATGGGAAAACTATTATTTCAAGGGTGCATGAGGTGTTGGGGAGGAAGAAAACACCAGCAAAGCACAGAGGTCTGGAGAGTATTTCCTGCATCCTGCCTTTACTGCTGTAGTGCCACTGACTTGGCAGCAGAACTGGAAGGGACAAGGGCAGGGACAGGTTTTCCTCAGGGAAGGCTCACACCCCAAGACACCACCACTTCCCAGAACTGTTACAGTGCTGTTTGGATGGAAAAGATGGTGGGTCAGGCAACTCTTCCTCCTACTTCAGGTGTTCTCTTTTGTGCCCAGCAGTGCTTCATCTGGCCCACCTGTGCAGAAAGGTGTGTCTCTCAGGGAGCAAGGCTGGTGTCAGTGCATGCAGGCAGGATGTGGAATGATCCCCCTTTGCTTTAAAATATTGTGTCAACGTAGTAAAACCAAAGCTCCATCCCTGAGGAAACTTGGAGGTGAGGTCATTCCCAACTGTTGCTGTGCAGAATCTGGGTTTTTTCTCTTGCAAAGACCACGGTATCTCAGGAGTCTATAGATCACTTGCATTGATTTCTTTTATTGCAGGTGTGAGTGTCATGTTAAGCTGGGCACAAGCAGGGTGTGCGAGATTAGATTAGAATCCTGGGAGGTGCAGCTTGTAGGAACAAGGAATCAGGGTCTTCCTTCTTTAACCTGCCTCTCCACATTTTATTGTTGTGTGTAGATAACACCAGGAGTGTGTTATCGTACTATCTTGGATTGTGCTAGTGATTTCTGTCTCACTTCTAGATTCTCAGACTCCTGCTTTTCTATCTCAGTAGCATGCATTCCACTTTCTGAAGTGGGGAAGTAGCAGGGATTCAGAAGAAACCATGTAGATGTGCAAATAGATAAGTCCTTATGGCAAGACTTTCACCTCTGCAGTATGTACACCTTCAGTGTCCCTCTCCTTTCTCAGAACACTGGTTTCTTATCCCTCCACCATGGCAAGCTCTAATCTTCAGGCACCCTGGCTACTACGAAGCAGCACGAGTTGCGTAAAAACTGCCCCGGGGGTTGGTGTGAATGTTCAGGTGTGTTTGTGTGAGAGAAGGAGCAGGCCATTTAATGTACTGTATCAACTTCCTTCTCTTGCCTCCGTGCCCAGGCACCCTCAGCAGCACCTCTGCATAAAGAGGAGCACTCCTACGTGTGCAGGCTCCTTCTCGTGCTGGCGGGCTGACTTTTGCAATCGCTCACACGCGAGGTGACCTGCCCCTACACGCACAGTATCGCTCGCTTGCAGAGCTCATTGCACTGGGGGTTACCGAGTGCACGTGGTGAGAAATGGGACCACGTGGCTCTCCAGTGGTGTCTGTAGTATCTGTTTCCTCTCTCTGGAAGCTGTTAACCCATAGGAGAAGTTAAACTATCACCCCCAAAGCACCCCATCCTGACTGAAGGAAATGTCTGTACTGTGAAGTTTGTATGTGGTATTTCTGTACTTTTGAAGACAGAAGTGAGACCTTCACTCACAGGGACCTGTGCCAAGCAACCCTGTTGCCCAAAGCGCATTGTGAGCCTGTAGCTGCAGGGAGAAGGATGGGTGCTTCAGGTGGGGCAGATTTTTCACTTCCAGGTGGCTGGTTCTGTCTTCCTGGAGGGTGGTCAGAAGTGCTGTTGTATCCTGCTCTGCACTGGTGTATGTAAAGGGAACCAAAATCCTCAGGCTCATATTGACAGCACAGACCACTATCACAGGCTCAATGGAGAATCCAGGGCTACTGAGAACAACATGGATCATACTCTAAACTTGGTTGTGATGTTCATTGACACAGCAGGCATGGGATGCCCAGACATCATACTAGATATTTCATACGCACATTCAGTGTATCCTTTCACTGCTCCTGGGGCATGTACTGCAGGTAATTTGTGAACCTGGCTTTTTTCACCATTTGACTTGCAGTCAGGTAGGTGTTTGTTTTCTTGGAACTTGTCCTGCAGTTTTTCTGGCCCAGCAGATCCTCAAATAATTTGTGAAGATTGCATATTATTGTTATAAATAAATTCTTGCACCATCTCTTCATGTACTTATGTTACCTGTGACAGATGTATGTAGTGGTGTGCCAAAATAGTATGTATTCCTGCACCACACCTTCCTGTCTTGAGTTGAACTGGATTAGGATAACTCAGATCTCAGAGGGGTGCCCTCCTGTGCATCTCCCCAGCACTGTGGGATTGGCAGAGGAATGCTGTTGTCTTCTGGAAATGTTTCCATGCATGATACAGTAATGTGAAGGCTCTGCCTTCTCTCACCTGCAAGTGCAGACAGATGTGAAGGAAGAGTGGCACTGAGAGTTGATGGACATCAGCTTTCATCTGGGGGTTTGAAATTACAGGCATCTGCAGTATGGTGAAAGGCAGGATGTTCTCCTGAGGACAGAGTTGCCTTGTAGGTTGTGGCAGTGGGAAACAGAGTGAAGATGGAGTTCTTTCTCCAGTACCTACAGTGCTGGGCTCAGGAGCTGATGGGATTATGTATTTTGTTGCATTTCTCTCTCCTATTTGTTCTTGCTGTCTACTGATGTTCCCTCTTCCAGTCACTTCTCAATTAAATTGCTTTTTTAGGCTTGCAGTAATAGCTAAGAAGGACTTTCCAGAAAAGGAAATAAGCTGTCTCATTTAGATGTGGTATGAGATTTCAAAAAGATCCATGGGTGGAAACAGTTGTGAATCTGGTCCTTACTTATCCTTTTCATGATGTTAGAAATTCATAGTCTGTGTGTGTCATCAACTGAGCCAAAATACACTGGGATCTTGACCAGAGTAGCTCTGTATTTCTGTTTTCCTTAGGAGACTTTCCCATGCCAAAGCACAACAGCTTTGATATTCTTGATCTGGAGAGAGTTCCCTACGCTTTGAGATGCTTAGATGATCTGGGGTAATGTTGCCATTAAGTTCTCCTGAGACATCACAGAAAAGTAATTTGTGTTGCCATAATAAATATTTTAAATCAACTACACAGAAGCATTATATTCAAATAGTCTTTGGGATGTTGGATAAGTTCAGACACTCCAAAGATGGACCTCTGAGTCCCTCTGAAGCATTAGTGCCCTTCTTAAAAGGTCATTAATTCCAATTGTATAGTTTCTTAAGCCTTAGTTGTTTCAGTATTCTGTCAGGTTTTTTGAGGGGGAAAGAAGTCAGTGTGGTTTTCTTCCCAATTTCTTAAACAAGGGGGTAAGCTGCCACTTACTACCTTACGTTGTAGGTCTGTCTGATACCCTTATGTGGCAAAAGTGTCACATCTTGGGCTATTTATCCTTTTCTGCATCACTGTTTTCTGTCAGACATGCAAACGGTAAGTCCCGGGTCTTTGCATCATCCTTGGGGCTTTCCTTCCTGCCTGGTTTCCATCTCAGTGACCTTGATGCTGATTTCAGACAGTTTAAATATTCTTGAGTTGTTTGTTTGTTTTTTCACTAGATGGAAATTTACAGCCCGTGCTAGTCAGTATTGTAAGAACACTGAATACAGATCAGAGACTTGCCTATAGCAGGCGTGTGTTATCTTTTTAACTTTCTTTTCCTCCAGCCCTGTGAACTTTATTAGGAACTAGTAGGCTTACATGGAAGCCTGTGTTTCACTGAAATTGTGTAAATTCATACCCACTAAACAACAGTTCAGTGTCAGATACTGTTCTGTTCCATTTACCAGTAAAAATATTTGAGCTATATAATCACGGGTGTTGGCTGCAGAATTCACTAGTGGAGTTCTCTTGGTGTGAGGATAATCTACATTAACGATATGTGTAATTTTTTTCCTGCGCTTCTAGATAAATCTGTTTCTTTTGCTTCAGGAGGCCACTTATTTCTGTGTCATTAGTGTGAGCTGTCTGACTTGGCCCATATATTTAGTGTTGGCAACTCCAACAGCTTCCTCAGTGCTGCTGCTCATTTGAGCCTAGTTAAGATATCTCCGGCCCTTCTCATAAATACTTCACTTCCTAAATTAGTTTTATTTATATTTTGTAATGTAATTTTCTGTAAAATTGCAGTAGTCATGTCTGGGTGCTATTAACCCCATCTAAGCTGCAGAAGAAAATTCATAATGGGCTGAGGATATCCTGTCCAGACCACCCTGTACTAATAGCCTCAATTACCTGCTACATCAGCTCACTCTGCATTAGCTGCCACAGTGCATGTTTTGTTGTAAGCAGGCTAGCTGGGAGTGTTTTATTTGTTGTCCATCAAAAATGCAAAATAAACCAACAATCTGCCAAAAACAAGTATTCCCCTCAAACCTGACTGAACCAGAATTTCTGGAGGTGTACCTTGAAAATAATTGTCTGCCTAACATAAGGAGTAAATAGCAATTGCAAAATGAGACTTCTTTATGTCTTGTAAACATCTATGCGTGCCTATTTCAGAGGAAATTTTGTAAACAGTGATTATGACCCATAGCCTGTACTCATACTAATGGGAGGGAGTAGTTGCATCTACTTGGAAATTCAAAATAATACCCCAACCAAGGTGTTAAGAATTAATGCATTATTAAATTCTTTCCCAGTTTCTTTCTTATTGGGGAAAGGAAAAAAAGACCAGTGAGAAGGTTTGTTCTTAAATCTGGAGAAGAGAGCAAGGGTGAACCTTGGAGTGTTAGGAAACCCCACCACCTCCAGGGCTTGTGAACATCCCTCCCTGGCCTCTGCCTAGCTGCTTCATTGGGAGTTCTTTCAATATTGGCAATAATTTAAAAAGAAATGATAAAACAAGCAAAATAATAGTGGAAATGCTCTCCTCTTCTCTTAGTTGGTACTTTGGCAACTCTATCTGGACTCCTCTATCCGTTCCTGGTCTCCCCGGTCCAAGAAGGACACTGGTGTGTGGGGTGTGGGCCCAGCCCAGGGTCTTCCAGGTGCCAAGGGGCTGGGGGCACACAAGGGCAGGCTGAGGGAACTGCCCCTGGTCCTGCGGGTGGTGAGGCGCTGCAACAGGCTGCCCAGAGAGCTTGTGCGTGCCACATCCCTGAAGTGTTCAAGGCTATGTTGGAACTAGATGATCTTTAAAGCCCCTTCCCGCCCAAACCATTCTGTGATTCTGTGAAACAGTGTGGGCTGGCTAACAAATGTCTGGAGTCACCATCTCTGTCTTAGGCTTATATTCAGTTTGTAAAACAGGCTTGTACAGCAAAACCAACCAGTGTGTCGGCTGGGGATCACTGAATTACTACTTATTCTCAAAACGTTAAGCCTGTGTCCTTTCTTTTTTGGTTTCTCAGCTGAAACTCAAGCCCCATGCCTGTAGGATGCTCTAGCTCTGAAAGACAATTTTTTTCCAGCATTTATAATTTGCCTGATGTAATGTACTATTCCAAGTATCACTGTGTCCCTTCCTGCTGCTTTTAAGACAGGCACCCTGACAACAGCCTTGGTATTACTGTTGCCAACTGCTTCACTTTTCAATTTTTCTTTTTCTTTTTGACTTTCAGGGTATGAGGTCCCTTCTAGTTAAACACAGCAGGTCTAGCTTTTCCCAAGCCTTGGGTGATGATCCTCTAGGACTGTCACTGTGCCCAAGTAAATATATGCATGGATCTAAATTTGTATGGGTTCTAGAAAGAATTCAAATGCTTAACATAGCCTGAATGTTGGTTTGTGGAAAAAGCTTTTGCCAAATTTATGCATGGTTTGTGTCCATGTGCTGGCTGGACCACCAGCTGCAAGCGCCTCAAGCCTCAGAAATGGTTTGGTATCAGTTATTATTCTCCTCTCCCCTCACAGGCAGGGGGAAAATCCTCTATAGGGGTGTTTAATTCTTCAGGACCTAAGGAGGAGCATGGCAGGGCTTGCTTCATCACCTCTTTCTGCTCAGGCTCCTGGGCTGCCCCATCTCTGTCACTGATTCCCAGGGTCGTTCCTGATCCAGCTCTTTTTCAGCCACTTCCTCAATCAGGAAGAGCTTTGTAAGGTGTGTGAGTTGAAGGACAGTTGTACTGCTCTGGGTTGTGCTATGTTAGGAGCTTATTTATCCTTGGATAGATGTATTCTAATTCTGTCTCTGCTGTTTTGGTTCCTGCTTCTCCAGGGAATTGGACATGCTTTGTGAAACCAGATTTTGACAAAATTTAACCTTGGTCATGGGTGTTTTCCTTTCCGTTGTAGTTACTGGCTGTAGCTGATCATCTGTATTTACTTGTTCATGTTGTTCACCTTCTGCAGTAGTGGAGCTAAGATTGCCTGCATTCAGTCTGAATTTAGTTTGCTTTTCCTGCTTTTCCTTTCCAGTGCCTTTTCATCCATTGGCAGTTTGCTCTGTTGCTGGCATGGTGCTGCTCACCTGCATCTAGCCTGCAGCTAATACATGATCCACCTCTCACATTCCTTTCTCCTCTCTGTGAGCCCACATCTTCATCGCTGCTGCTACTTTGAAGAAGTCCTGATGATGCTAACTCCTACTATACCCTGCCTCAGTCTGGCTAGTATTATTTCAGTTTGTCTGTACTGTCTGATTGCTGTCTGCATTCCATCAGCTCCCGCCATGTGGCCGATTTCCTTTGCTTTGCAAATTGTAATTGCTTTGCCAATTAACTCTGGGTCTTCCAGTATTCTTTCTTGAGTGCTTTGTCCCAAAACTCCGTGCTTCCCAAGTGACATGATTAGTTCGTTTATTTTTTTTCCTAAATTTAGTTCCTTCTGTAAATTTTATTTTCACTTTTTTCTTGTAACTCTGTGTTTGAATTAGATATGTGATATAAGCACATCAGGGAGGGAAAAGAACTATTTTAGCAAGTTTTGCAGCTCATGCAGAAGTAGAGGAACAAAGAAAAGTGAAAGACGAGACCAGTAGAAGAAAAGAGGCAGCATTTGGAAATACAGATGACAGGAATTACTTAATAAAAGTAAGAAGTGGCCAGAAAGGGGGCATAGTGAGGTGAGTATTGGAGTAGAGTGATCAGAAAATACCAATGGCCACTAAAAAGCTCTAAGGGGGAAGGAACTGAAAGCTAAATTAGAAGCAAATGCTTGGGATTTTAGTGAAGCAGAGAGGCTAGAATCAACAGAGATTAAAAAGAAAAGAGATGTAGAAAGAAGAGGGCACAGAATAAACCACTGTCTTAAGTTTAAAAGGGGTGGAGAAAAATGCAGGGATAATAATTACAGAAGCTGGTGGGGACCATAAGCAACTCCACCGAGATGATTAAGAATCTATTTCGTGTCACAAGCGTGTTTGGTGCCTTGAAAATTAGTACCATGGCAGCTTTTTACTGTGGTCAGTGTCTGCCAAGACATCTGGTTTCCCTGTGTAGAACACTGTGCTCAGTGCTGCAGATGCTCCTCTGGAATTTCACAGTATGGTTACCTGTTTTTTCCTGGGTGTCTAGCAAATGCTCTGCACTTTGCCAGTTGTTTCTGTAGAAAAAGGATTTGCTGATGTAGTCAGGAATTTTTCACATGTTCCTCTTTGTTTGCAAAGTATGTGAAGTCCCTTTTCTCCAGGTACAGTGAAAATCAAAGAAAATATGCTTGGTCTGCACATGGTCCTATGATCCATGGTCAGGTATCATTTAGTCCAGAAACTCCCTGAATTTGGTGCTCCTGTCATAATCCTGAAGGTTGCCTTTCTGTCTTTTCAGGCCTTTTGGTTTTTTTTTTTCCTCTTACATAGAGGGATAGGTGTTATTTGCTAGAACCAGTGCAAGTTTGCATCCAGACCCAGGGGAAAACTCACGCTGCTCACCTCCCACAGCAGGGTCTGTGACATTGAACTCAGCAGGGAAGGCATCCCATCCTGGGGTCACTGTTTTGTAATAGGCAGCATGGTGGAGAAAGGACCATTACTGGGAAAGAGCCAGACCAGACTCAGGTATGAGCAGTGTTTGCAAAGTGGTGCTTGCCCAGCAGGGCACATTGTCCTCTGGGGTGCACCAGCTCCACAACTGTCCAAAACTATGTAAAACTCATGGAATCCTGTTTCAAGTTTATAATTGCTCTGGGCAGAGGGTCCCATGAGTGCTGCCTGAGTCCTGGGAGCAGATCCCAGGGAGCTGCAGTTTGTCCTTATTCCGTCTCTTGGCGATAGGGGAGGGATTTGCTTCAGCCCAAGCGAGTGTGGCACCCCTGCCTGCCACTGTTTTATATTTAGCTGGCAGTGTGTGGTCTTGTGGGCCATTTTAAGGCAGTGCCTCCCAGCCCTCACCTTGGTGCTGCCCAGCTTTCCGTAGGGGTTGAGCTGCTGCTGCCTGGGTGGAGAGCTGGAGGCTAAAATTAGCAGGGAGCTCTTCTCTTGCCAAGTGCTGTGTCTGACCCAGCTGAGCCTGGCGGGGTAGAGAGGAAAACAGTCTTAAATCTCTCCACACAGAGCACCGTGCGTGCCTGCTGGCTTCTCTGGAGGACTCCTTGCAAGGGGTGGGGATGCTTTGCTGTGGGGGATGCTGAAGCAATGGGGAGAACAGGACATTGCCAGGATGGTGTTGGGACACCGTAGCAAATCCTGATTCTCAGAGCTCTGTTTCCTTCTCAGTCTCCCTTTGAATATCATAGAAACGGTCAGGGAGGCCAGTTCTTGCTCCTGGATGTCCTGGCTTATGGAAAGGTTTTCTGGGCACATGTGAGGTTTGGCTGTCCTAAGAAAACTAATGTGTATTCACCACTCCCGCTCTGCCAGAACAAGCTGCTGAAGATTTCACTGCCCCTCTCACAGTCCCCACCCTAAATGAGCACTGGCTTGCTCTCTGTTATAGGGCAGGCTCCAGGAGGGGCTGTGGTCTGGTGGTTACAGCACTAATTTGGGCTAAGAGAACAGGGATGTACATCATCCTTCTATCTGCTGCTGAACAGCTAAGGCTTCAGAATGAGCTGCTTTGACCTCCCATGCCTCAATTAGCCTCCATGTCAAAGGTGTCAATGACAATTGTTATTTATGCTTTTGAAATACTTAATGTCCATGAATGGAAAAGTATTAACTGGGTTTCAAAGTGAAAGCATGTTTCATTACCGTGCTGGTACAGTCCTGCTGGTTTGGCTTCCCCAGCCATGCTGCTGCCCTGCCTTTTGAGAACAAATTTTGTTATTGTGTGCGATGCAGTGGCAGGAATTTGTCTGGGTCCCCAGAATACAGGTTTCACCTCCAGCCTTTCCCATTCATTGCCCTTGCCTGAACCGCCCAGCCTGGAGCAAGAAATGGGTGGTAGGATGCAGCTAAGGTGAAGACTTGTCCTTAAACCCTGTTCCTTTTATCTGAGGTCTTTGGAAAGACCATCTGCAGTATGTGCAAGGGCAGCACAACAGCAAACCGTGAGCACTCCAGGGAGAACTACCCTGGGTCTTGCATGTTATTGGTCCTGACAGCTTCAGAGGAGGCAGTCTGAGGGACAGTGTGGTGTGGTGGAGCAAAATAAGCACCCCTTGACAGCCTAATAAAGGTCAGAGTAAATGTAAACAGGATTTGCACTGAGATTTCTCTTTTTCCAGCAAGGGTTGGTAGGCACTGCTCCTTGGGAAAGCTGGGCCAAATGCAGGAATAAGAAAAAAGGAAAGAGGTAAGGCATGTTCATGGTCTGCCTGATTGTTCCTGCTTAAAGGGAGATGAAGTTCTCCTTTTCCTGCAAATAGCAGTGAAATGAGAGCAGCTGATATAGCTGCACTAGCTGTGTCATATGCATTTAACCAGCTAATCTGGAAAGCAGCCTCTCTGTTTGTGTCTGGAGGTGTGTACAGAGGATGCATGCTAACCTCTGCCAGGTCTCTATTACGTTAGGTGTGCGAGAAAGAGAGCTTCAGGTACTGGAGGGGATGCAGGGTCCATCCTTGCTCCCATCTCAGCTCCCAGCACAGGTGCCTGCCTGCTGCAAGCACTGCTCTGTGGCTTTATCCTGGTGAAGTAAAGGAAGCAAAACTCAAGTGAGTTTCCTTTTCCCTGCCGGAGGTAGAATAGGACTGCCTGTGTGAAGGACATTAAGGTATTTTTAGCATGGTTAAAGAAAGACAAAGTATAAAATATATGGGAAATATCCCTCCTGCAGCTGCAAGAGGACTTGCTCAGGGCTGTTATTGTTGGAAAGGATTTATTTGCCTGAAGCCCAGCAAGGTGAAGAAAACACCACCAGCTGCAGACTTGCTGTGAGGCTGGGGGAAAGCGTGGCTGTGTCCTGTTCCATCCCCTTCACACAAACCTGCCAAGTGCTCTAGTACAACATTTCTTCCTGGTGCTAGCACCCCACACTCCTGGCAGCTCCTGATTCTGTGTGCTGGCACTGGGAATGCACGAGGGCTGGAGGATGGAGTGGTCCTGTGGGGTACTGGCACTACTGGGGCCAGAGGCTTAAGCATTTGAATTTGTGTCACTTCAATTTCCAAGCCTGAGAGGATGGACTTGCCTCTTCCCAGCTGAATCCTGTTCTGTGATGGAAAAGTGGCTTTTTCCTGCACTTGCTGGTAACAGTGAGAGGGACCTCCTTGCCCTTAATAATCATCATTTACTGAGAAGTGGGGAAAATGGTTCTTCCATGTTCACTTCCCCTTGATGAACTTTGTTCTGGTGTTGACTGCTGGCAACAATACTAATTTCTAAGCAGACAGCCACTTGAAATGGCCTGCCTTTGCTGTCTGAGGCTATCCAGGAGGGGCCTGTCCTGCAGCTGCAGTGCTGGACTCCTCTGTCCGTGCCAGTCAGGCTTTCAGCATCCCTGCCCAAGGCCCTGCAGAGCTGATGGGAAGATGCTACGTGACAGTAAGTGCTTTAAGTGATGTGCAGCATGGAGGCTCCCTCTCCACCCTAGAGAAGGCATTGGGGAAGGGGCTGGTGCTTCCCTGAAGCTGGAACAGCATGCACTGCCAGCACTTCAGCAAAGGAAGGAGGGCTGGAGTATAACTTGGAGCATGTCCCTATGCACCTGGGCTCAATTTAGCTCTACAACCAGATTGTTTAAAATCCACTATTGCAATATTCACTGTTGCCTCCCCTCTACAGAGCTGGACATTTGAAAGGTCTGCTGAGACCTCAAAGTTAATCTGCTAAAATCCACAGAGATGCCTTTCTTGGGCTCTGCAAGTCTGAAGACTGCTTACAATTCCTGTCTCAGAGCCTGAAACTGGAGCAGTTCAAGTGCTTTTTCCTCAGGGTGGTTCATTAGCAGGCTAAGCAGGACCCCTTTATCCTGTGGTGTTAGAGCTGGGTGTATTTATCTAGTTGTTGAGTGATACGATGCAAAGGGAGCTGAAAGCTTTAGTTACTGGAAAGCTGTTCTTGAGAGAGTGGGGCTTCATACATTGCTTGGCTGAGGCCAGAGGCCCTTGGAAGGGGGGACAGTTCAGGTGAGTGATACTGGGCTGGTTCTCAAACCAGGCAGTGCTTGATGGCTGGGGGAGGCATCTCCCAGAGCAGGCATATGGAGGTGGGGGAAAAAAAAAAAAGAAAAACAAACCAGGAAAGAAAGAGAATGAGAGAGAAAGTGGGGATAGTGAGGAGGAAAACATTTGTCTCCTCTTGTTCTGAGAGGAAACACTCAGGACAGCCCTTTTCCAGCTCAGGTCAACTCAGCAATTCAGCAGGGCTTCGCTGAGGGCAAGGCGTAGGCATGAGGCTTCAGTGATTTCTCTCACAAACAAAGTAGGTACACTTGTACATTTGCAGGCACTTAGACGATGATTCTTCTTTAATGCTTTTGGATTTTACCAGCTATGTCTGTTGTGGGTACTTGGGATTTGTCATTTCACTATATGTCTTAAATGAAGCCGTACAAATCCCTGTGTATATTTCTTTGCCTTCCTTTGTAATTAATCCAGATTTTAAAAATCATTATTTAAAATGTGTGCTACCACTGTCTGCAGCTTTGTAAAGAAATCGCTGTAACTTTACTTTCTGCAGGTGTATGTGTCTCAAAATCTAAAGACATTTTCCACATATACAGGGTTGCTGTGTGCTCTAAGCACTACCAATCAGCTCAGAGTCCAGAAACTAGCAAGTGAATCTCCCGAGAAAACAAAGGTCTAACCTAATTTTGCGTTGTGTGCCAAGATAGCCTCGTGATAGCACCTTTTAAGTGTCCTGTGCTCCAAAGGCACCTGTGTTCCTTGTGTTTGCTGAGTACGTCTAATCAAACCTGTTTGCTCTGGGGTAAGAATGATTATTTCTCAGTAGAAGAATTCCCCTTTGTGTTGCTTCAGGTGGCCAGGGAATTTGATGCAGAGCTCCACTTCTTGGCAGACAGCTGGGCTAGTGCTAGGGCAGCTTGACATGTGCTTCGTTGACCCAAGGTGATCTGTAATGAACATCTAGTCGCAGCTCTTCCCTCCTTGCTCTGGACTGGAGGAGGCCACAGCAAGAAATGGAGGTGAGGTGAGGGGTTTGGCAGCTAAAGCAGTTTGTTTCTGTTCTTAAACAACCTGCCGACAGTGCCTGGTGAATTGTTTCATAGGGCAGAGGCATGTCTTGGACACCAGCTTTACTATTTCACATAAAAGCCTTGTGGGCTGCAGTGGTTTCCTTTGTATAGAATCAGGGTGTGGGGCATTTCATTGCACTCTACCCTGATGTTTTAAAATTAGGGTTAATGTTAAGGCACAGCCTGGGATCTGTGAGATCACAGACTTGGATGCAGTCTTAAAACACCATGAGGGATGCAGGTTGTGTTCTGCACTTGTCATCAACCAGGGGAGCAAGTGGTTTCAGACACTGTTAAAGGACCTTTCCATCCAGGTTTGATTTTGTGTCAACGTAGGTTTTTCTCTTGTTGTGTTCCCTTGTGCGTGGTGATAGCCAAAGATTCCTCCCCTCTGTGTAAGACACTCATGCAGTGAAAGCCCCACAGGCGATTGACTTCAGCAAACAGTACATGTGTAGTAGGTGCTGCTGTCTCCCACATAAAATTGTCCCAATGAACTACTGTGCCGAAGTAGGCACATTACAGATGTGTGCTGCAATTTCTGTACTGGCTCCCTGCCCCGGGGAAGTCAGCAGCACCTGGATAACCCCAGCCTGTGTGTCAGTGATTGCAGCACATTCTCACTCCTCTCTGCTGCTGCACCAGTTTTCCTCTCCTCCCGACTTCCCCGCCCGCTCCAGCGTGGAGGCACACCCAGAGCCCCGCATCGCTATGCTCCTCCCTGCAAAGCATCTCTCCCCCTGCCAAAAGGCTCCATCCCTTCATCTCTGAGGCTGTCCACCCACCTCATCTCACAGCTTCACACTCCTCCCTGTGCTCTCTGGGTGTGTCGATGTGCTCCCCATGCATTCATTCCTTTCCATACATACCTGGCCACCCCAGCATGCGAGTACCTGCATGTTGCTGACCTCACCTACTTAGTGCTCTTTCATAGTGTTCCCCTTCATGTTTTCATGACCTTGAAAGCCTCGCTCTCTCCTGCCAAATTCCTGGGAGTGCACAACTTGCTGTATATTACAGTCTTTTTCCCTTCTGGGTTCCTTTAAGGTGGAGAGCAATGTTCATGTACGTGAGAGGTCAGATCCTGGAATAAATAAGACATGACATGGCCATGGCACTTACAAGTTTCCTTTCTAGGGTTGCAGCCATGCATTTACATTTCAAATTCTCACACTATATCCCACACCAGCTTCTTTCTGTGTATAAAATTCTCCACAGTTTTTGATATAAAACTTCAGACTGAATTTTGTTCTAATGATGCACTGAGAGGGCTGGGTCTGCTCTGTCTACATCTGAAGGGAACTCGTGCAGAGGGTCTCTTTGACAGCCCATCTGCTCTGTGGCATTTGCCAGGTTTCCTGTCCTGACAGAGCCTTTCAAGGCCTGACTTGGTAGCTGTCCTGCAGGAAGGCTTTGATGTGAAGGTCTGTACAGGGAGTTGGTGTCAGTCACTTGTGCTGCCCCTCTGCTCGCTGGGGAAGCTGTCCTGGCTCCCAAGAGCAGGGTGTCACAGGGAGCCTTTCTGCATTCTCCCAGCTCTAGCTCATGGACCTTCTCCGTGTTGCCTGAGCAATTTAAGATATTGAGGATAAAAAGAAGCAGGGGTGCTTGTGAATATATCAAAACGCATGATGTCGAAGCCCTTCTGCCTTTCATTGTGATGCTGGAGATGTTAAAGAGAGGAGGCTGCCAGGTCATGGCCATGGGAACTTGGTGTGAAATAGGTGACAGTGGCTGAGATGGGTAGAAATGAGGAAATTAAGGGAATAAATCCAGACCTCAGCCACCCTCCTTGCTCAGTGTGGGTTGCTACTTGTCTCTGGGGACCTATCTAGGTCTCCAAATGACCGGGAGAGAAGTGCAAGTGAAAGTCAGACATCGTTCCCATGAGACAATTGTCATTTACTCTTATCCAGCCTCCATTTCCTTTCTGCTACTGTTCCCACAGAACTTAGAGCAAGCTCCTGGAACAGCTACATATGGAATTGAGCTACAGCTGTTGCAAATAACAATCAGGTGGACAGTGCCACTATTTAGAACACTTCTCCTGGCTGTGTGGATGCAGTTGTTTTTACGCATCTATTTAATCTGAGTGCAGATGCTGGCTCTGTTATGTTGTCTGGGCTTCTTGGCAACTTCTAGAAACCTCCTTGTGGGCCTATGGGCTGCTAGTGGCAGTAAGCAACACTAACTCTGTGGTACCCCACCACATACCTGGCCTGAGCAAATCATTACCTGTGCCACAACACTGCTGGGCAAAGGTCTGTGTGGACTCTGGTAACAGTCCTGTGAGCTTTGCTTGAGGATCTGGCAGTGGTGGAGTAAGAAACTGGTTAAGCAAGAAGGACTTGGCTAAACTGTGATATGAGGAAGAGCTGTGGTTGGACTGGGTACCAGCATAAACCATAATACTGCATTTCCAGGCACCTGTGGGTGTCCTTTGGCAAAAATGTATAAGCCAAATTGTTTTCCTCTGAAGATCAGTGGCAGAAATCCTTTTGACCTCCAACAGGGTCAAGTGCAGTTTATTACAGCTATTTTTGCAGTGCCTTGTGCGAAGGAGAGGTGATTGATAAAGCAAAATGGAGCTCTTTCCTTCCCCCAGGTTATGCTTGGCTGCTATTAGCACAGACCATCAAACCTGTTAAAGCCATGCCTGTCCACCGTGCAGGCCTGGTAGGAGCTTTTCAGTGCTGCTTAGTTGGAATGAAACCTGTATTCAGATGCTTCAGATTGATGCCGTTGGAGTTGCATGGTGTGGGGGGAGAGTTTGTGAGTGGTGCAGGGCTCAAACAAGTGAAGTGGCCAGCAGTGCTCATGGGAAAGTCACAGAGAAGGTCCGTGCTTGGACTGTGTCTCATGGAAGAGTTTCAAAGGGACCGAGACATGGGGAGACCAGGGATCAAGGGGAAGTAGCCAGAGCTTGAGCTAGGATTGGGATTACAGGTAAACAGCCAGGGAAACAACTGCAGTGGTCAGGACTAGTGGGTAATGGAAAAGGCTGGGTGTGGGGCTGCTGACTGGCGACAGTCAGAGCCAGCAGGTCAACACCATCCCTCATGGGTGAACTAACATGGTAACATCATATGCTGATGTATGAAGACAGCACTGGAGTGGCACAAGGATACCCAGGTAGCAGTGGCTTTTGGCATCACTGTGCACTTGAAGACATGAAGGTGCAGGGATCTACTTACGAGTCCTATAAGGCTGTGGGTTAAGCCCAGCCCCAATCTGAGCAGGTGAACCTATGCAGAGATTCTCATGCACTTGCTAGCACTGAACTGAACTGAGCCAGTACAGAAATTGCAGCACACATCTGTAATGTGCCTACATTGCTGAACTGAACTGATCCATTGGCTGCACCCAGATTCATCTGCTCCACAGCAGGACACCCTTCACCCTCTTGTCCTTTGCACTGTTGTCAAACTGGGCTGAGATCTCAGAGTGTCTTTAGGCAAGCTGGTCTCACCCCGAAGAGTTTCTACAGGAGAGGAGCGGAGGATGCCATGGCAAGGTCCTGACTGCAGGAGGTACCCTGCTTGACATGGATGAACTTGATGGCTTAGAGGCACTGGGTTGTAAAGCTGGGCCCTGCAGGTCTTGTTTTGCCTGGAGCTGTTCTCATGTCTGTTTACTGGTCAGCCCATTCAAGGGTGTAAAAGAAGGTCAGAACTTCATCCCAGGGCCCAAAGACCATTCTCAAAGCTCTGCTGCTGAGGCAGAGCTAGTCCGGATTTATCACGGCGTTTCTGAGCTCAAAGCCAAGCCATAAGGAGCTAATTAAAGTCAGGCTGTATGAGATTTGATATGGTCAAACCAGTACATCTTTCATCTGCATAACTGGATCTCTCTGAGTTACTGGAGTCGTCTGGAAAGGCCACAATGAAACTGGACACCTTTCACCTGAAACTCAAAAACACAAGCAAACCTCTTTCAAAAACTGTCACGCAGGGGCCGCTCAGGAGGAAAAATGACCCAGAAGTCACTTGCTGTTCTGTATGATAAAAAGTTGGCTGTGCAGCAAAGCTGTCTGCCTTGCTTGCTGCAGCTCATCAAATCATAAGTAGAGTGAGGGCCAAGGGCTGGATCTAAGCCCACAGAAGCCAGTGGTAGGGCTCCCACTGGGCTGAAGCCAGTGTGGTCCAGAGCGGCTTTGTTTTAAAAATGGAAGAGAACATAAACAGGAATGACTGAGCTCTGACATTCCCTTGAACCCAGATACATCTCTCTCTGGAGCAGAGCAGCTAGCTCTGTGTGCTTCTGTGCTAGGGGATATCATGAGGTCTGAGAAGGACCAAAGGGAAGAAACAGCAAAGGCTGAGGCAGAAGAACTTTACTTGTGATAGGATTTACTTGTCTAAAATATCTATTTATTTTATTTTTTTTCCCCCATGAAGAAAGACAGGGTAAAGCAGGTCCTGGAGCAGAATTAGAAGTGTCTCTAGAAATAAAATGAGCCTCTTGGTTTCCTTCAGCATCATACCATTTAATGGGAGTTACACCATGGACTTAAAATGCATTATTTGTAAAATAAGTCTATTGTATATGTGCTGGATACTTTCAGCATAGTTAATTTGGTGCTGCAGGAGTCAATGATGCAAGTGGTGTAGCTGGAATTTTTTTTAAGGGTTGGATAATTTTATGAGTAATGGTAACACTTGCAACTATGCACGATAAGAGTAATCACCATTTGTGCTGCAGGGCGTAAGCTGACTGTGTAGGTCATGAGGACTTTTTTTTCTCCTCTGTAAGTAGTACAGCTAAAGGTACTTTTGAAGGTTGTTTTCTTCAGCCTTTTAAACATTAGAAGTTGGCTGCTGGTCAAAGGTGGATTATCTGATGGGATGAACCAGTGGTCTGATCTGCTAATTACTAAATTCCTACGTAAGGCTTTTATTTCCTGCACAGGGAGGTACAGTGCATACTCTGCTTCTTTTCTGAGAGACCTTTTTTTTATGAGACTGAGTTAAAGCACCAGCTCTGGTCCCTAATTGAAACCAGCAGCATTCTGTAAGCTTGGACCACGTCTGTCTCCTGAGTAGCCCTAGGCGGGCCTCTGCGGTTTCTGTTCCATGAGCGGGAACTGTATCTCTGGCAGAAGCTCTTCAGAACTGAGTGAAGAAATTGCAATAGATAATTTGCCATATTTATTTCACTTTTTACGTTTGCACGTGGGACTTCCAAGAGCAGATCGAAATCTCCTCACGTATATTTGGTGCTATTTAGCAGACTGTTCGTTTTATGAGCATTACTTTTTCTTTTTCCCCCCTCCTGATTTGGCTAAGTCTTGCTCTTAGATAATCCAGGCGTGTAGTAAATGCTTATAAGAAGCGAATGAAAAATTGGCCCTCTCTGAGTAAATCAAAACATGGGTTGAAAATATGTTGGGGTTGATTCTTCCAGGGTGGTTTAGTCGCCCAGAAAACTGGAAGAAAGCTACCTTAATTACTGGGAAGATGAGCAGTAAAAAGAATCTCTTTAATGTTGCTGGTTGTGGCAGCTCTGGTTTGCTCTGTTCCTTCCGCTCCTGTAGCTGTACAGCTCCGTACAAACTGCATACAGCTGTGCACACAAATGAGCAGCTGGGCAGTTTTGACCACTGGGCAAAATCCCTGGTGGGGGTGGTGGTTTTGTTTTTGCAGAGCAAAAAATAACCTGGCTTGGTTTTTCAGCGTGTGGTCAGAAAACACATCCTTTTGTTTGAAAAGCTGAATGAATTGGAGCAAGCTACTTAAAGAGAGAAAATACATGAAACTGAGATGCTGTCCTGTATCACCTCTTTGACTGTAATTGCATTTTGACATCTCCTGGGTCCTGATTAAAATCTGCACATCAGGTTGCTGAACAGGTGTGTTCCTCTTAAGCTCCTGCCTTGCTCATGGTGTCGAAGCAGTTGGGATTTCACTGGGGATTTATTCTTCTGTGTCAGTTTCACAAGTACCAGGATCTCCCCAAATCCTGCTCCCACCAATTTATTTGAGTTCAGTGCTACATCTTTCAGGCTAGGGAGGGGAAAGGCCTGCCTTTGCTGTGAGAAATGTGCTGTAAGGACATGAGCACTAAGGGTTTCCCCAGGCCCGTGCAGCAGGTCAGAAGTCAGCAGGGCTGTTTGGTGTCCATCACACCCAGCCCTTACTGGGGCTCTGTGAGTCTGCTGTAATGGTTTAATTGGTGCTTTTCTCATGTCTGAGATGGGGAAGTCCTGGGTGGGAAGAACAGCTTATAAATTTTTTTCATGTGACAATTATTTTTTCTCTCATCATTGCTTGTTTTCTTAGCTTTACCCTGGAGTGAGGGATGAGTCACAAAATCTGATGGGGTTTTTGTGAGAAGAGCCTTGGGCACCAAGCATGGAAAGACCAGGGAGTGGTGGCTGATTTGTCAGGAGTTGTGATGGAGGCAGGAGCAGTCTGAGGCCTCCAGATAAAATGTAGTGGTGCCCTGAGCTCCAATGGTGTGGGAGGCTGCTGGAGAAATCCCCTGGGATTGATGGAAGCCCCTGTTGTCCCTCAAGCTGGACCCATGTTGTGTTTTCCACTGAAGGTGTCGGCAGGAGATGGGGGCAGCAGAGCAGAGCAATGTTTTGGCTCTCTCACCAAGGTTGGTTGCTTGGATGGCAACCTGTCCTGGAGCCAGTCCTGGGGCTTGACACGGCAGCACCACAGCCTGGCCCGCGTGGGGGCTCACGGATCGCCTTGGGAGCAGGGGGATTGCTTACGGCCAGAGGAGGGGAGATGAAAGGGAGAGGAGGGACCAGCCATCATTTATTAATGCTGCCGGCTTGCGTTTCTTTCCAGTGCTGTAAGGCTGGGGCAGGACTTGCAGGCAGATGATGAAAGAGGAGACAGCTCACCAGGGAACATGAGCGAGCTCGAAGGAGGAGTCTCAGGAGGCTCGCTGGGAAATGGGAATGTCTGTGCTCTCCCAAAACAGTCTGTAAGAGTCAGAGAGGGCAAGGGAATGAGGGGGAAAAGAAATTAAATAAAAAGCATACAGAGGCCAGCTGAGAAGAGATAGGAGAAACTGGACAGTCACCTTGTTATTCCACAATTGGTAGAAAAATCATGATTTTTTTTTTTCTCTTCTGTCACGTTTCCTGTTCGCTAATGGTTTTAAGATGGTGTTATGCCTGGGGTGTATTTCCTGTCATTTGAGCTGTTGCTGGGTGAGAGGTTACCTATAGAGAGAGCCCATCACGTTGCTAGCATAAATGAGCTCAGGTTTTATGAAGAAGACCCTTAAGGCTTTCTGGGCTTAGCTGTGTGTTTCAGTTTTAGAAACATCCTAAAAATTTGTATAGAATCTGGTGGAAAAATATGCACACACTACTTGGGTTTTTTTGTAACTGGAACAGTCTGTAGCAAGGGTGAAGTTGCTAATGAAACTCTTGATTTATTTGCGATAAGTAGTTAAAAATGTTCATAAAGGACATGCCTCCACAAGGGTTGCTTAGAGCAACTGAATGCTTTAGGGACCAGATTTCACCCAGGGTCTGGGGTGTGCTGTGTGTCTCTGGTTTTGTGACAGTCGTGCTTTTGATCATATGCAAAGATGCATAAAAGATGTTATTCTCAATTATGCAAAGTTATAAGCATTTGAAGTTAAACCCAGTGAGGCTAACTTTGCCAGCTTCAGGGATACAGGGATCAGATATTTTTTTTCTTACTAGAAAGCCTTTTTTTTCATTTTTCTAATGAGGATCAGAGTGCCCAGGGGCCTGATTCTTCACATGTAACCAGGAGCGTTTCTGTAACGAGCCTGAGTGCGCAGACCCTGTGAATCAGACTCTCCATCCTTGTAATTTTTGGTGTTTTAGAAAGTGAAATAATTGAGCCTCACACTACTGTGAATCAAACAGATTTGTGTTATTCTCACCATCAAATGTTAACTGAAGAACAGTCAAGGAGAGCATCCAGGACATGCCTGAATTTCACCAGGTGTGTGAATGCAGTTGCATTCATGGGCTAATACATTCCTGTTGATACTGGTGCTGTAATGACTTGTACTTATTCCATATTTACTCTTCATGATGTTTCTTCTGTCCCTTCATTGGTCCTGCTGTTAGGGCTGCTGAATTTTCAAACATCAACACAGCTGCTTTTCAGACAGAGTGAAAGTCTCATTTTCGCAGTGATGTCTAAACCAGTGCTGAGCAAACACCTGATATTTCAGTCAGCATTACCCAGAAAGCTGTGATAAAATTCACTCAACCAGTCCAGGTGCTTAAAGCAGGTAAAAATCCAGTGCGTGATCCACATTGTGCAAGTGTCCCTCTTGATCTCAGCTAAAAGAGTGAAGGCACATGAGAGTGCATCGGGTCATTCTGAAGCGGTGCTGTCTCCATTTCACACACTACACCAGGTCTTTGGCTTGACAGTTGCTGAGACCCAGGGCAGAGCAGCAAAGATATGAACCTGGCAGAGGTGAGCAGTTTTGGGGTTTTGCCAGTTTACCTGTTAGCATATTCCATCACAGCAGGATGGTTAAATTCATGGACAATAGACTGCTGAAAATCCCATTGCATCATTTTTGGCATCAGTTCTCCAAGCAGAAGAGCGTGTCTAACAGTGGCACTTGTATTATGAAATATAATAGACAAAGCCCTAACATCCTGCAGCAAACAGGATATATGTTCTGCTCCAAGTTTTATAAATCTTGTGAAATCTTGCTGTGGTAGTTTGGATATTATTCTGCGGTTGCTTTATTTGAATGAAAAACATTCTTACCTCATTAATGTAGTAAGGACGTGAAGAATAAACTTAGCTTACAAGATCTCTCATAATTTCTTCTGGCTTTCAATCTCTTCTCTTTTGTCCCTTCATTCTCATTTTTCAGGATCATAAAGATTTTTGTTCACTGACTTGAAACTTGCTGTGAAGAAGGTGGATTTCTAATGAGGAGATGGAGAGCACAGAATGACACAGGAAGGTTCACGATGATTTTGCGAACTCTGAAGTAGTTAATTGCGTTGCCATTTTAGGTTGGGTTCTAAAAAGGTGCATGTGTGGCTTGGCTCAAATCCCAACACCTTCCTTCCCTTGGGACTTCTGCTTTCAAGGTACTTAGAGGCAGATTTTCCAAATGCAGTGAAGTTCTAAACTTTGGGGGTTCAGAGTTATCAGTGTGTTTGGATGACTGGCTGGTTTAAAACTAGATTCACAAGTTATTTTTGCCTTGTGTGGTGAACAGACTGGAATTAACTTGGAACAAGGACTTCAGGAAAGCAGACTTTGCCATGGTCAGGGACATGCTTCAAAGAATCCCGTGGGAGACAGTCTTAGGGAGCTGTGAAGGAAAGGACCTTGGGATCCTGGTGGACAGCAAGTTGAACATGAGCCAGCAATGTGCCCTTTCAGCAAAGACCAACAACCTCCTGGTCTGCCTTAGGCCAGACTGAGGGAGATGATCCTTCCAGTCTGCTCAGCCCACGTGTGACATCTGTAAACGTCATGTTGAGTTCTGGGCTCCCCAGGTGAGAGACATGAACATGCTGGAATGAGTCCTGCCAAGGGCCTTGAAGATGATTACAGAACTGGAGCATCTGACATACAAAGAGAGGGTGAAAGGGGTTGGGACTGTCCAGCCTGGAGAGGATAAGGTTCAGGGTGATCTTATGCATGTATATAAATACCTGATAGAAGGGAGTAAGGAATAAAGAGATAGACTCAGTGGCATCTGTGGAAAGGACAGGAAGGAGGCAGTGGATAAGCCAGAGGAGAGTCCATTTAAACGTGAGAAGTTTGGGGTTTTTTTTGCCGTAAAAAAGGTCAGACACTGGAAGAGGTTGCCCAAAGATGCTGTGGAGTATCTGTCCTTGCAGGTATTCAACACCTGCTTTAGGGGTTCAGACTAGATGGTTTCCAGAGGTGCTGTCCAATCTCAGCAATTATTTGCTTTTGTATTAGCATGCAGAAAAAATAGATTAAAAGAATAATGAAGAATGAACTGTCCTGGGCTATTTTTGGAGCCTGGGAAATCATAGCCACACATAGTCCTCATCTCCATCCCAGGAGACTCTGTATGGGGAATTTTTCCCATAAAACAGTGTGTAGTACATGAACTGTACTGTAGTGTTTCAGGGCACCAGACCTGAGGTCTTGTGCTCTCCTACCTGTATAGAACCTGGAGCCTAGAGAGTTATCAGGGTCAGAGGCACATAAAGGACAGACGATGAACAGCCTCTGGCAAAATGCTGTAGAGAGGACAGCTGCTTTCACTTGCCTTCAGGTTTGGCAGAACATGCTAGAAATGGGTATTTTGATATATGTGGTTAAGTTGTATAAGGCAGTACACTCATACCACTATGGAAAAGGATTGAAATTGAACAGCCAGTGGAGCTCGGTAGGAATCACACCAGGAGCCTGTGGAAAAGGTCAGTAAAACTTAGTAAAGAGGCTGAGAAAAGAATTTGGATGAAATCTCAGGTCAGCATGTAAATAACCCATGTCAGATGGCATTTTCGTTGGATGTTTATTCTGGAGCTAGCACAGGAATTACTGTGAGTTTCCTGTACTGAATTACACAAGAGGCAGATTGGACAGTTGTTATGGTTTCATTTGTCCTGAAGTTCATTAGGCATTTACTGGGCAAGTGCTGGGCAGTAGAAACCCCTCTTCCTTGACTCGTGGAAATTTCCAGCACACTGGAAAGAAAATGACAATTTTGCAATCAGTCTTCTTAAGCCACCTTAAGCAGTTTGCAGGGCGATTTTAATGCTCTGGTAGAAAGCTTGCAGCGCAGTTAAATATTCCACTGAAACAAGATAGCTCTGTAAGGCATGCTGGCCCAGCTCCAAGGCAACTAACCCTGCTGTCTCCTGCTGGGTGAAGGATCACCTCCTGGAAGCGCTCAGGAATGCCTGCTGGTGGCAGGGATTGCTTGTGGAAAACAGGGGCCCTGCAGCAGCGTTTGGCTGGCCCCTGCAGTCTGCGCTCTGGAAAGTTCAGCTGCTCCTCAGCTCGCCAGTGGCTCAGAGTTTGTTCTGTCTGGGACAGAAGTTTAGCAGAACTCACACCAGAAATCTCCCAGTAATGAGTTTCTCAGTTCCCTGGAAGTTCTGAAAGAGCAGTAGGAATGGTTGCCCTAATGGCATGAAATTTAGGGCACTGGGGAAAAACTCTGGACTTGGCACACAGGTTTTATTAATACAGAAGGTGACACAGGAATGAGTTAAATTCGTAGTATAGCTTGAATGTCATTCAAAACCTGCGGCGATGGCACAATTGTAGCATTGTATTCCAGCTGTTAAAGCATTTAAATTTGAATTTCTATTGCCCAGATCTAAGTTCTCAAACAGATAATATGTATTTATACTGCATCACAATGAAGGAAAAACCCTCAGCAATCTGCAACAATTCAAACACCTGATACAAGGAGAGAATTACAAGAAATAGGGTTTTTTTCTGTAAGAATGTTAATCTTTTTCCATTCGGTCTTCATAAGGGATCCACACTTGAAATAAGCTAAAAATAAGAGATGTAGTTTAACAATCCCTGGCACTTCAGATAAGAAAGATCTTTGTCATCTTCAAAACCCCACTCAGTGATGGATAGGCCTATGGATCAACTAAAGAGCAGGATAGTTGCTTTGTTTCCACTTTTTCTGCAGTTAAATGCATACATTATTATTGCATGTACTTTCTTAAACTGAATCTTCTTCATCAGTTGTTAAAAAGTCTTTTAAAAATCCCTACTTGAATCATAAACCTCCCTAGTTTTCAGTTTTGCCATGCTTTACACCAGGGTCTTGTTTGGACTTCCTATAATTATATGTCTGCACATCTGCAAATGTGCTTATTGTGAACAGATTATAGCAACACACTGGAAGCTTTAGAGGAAAGGTCAAGGATGTTCCATGCACAAGCAGTAGGACAGAAGACATCTCAGGACACATGTTTGCAGTAATTTAAAGAAACGATCCTGCCTTTAATACCTTTGTAAAAAAATGTTAGGTGCTTATAAATTCCAGTGACGTGGTGGTGTCCACAAGTTGCAGTGGTTCCTGCAAGCTTTTTGAGCATGTATGAGCTGTGTAGATTTAGACCAGGGAAGAAATGTCTTTGGGACAGGTCACTGTAAATCCCCCAGACCAGCGCAGGGAGTCACACCCCGTTGCAGAATTTGCATGTCAAGAGTCATGGGTTGCTCAAAACCAATGAAGTTTTAAGAGCAGATTTACAGAGCAAACTAAACTGTTCTTCTCACTTCTCCTTCTGTGGCACCTCTCAAGTCTTCTTTAGAAAGTTTTAAATTGAAACATACCACATTAAAGAAAAAAAAAAAATCCGAAGTGTGTGAGGAGTCTGTCCTGGTTTATCAGGCTGGAAATATTCAGCAAAGTGGTTAAGTTATACCAAATTCTCTCAAACACAGTGGGTTTGAGGCTTGAGTTTTTTAGCAAACCAGGGTAACTGCAAATACAGGCTCTTTTTTTGGTCTCTGTTGAGGTTTAGGATTGAATATTAGAAGAAGTTTCTTCACCCAGAGGGTGGTTGGGCCCTGGAACAGCCTCCCCAGGGAAGTGGTCACAGCACCAAGCCTGGCAGTGCTCAGTGGGTGTTTGGGCAGGGCTGTCAGGCACATGATGGGATTCTTGTGGTGTCCTGTGCAGGGCCAGGAGTTGGACTTGATTATCCTTGTGGGTCCCTTCCAATTCAAGATATTCTATGATTCTGTGGGACAAAAAGTAGTTTCTGTGAACTCCTCTTGGCTTCCACTTTCTTAATGATTTTTTTCAAGTGTATTGCACAGGCTGGGTAGAGACGCAAAGCAGGCCATGGACATGGGATTTAGTCGAGAGAGAGGAAAAACATTTCAGAAGTTGATATTTTGTAATTATGTCGTTGTGTAAGAGCTCTATGAAGAGAGTTTACACAACCCCAATTTTTTCCCCGTAGCAACCCATACTGTGTAAATAAAACTGTCTTAGAAGCAAGTGTCTGTGCTTTGCAGCCCATCCCATTGCTCAGCAGGCATTTGCTTGGAGGCAGGATGCCTGAAGGGAAGACTGGCAGCTTGTTTTGTCCCTGTGAATTTTGAGCCTGTGTCTTGGAGGAGCTCAAGAATGCTCTTGTCCCCTTAGTACCCTGAGGCATGATATGGTTTTTAAGGCATAGGTATATAGGATTTTCCGTAACTTCTCAAAATATTAGTCCATCTTACATGTTTGTCTGCCCTAACAGTCAGTGTTTGTTGAGGTTTCAGAAGAAATCAGTGTTACAAACCTGACCTTTGCTAAACAGAGATGCTGGTGTTTCAGGTTGAGGTTGGATGCATAGTTCCTCTGCAAAGACAATTGAAGGCTAGCATTTAGGGTTAGAGGCCAAATGAGGCTTTGGGTGTAGACTTGGTTTGTCAGCATCTGATGAGAATTTTCTGATGTTCTTGAAGAATTTTCTGATATTCCAGTTACTTTTTGCTGCCATTTTAGTCAACATTTGATCATATTTACAGCAGCAGTATTCCAGTACCTAGAGGGAGGCTACAAGAAAGCTGGAGGGGGACCTTTGAGTAGGGCATGTAGTGATGGGACAAGGGAGAATGGTTGAAACTGAAAGAGCATGGGTTTAGGTTAGGTAGTAAGAAGAAATCCTTTCCAGTGGGGGCAGTGAGTCACTGGAACAGGTTGGCCACAGAAGTTGTGGATGCCCCATCCCTGGAATTGTTCAAGGCCCAGCTGTATGGGGCTCTGACCAACCTACTCTGGCTGGAAGGTGTCCCTCCTCATGGCAGAGTGGTTGGAACTAAACAATCTTGAAGGTTCCTTCCAACTCAAACCATTCTATATGATATGTAAGTCTGAACCAGAAGTCATCGTTTTGAATTTTGATTTAGGATTGTGGATGTAAATTTACGCACAGGGATTGCATCCAAGTTCCTGAAATTCTTGGAGTAGTTTTAGAGCCTCATCCTAAACCCATTAACATTAAAAGAAGAACTTCATCTGACTAAAAATGCAGTCATCATATTGTTTCTAATCTGACATACCTAGAAAGCAATATCAAAGCAGTATCCTAACCACTGCACTCAGTTCCTCTTTGTTAGTTAGAAGGCTTGTTATATCTCTCTGGTTTGATATTCATCAGTATGAGTGCTCCTGATTCCTACTCAGCATTGCTATTGGAGAACTGTTGTGCTGTCCCACACTTAGAGGTGTCTCTGTCTTTAGGGCTTTGTTTAATATCAGAGCAGGGTGTCCCATACAGAGCCATGGGAAGAACAGTCACTCTGCTACCCTCAAGAACATAGGCAAATGATAGTAATTTAAACAAATCATAAGGTATTTCTGGAGTGGCCTGCAAGAGTGTTGGTTTAGCTCACTTCCTTGTCTTGAGGTGAGGTCAACCCTACCTGCACCATTTCTGGCAGATGTTTGTCCAGCCTGTTCTTTATCTAAACTTTTCTCTTCCTTTAGTCACTGCCTAGTCTGCCTCCAGTCACCACTGAAAGTGATAGTGTAGGGTAATCATTTTGTCCCAATGCTCACAGACAACATGGAAACAATATATTTTGAGCAGTCTTGGAGGTGAATTCAGGTGAAGAAAATGGCTACAACAACTTTGAGCAAAATGGCAAATAGAAATGACAAGCAGAGAAATAAATAAGGTGTGGGGTTTTTCTCATGGAATCAGTGAATGTTGTTTTCTACAGGACAGAATTCCACAGAACCTTTACTGAAAATCAAGCTGAAAGCAGGGATTTTGGAAATGCTGCATCTATGTGGAAGTGGCCAGCTATTGAGTCTGTAGGAAAATCCTCATCTAGGATAAAAAAATAATGCATTAACTATGTTTGGTAAAGCAGTAACAAACGTTGACTTGAAGGTCTGCTTTTCAGCTGATGTTGAGCTTCGCATCCTAGACAGCTCCGTGTAAAGCAAAATAAATCTTGGAAAGCTCTTTGGGCAGTCTGTGTGCTGCAGTGTTTGGATCAGCTGAGAAAAATGCACTTACCAAAGCTCCCTGAAAGCTTCATGGATGACCTTGTTAAGCTTTCTCGGGCAGGCTTTTGTTGCAGAAAGAAAAACAGATGGCAAAGACTGCTGAGCATGGAATTGCCATTTTCTTTCATTATATGTTTTTGTAGGTACCACCTGGTGCTCAGGGGAGGGAAGCTCCCTGTGTATGTTACTTCTTGTTAATTGCATTTATTCAGATACTGTGGACATCAACAAATCGGTTGGTGGTTGAAAGTGTTTAGAAACATGCTTCCCTTCACAAAACAAGTCCTTACTGCTGTTAATGATGATGCAGTAGCTATGAATTAAAGTAGGCAGGAAGCCCTGCTCGGTCTGTGTCCAGGTGCCCTGAGTATGATTTGTTGCACTGAAATGCAGATAAATGGAGGCAAACTTTAGCTTTAATTAACTTGTTACTGCAGTGGAACAGGCCTTTATTGCCACTTGTGTCTCTAAGGGCATGGCTTCACCAGTGCCTCCAGATGAAGGGAGAGTGCCAGGAATACCACTTGCAGTGATCGTAACCAGATGGAACATCTGCTTTTCATGCTGGTCACCTTGAGGTTTAGGTAGGAATTTTTTTAAGTTACTATTATTTTTATTAAAAATAAAATAAGGCAGACTGCACAGTATGAGTCAGCTGCTGAGGATGTGGTCACTGGGAGTGAATTGGTAGAAACCCATGCAAATGTTCCAGGACTAAAGGTATTCTGAAACAAAAATAATGCCGGATATCACAGTTCACCAAAAACTAAAAGGGGGGAGGTTAGAGAAAAGCATGAAACTGGAGTTCACAAAGTAGTAAATTATTTTGATCTTAAAAGCAGAAATAAAAATCTAAACTTAGCCTTGTGTCAAAAACACCTGACTCTCTGTTACTCTGACAACCTGCTGTTTTTTCCAAGTGCTGCAAGTATTGAAGTTCAAGCAAGCCCAGTGTCTTGATCTCCTATCATTAAATGGTTTGAAGCATTTAAAGACAGTCTGGCACAAGCCTGGCTTGGTGAGTGCAATACCATGATGAGAACCACTCAAATACCTTTACTCTTGGTAGGACTGGAATCTGCCCTTTCTGACACTGGCTGTAGCTGCTTTGAGAAATCTGTTGCTGTGCATGAAGACTAAAAATGAAGAGGCTGCTTTTGATGGCAGTGTTGTACAAAGAGGCAGATACAGAGTCAGCCTGTTTGCAGCTCACTTTCTCAGGGACAAGCACACCATAATTGCGGGACAATTGCCACCCATTCTGTAAATTAGAGTTGAACTTGGCAGCAGTTAAGGATTTCAGCTTCACAGCTATCATGCCCACAATGTTGAAAACATATTTTATGATTTAAAAGCACCAATATGTGTTTTATGTGGTTAATATGGCCCATGGAATACTGCAAAAAAATAGCAGAGTAGAAAACATTTCTTCCTGTTTTGCATGGAAGTTAGGAGTGCCAAAATCATGGTCTTTTATGTTCCTGAAAGCAGCAATGCCCAATCTTCATTTGAGTCAATGTTGCCTCCTTCCCCTGAAAGGCAAAGTGCTCTGCTCTTTCCTCTTCCCCAGTCTAATCCTTCAGGAGTCCTTAGGGCAGTTTTGCAGAGGCAGAAGAGAGGAAGGTGAGGAGGGATTAAATTGCATGGCTGGAGAGGTGGGGATGGGCAGGAGAGGACACAGGGCTCTTGTTGGCGGTCATCACCTTGGGCTGGGGATTACAGGGGCACAGCCAAAGCTGAACCTCTGTGGCTGGGCGCCTCCTCTGGCTGTGGTCATGCCCCCTTCCACACTGGCATGAACTCCTGAACCTCCTCTGCCTCCACGTGCAGACAAGCAGTAGTTTGCAGCTGTTCTCCTCTAGTGCACACCAGGTTGAAACAGAGGCATTTTTGGAGCCGACTTACGAGCTCAGCCCCGTAATTTTGAAGGCCAGTGCAGCAACATCATGGGCTTTCTCACTCAAATCCAGCACTACATCTTCATGTGCATATCCTCACTGAGCTTTCAGGAGGCAGGTAATATTTGCTAGGTAATTTTGTGGCATAAGTGGATTTCATGATTTAGCTAGGACAATGGGAAATATTAGTGGCAGAAGCAAGATTTGACTTATATTTTCCACTAAACCTGTTAATGCCCCAACTATTGATTATGAGTTTCTCCCTTGCTGCATGAAATACATTTCCTATACCTAGAGGGTAACAGCAGCAAGGTGTTATTTGGTGGGTGAGCATGGCAGTGAAACTGCATTAGTGCCCTGGATAGTTATGTGTGCTCATTTTCCAGTCCTTCTCAAGTGAAGTGCTCTGCCTTTTCCTCCATAATACTTCATGTGCTTTTAATGTTCTGCAGCTTATTGTGAATTTGCAAAGCCATTCCCATAGAAGTGACTCAGAGTTGTACCTGGAGGAAGGAGGAGTAATTTATTTCTGCACACTCAGGCTCTAACCTGTGATTTATCCCTGCAGGAGGTCAGCAGTCGTATTTGCAGGGTTCTGCATTATCCAGAAATGGAAAGGTTTGCAGGGCTCTCTTTAACACCAGGTTTTGTAGCTTCTTGAACCCTTTTAACTCCAGGAGCGTTGTTCTGATCTTGATCTGAGGACAAGGATTTCACTCTTTTCTGCCTACACCTTTTGTTGACTTAAGTAACCAAAGAGACTCTCTTGGCCAGGCTCTACACTTGAATGAGGCTTTTTTGGTAGTTTCTCCAGCCCTGTCTGTGATTCATGATTTAACCTAACCTTCACTCACCCTTATGTCCACAAGCTGTTGGCTGTCCCTTTTCACTGCATCCTTCACCAACATCTCTTTTTTTTAGAAGGTCAGTTTACTCCTCATCTTGATGCTTTTTACACTTGCTGCTGTGGGGCTGCCTTTGTGTGTGTGGTGGACCAGGAGGTGAGTGCTGTGTGGGTTTGCCCTGGTCAAGGCGCATGAAAGGCGTGTCAAACTCTCTAAATACCCTCTTCCCCAGAGCTTGTTGCAGCATTGCTTGGGCCAGATGACAAGGAGATGTCTGCTCTCAGGCTGCAGCCACGAATCCATGCTGCCTGGGGTGCACAGCACAGCGTGGCAGCCTGTCCCCCGATCTCACTGGCCACAAGTATTTGGTTGCTGGACCACAACCTCACTGCTCTTGTTGCACAGCATCACGTGGCACAGTGAAGGTGCTCCCAGTGCACTGCCTGTGTGAGTGAGGTATAATCTAAATGAGGGTGACTGGGGCAGGAGGTAGAGCTGAGGTTCTTTGTTCAGGGCAGGAGGCTTGATGCGTATGTGTGTGAGAGACTGCAGATAGCTCCCTGAGTTCAGCTCCTGTGTCATGTTCAGTTGCAAGCAACCTTCCCCAGCATTTCTGGGGCTAGTATGTTTGCAAGGCACCTAGTGGTAATATCTGGGGGTACTGGGTACTGTACCTGCATACCTGTTCAGCCCAGGAATACTATTGGGAAAGGTCCCAAATCATGCTGAAGTCCTGTCGGATAACTGTAAGTTGAAAGTATTCCACCAGAATAAGAGGAGAAATAAGACCATCCAACAGAGTGTTAAAACATCAAGCCATGATGAGGAGTCTATGGGGAATGAACATAACTGCTTCATACCTGCCATTTTTTTTCTTGCCCTGTCCTTGCTACAAAAAGGAGTAAGGTATTGCATAAGAAGGAAAATGCTTTGTGTCCAAATCAGTGGACCTGCTCTTTCCTGAGGCTGCTGAGTGATATCGTTTAGCAGGATTACAAAAGGGCTGTATACCATGTGGGTGTTAATAGCATTTGCAGCTATGTAAGCAACAGTAACAACAGCAGAGTAATCAAATCTCATCCTTCAGAGAGGAAGCTGATCACCTGAGTGAGTCTGGGATTTCCCCCTTGCATGATTGCCAGCTACCTTTGCAGGCTAATTGAAATGTCGAGTGCTGTCTGGGGCACAGTGGCTTGATGGATCTAATCTCTGAACACACAGAGCAGCTCTGGTCACGCTCCTGCCCTGAGGCCTGATAGCTCCCCAGGTACTGATGCCTCTTATGTCTGGCTGTGGCTTTCTGCTTTTTACATTTATTTATTTTTTTCTCTCGAGCTGGGCTTCAAGTGCATTGCATAGCTGAGGAGATGCAGACATGGCCCTCGGCCCTGACCAGGGCCATGTCAAGAATCATCTTCATCTTATTTTTCCTTGCTACAGCTTTTCTGTGTCTTAATGGTTGGTTCACTGGCTCTGTGGGTAAGTGGCTCCAGAATGGCTGCCTCTTGTCTGGGTTTCTGTCGTAGGATGCAGCATCTGTCTCAGCCTCCACTTCAGTTTCTTTGCCTTTTTTTTTGTGTTCACCTGCCTCTATTTCCAGAAGGAAGCTCAAGTCCTGAGGGCTTCCCTTCTCAAATCCAGAAGGGCAGCGGAGGGTCTGCCCAGGTGGGCATTTGGGTCCTCAGCAGGCATCTGCCAGGCTGCCTGATGGGAACAGAGAGACAAAGGATCACTTTTCTCTGAAGAAGAACCGTCATGGTTCTGGGCATTGGCTGATCTCTAGGAGGCTTGAACCTTGGACCACCAGAGCCAAAAGTAGAAAGAAAGTGCAAATCTGCTTGTGGAAAGGGCATCAGCCAAGTCCCTGGTTGTAGATGTTGGGAAAATGTCCTGGAAATCAGAGGATAAAACCCACAACTTGGTTGCACCCTGTGCAAAACTCCTGTCATTGCCTGTCTGCCCTCCTGTCCCTCCACAGTGTCTCTGAGAACATCTCCTTGCTCATTGGGTCACTCTCAACACAAAATTGTACAAATCTCCCCATGTACCACACTCTGGTGCCGGCTGTGCTGTCACAGACAGGGATGGGCAAGGGACAGGTCTGATGTGGCACCGTGCATGGTGTAACTGCACATGGCAGGAAGCACGGGTACTGCTCTGGCTACAGTGACATCCCTTTCCCTGGGGCCTGCCGTGGTGCTTGTGTGGCCACCAGCCAGCTTGGCTGGGCAAGGTGGCCCGTCAGAAAGCCATGTGCCCTTCTTTCCTGGGGAATGGATTTTGGGTGAATCACTGCTCTGAACCATCCCTTGTGGCTGTGGGGAGGCTGGTCCTTATGCTGAGGAGTAGAGAGTATGTGGCAGCAAGGCTGGCTGCTGCTTTTGGCAAGCTGTGCCTGCATCAGTGTTGCCTTCCTTGGAAAGGAAGGGCGGGGTGGAAAACAACTGGTGTGCATAGGGAGGTGATGGGAAATTCTTTGGGAAGTGATGCCCAGAAGAGAGAAAGGCCAAGAGCTGGCTGGTGCATCTTTCTGACAGGCTAATGGCAACAAAGCCTGGGCCAACATCTTCATCTGGCTGTGAGACAGGCTCTTCCCAAGCCTTTGATTTCTGCCTTTTATGCTTTTTTTTGCCTTTTCCCATCCTAACCAAACTGGTTTTGTAGAGGGGCTGGAGCAAAACCATCAAAGCTAATAGTCCTGGCATTCCTTCTTAGTATTACTGAAGTGTTTGCTGAGGTGTTTTAGTTCTTGACTGCTGCTTTTTCCCAGGCGTAGTCTTGTTGACTTTACAATAGCCATGAAGGGAGTGCTCGAGCCAGCTGAGCTGCTGAGCAGCGCTCATGAAGAGCTTGAGGACAGGCTGAACCTCCCTGGTGAAGTAGCCACAAGGCTCCGCTCTCCAGTTGTCATTCAGGAGTAGATACATACCTGCAAGGCCATGTCTTGAATCCTATGACCTGTGCTGGGGAGAAAACCTTGCTCAGAAGTTGGCCTTGGGAGGTGTTCTGACTGCTGGAAGCTGGAGGAGATCTGTCTCTTTTGTGTAGTTCCCTCCTCCTAGCAAGGAAAGCATGTGCAAAGTTTAGTTCTTTGTAATTGGTGTCCAGTGGAGATCCCTAGGAAAAGCCAATCTTTTCAGAAGAAACTATATTGCTAAGAACTTTCTCTGAGGGGAGTGTTTATCCTATTATTTTCTGAAAATCATTTCCTACCACGTTGGGGAATTAGCCTGCCAAAGCACAAATTACCCATCAAGGAAATCACTGCCTCCAGATTAATTCATAGTTCTTTTGTCTCTTCCATGTTTGGCTAATGTAAGTGTTAGGTAAATATTTGTACAACAGAGAGAATTGCCTCCCTTTCTTCTCTTATCCAGGGGTCAAAGAAATGTCAGCCACTGGCAGTTGTGTGCAGCCAGGCTTCTGTGTTTGCTGTGAGGCAGGCTCCGTGCCAGCCCTGGGCAGGGACAGCCAGTGTGGCTGGCTGTGGTGGCCAGCATCCTCTTCCTAGGAGAAGTAGGTTCCTGGTGCTTTGTCCTGAGCTTGTTCCACTGGGCAGTGAAGTGCTGAGTTTAACAGTGAAACCAAATAATCTTTGCCCTTCTGCACAGAAGAAAAAAGCCTGCTTCTCTTGGTGTCTTCACTCAGTCAGTCTTCAGGAGTGAACTGACTTTTGTTCCCTTAGTTACTCTAATGTAGCCAGTTGGACTTTGATGATCCTTGCGGGTCTCCTTCAGCTCAGGATATTCTATGATTCTGGCTCTTTCCTCTGAAAAAGAAAAGTCTGCAGTCCTCTCCCACTAGTATAATGAGCCCTCAAAGTAGCTGCATTTCATGCAAACTGTGAAGCCTGTTTCAGCCCCATTCCAAGTGGGACCAGGTATCCAACTGCAGGACAC
Organism: Scytalopus superciliaris; assembly: GCA_013400415.1. Taxonomy (NCBI): domain Eukaryota; kingdom Metazoa; phylum Chordata; class Aves; order Passeriformes; family Rhinocryptidae; genus Scytalopus; species Scytalopus superciliaris. The sequence goes on along the minus strand of VXBX01001503.1, from coordinate 270,971 downwards.
ACAGTGGTTCATGCCTTGTTGCTCTGAACAAGGTGAAAACTCATCAGTTATACATAAAATCATGTAAAGACACCAGAATTTCTCCATCTTTCTCGTGACAGTGAGTCCTTGAAGCACGAGATGTACTTGGCTGCATTAATCAGTAGATTGATCACAGAGTGTCTGAAAAATCTGCAGAAGATAAGTATCCATGCTGATATTTTCAGTCATAAGCTGAAATGCATCCCTTCAAATCAAAATCTGGGAGTGGGAAGATTTAGATCAGAATTTTTTGACTGTTCAGCTTCTAGCAGGGCCTGAATGAAACCCACACATGTAAGCCAACATTCACGTCAGGAAAGCAGGACACTCCAGTGCCTCTGAGTCTTGTCTCTCAGTTGAATCTCTGACTACTTTCATGTTTTCCACACTTCTTGCACTTTCTTTTCTTTAATTGTCCCCTTTGATGACCACATCATAGGAAGCAGCTTCCACGTCTTCGCTTTCTGCTCACCTCTGCCAGACCCCATGGTTCCCGATTCAGGAGCAAATAGAGACAGTTTTTCAACCCTATAGGTGTAATAACTGGCCAAGAGCTTAATGCAGCCAGGGAGGGGCATCTGTGAAAGGGTTTTTTGAGAACTCTGGTTCCTGGAGTGGTTTTGGGTTTGGCTGGACCTCTACATAGCTCAGAGGTGTTCTGGAGATGGTCTAAGTCATGTGGCTTGTAAATGCCCCCTCCGAAGCAAATGGATGGAGCATGTTCCTACTTAAGGCACAGTGATTCTCCCATGCTGCTGGGTTGGGTGGGCAGGGTGAAGATGGGTGGATTGGGTGAAGATGAGTTTTCTGGCTCTGAAACAGGAGGTGTTTCCCCATAAGTGGGCTGTTCTCCCTCAGAGCATGTTCCTGGCCCTTCTGGTTACAGGAGCATTGCAGAGGGCTCAGTCCATTTGTCTAAATACTCAGACTTGAAGATGATGGGATGGTTCCCTTTATATACCACAGTAGTCAACTTCTCTCAACCTCCTAGAGCTTTGGGAATGACTTCCAGTTTTAAAGAGAGTGAATATAGAGCCTGGTTCTGCTCCTTGGTACATGGACATTGAGCTGCTCTGCCAGCAGCCTGGGAGAGGGTAGGGCTTATGAAGATTTTGGCACTTGCCCCTCACGATGAAGCTGTCATGCAGCGTGGGCACAGCACTGAGGTGCTGGCAGGCTGGTTAGTTGCTAAGTGCCAAAGTGTTTATCAAATCTGAAAACCACATAGTGTGAGGCACTGAAGCGCTGCTGGGGGGTGTGAGCTCTGCTCACCGGCGCTGTCTCATTAGTGACACAGACAGTGGTCACAGAGAGATAGAACCTTACGCTGCACCTGCTCCTCTTTGTCCCTCCTAAGCCCAGGAGGCCACCAGTCTTGCAGAAGGAAATCAGAATTGATCCTGGCCTCTGAATTGAGCAAACTGGGAAGGGAGGGGAGTGGAGTGGATGTCAAATGAAGTTACTTTGAATTTGACTTGAATGGTGGCGTCCTTAACTGCATCAGTGTTAACGTTTTAGGCATTACAGCTGCATTTTTTGCAATAATTTCCTTTAAGAAAAGAAGATTGATATATTCTATTGTGCAAATAAGAATAATATATAGGAATAATATGCTTTTGATCATTAAATTAATTAGTAATCTAGTTATTGTCTTATTTTTCTTTGGCATCACTAGTTAATAAAAATTGATGTTCTTTAGTTTGACCACTGGCATTATGTGAGTGATCTATAAAGAGGTTCCCAGTCCTGTGGTGATTAATGAAGTCTCTGACATGTATTTTAGAACTGTGATGAATCTTTAATAGAAGTATTACTAAGAAGGAGGGAAGAGCTTTTAAGAAAGATAAAGGCAATTTCTCTCTCTGCATCAGTCTGCCGCTTCAAGTAACATAAACAACTCCTGGTCTCTGCTGGTCCATTCCAGAGTGTTAAAGGTCTTTCAGCCTTGAAAGGAACCAGGTTATTCTGGTAACTGCTCTGGTTTCTTTTATTAGACTGTTTTCTGACATCTCTTTCTGTTTACTCTCTACAGGATATGAAAACTGGAGGGAGCTGGCTAAGGTTCTGTCAGACACGAATGTCCAAGGTGGGGACCCAAGCCTTCAGTTTTACTATCCACAAGAGCTGGAACACCAGGTGAGGAGACTTGGGATGCTTTCTGAGTGTTTACAAGGGCAAACCTTCCTTTCTGATGCTGGCCCCAAGAGACAGCTCCCTCTTCATGCAGGAAAGAGGTTTTGCCACAGGGCAAAATCTGAGCTGACTCACAGCAGTGGGAATGTACAATGACTCCAGTGTAGTCAATTAAGTTATTTTCGATGTACTAAAGCCACAGCAGTGGGCTGAAGTGGGCTGGATCTGTGGCACAGGAAGCTAGCACTAAGCAAGATAGAAGCAGAAATGAAAGGTCAGGAGAGAGTCTGCTGCTCTCTAGTGAAGCACATCTTGGCCATGTTGCCTAAAGGCAGTGTTGGAAGAACTATCACTTGGACATTTTTGAAACAAGAATGGGAAAAAAACCCACCAGAAAGTGTCCTAAGTTTTAACCCTCTGCTAACAAGCAGATACGTAGTATTGGTATCCTTTTCCCTCAGTAGCTCACTTGATATGTGCTGTCAAACAAGCCAGAGCATTTTCAGCCCACTGTGGCCATAACTGGCCTGTCCCTTAGAAAGGGAGCTTGAGAAGTTGTTTTATTTTCTCACATGTTCTTGTAACCAGGTTTGAGCCCTCTTGTGTAGATATCAGTGCTGTGTCATTTACTAGGTTATTTTGACTTTCTTCTTCTTGTATTTCAGAAGCAAGAGCTGCAAAGAGGTGGAAGGAACAAATCAAACTATGCGGCTGTGGAGAGCCCTGTCCCATGGATGCCAGAGGTGGGTGCCTTCTTCCATCATTTTGTGTGAGGGAGGCATAGCTAGAGACTTGTACAGCAAGAATGAAAGGCAGGGATGTCTGCCTTGAAATAAAGTCACTTTACTGGAGGTCCTTCCCCTGTCACCCCCTCCATGCTTAATGACACTCACAGACTTGAGTAATCATCTGGAAAGACAGGAATGTCCAGATTCCAGATAATTTGGTGTCTCCACTAGTCATCAAACATCCACCCACAATTCCCTGAGAGCAGGCAGCCCAGTGCCTTCCTGAAAACCCGAGTTTATTCAGATCTGGGTATGTAGGACCCAGCATTCAAAAAGCAAATACATGATGTGGCATGCAGAAGTGTCACACTGCGCTCTGGCATTTGCCATCCATCTCCTGTGTGTCATACACAGAGATTTCTCCACTTCAGCGACACTTCGATGAACAGAGACCGTCTCTGGTGACCCTTGCAGAATGGCATAAAAATCCCCCTTTTTCCTTCATGCCTGGTTTATTCTTTCCTCCCCTGTTCCCTTATCTCATCATTCCTCTTAGATAAGGGAGCAATGCAGCCTGCTTCTAATGAGAGGGACACCAGCCAGGGGGCATTTAGCTAATGGAGCCAGCTCACTAAATTCCTCAAGGTGATTAGAGACCTGCACAAATTAAAGGGTCTCTGCAGCTCCCCTGTGGAGGGAGCAGGCTGCTGGCCCTGTGCTCAGGAGGAGACTAGCACTGGTGATGGAGGGAAAGAAAGTGTGTCCTTCCAGTCACACTGAGCAGTTCAGGTCCTTGCAGCATGAGCTGAAGTTTCCCTGGAAGCAGCCAGCACCTGTCACCCTCCAGTGCCCAGAACCAGACCAGGCCACTGATCTGTTCTGCTGCCTTGGCTCTGGTGTGCTGGTCCCAGGTGGAGCCTGGGGGCTTCCTCTGGCTGCGGGGCCATGTGGGTAGGGCTGCCTCACAGGTGAGCAGCTGCTGGCTAAGAGCCAGTGGGACACGACAGCCAGGGCTGCTGCTCTGCACAGGGGTGACAGGAGCATGTACTGCTTCCCTCTCCCATAGCACCAGGCAGTACAGGCTCTGCATGGCATACCCCAGCTTCTTGGAGGCTTTGCCCTGAGTCTTGGATCCCCTCCCCAGTGATGTCTCAAAAGCATGTTAGTCTTGAAAACAGCAGACTGTGGTGTGCAATGAGCTTTTTCTGGGTTAGAGATGCAGCTGATGAGGTACATGCTGTGGCCTGGACAGTTTTCTCTTTGTCTCTATAGGCAAAATTTCTTGCCCTTGCTGCAGGAAGTGTCTGTACTGAGAGGGTCAGCAGTCACCCTGACTGTGTGGCCAGTGGTTGACCAGTACCAGCTGCAGGAGATTGAGAGGGATCCATGGACATGTTTCTGTATAGAGCTGCTTGCTGTTCTCTTAACCACTGGCTGAAATTTCTTCTGGCCTGAGATTAAGTTTTTCTGTGACTCTGCCCAAATTAATTACCTAGGGTCTATAATCCCATTGTGCCCTCCCCACAGCATCTCTAATAACTTAATTGCAGCCTGATTCCTGGGGCGAGAGGCTGCGGTTGCCTCACACAGGTCAGGGAACTGGGCTTTGTTTGAATAGAGAGGTATATTCCTGACAAATATAAATAATTAACCAGGTTGCAGGGTGAGCTGGCAGCCAGTATGGCCAAAAAACGACAGGTTTCAATTTTCCCCTCTCAGTTTCAGGATATGAAATGGCAGTTTAAGTCTTCAGCATTGGATAATGTGGTGGGAAACTGCACATAGGAAATCCCTAATGAAGTGTTACCCTGTGTGTGGGGGAAAGAAGGGTTCAGCCTTGTACCTGGGCTCCTCAAAGTGCCTGTGCACGTGATGATCCCTACCCTTACTGTCACTTCTAGGGACTACAGCAAAGTCTTCCAGCTTCCAGCATCACCCACTGGCTCCTCAGTCTGGAGAGAGGTCAGGGGCTTTGTTTAATTAATGCAGAAAAGTGTCTGGCTATCGTCAGAGCAAAACTGCGCGGTGTGACCATGAGTGTCACCATTTGACACTGCTGTAGGTGTGGGGAAGGATTTTCAGAAAAGCCTGGTTAGCCCTATCGTTCTCATTTGCTCTGCAAAAGTTTCTCTTCAGCTCTGAGAGGAGAAAGCACTAGAGTGCATTTAAAGTGTCCTCCCCTCTGTCATGTCTGCACAGCCTGAGGACTTTGTTCTCTCTAAAAGGAGGTGGGAGGGATGTCCAGGACCACAGCCCCTTGCAGGCAGCACCTGTATAGGTGCATAGGTGCTGCATGAAACCAAAAGATTGTGCCTGGGGTACTGCTACCAAACCTGCCCTAAGAGGAAGCATCCTTTCATTAGAAGACTGAAAGACAGAGCTATTTTTGCTTGCTCTGTCCCTGCTGATGATCCTTCCTTGCCCACTTGTGCCCATCCAGACAGGGGGCCTGTGTAGCTAACTTATCTTGATGGATTCCCACAAATGCCCAGCACATCAGAGCATGCAGCCAAGCCCAGCTGCTGACTGCTGAATGTCACCCAGTCAGGGGAGCTGGGTCAGGCAGGAGGAGGGGCTGCAGCCACTCTGTGGAGACAGAGGAGTCTTATAAACTCAGGAGTTTCTAGTTGGCAGCACAATGTTGCCTTTCTTCCCTGGCTCAGGCCTCTCTGTGCCCTGTTTATCATCCCCAGTGCTGTGCATTCCCTCGGCTGCGGGCAGCTACGCAGCTGATTTGCCTCTGGGATGCCAAAGCCACTCAGGATTAAATTAGGAAAGACTTCTCCACCCTGCTCCAGTTACAGGGCAGCAGGTCATGTCTCTACTGCCTCAATCCTCCCAGCTTTGCTGCTTGCCCTGACCTTTCTTCCTTGGGCTCCTTGCTCACCAGAGCTCCTGGGTGTGTGGTGCCACCCTCCAGGCGGTTTTGATATGATGGGATTTTGGCTAGAAAGAGAGGTCTGAGCTCCCTGGGTGCCTGATCCTCCTCTACAGTCTGTTTTTCTAGCAGGAGCTGATAATCTATAATTTCTCACTAGAAAGAAGCAGAAATACCCAAGTATCTTAATACAGAACCAGGGCTGCAGGCAGGCATTATTCCAGCATGCTCAGCAGGGATGGTCGGTGCTGGGGCTCGGAGACCAGCCACACTCCCAAAGCCATGGAGGTTGCTGCCTCAGCACTGAAGCAAGGGCCTGTCCCAGCTCTGCTGTCCCTGCACTTGCTAGGGTTCAGCTCTCCCTTCTCTTGGGTCACTCCGTCCCCATGGTGTTGTGCTCAGGAGGGTGTCAGCCTGCCCAGACCTCTTTGGGGAGAATGTGCTCCTGGGCACACTTGCCGTGTGCTGACAGTGCCCTTGGTGCATGACCTGTGCCCGTTTTGGATCTGAGCTGAGTTCTTGCAATGCTGCTATTTAAGCAGGGAGGAGATAAGCAACTGGGAGGTGGGGTTGGGACAGGAGGGACTGGAGGAGCTGAGGGACTGGAGGAGCCCTCTAAATGGGAAGGCACAGGTCACATAAAAACAGCTCCCATTGAAAACACATACTCTTGTCTTCTATTCTTGCTTCTGGCCCAATCAGTCTCCAGGTTTTTCAAAGCAGTTATTCATAAGGGGAGAAGGGGAACTTAACTTGTTGCTTCCCAGGTCCTAAATTTCCAGCCCTTTGAAAAACAGGGCCAGGTAGTCCTAAGCTGGAAAGGCAGACTCAATAGCCATGTTTTAGAAGATCCACTGACGTTTCTGTATGCATGAATTTGGAATGGTGGTGACGTTTATCTATAATTGCAATCTGCAAAACCCCCAAGCAGGAGACTTTTACTGCATGTTCCAGAGGAGACACATATAGCAAACGAAGGAATTTCTCAGCTGCCTGCCATGGACAGCCATGAATCAAGTTGGAGGGATGGAGGTGATAGAGTTTCAAAACAGCTGCTAGTCTGATGACTTGTGGGGGCCTAAAATTAAAGCTTAGCTCGGTTTTCAGTCCCAGAGCAGCCAACACTTATCTGTCAATCATGTTCTTCTCTTCCCTTGCAGCAGAAGCAGAAAGTAAGTTAGGCTACTGTAACACAGGAGAAAATCTGTTGATTTGAAAAGACTCTGAAGCTGCATGCAAGAAATACTTATTATTTACCAGTTAATTATTTCTAGTAGCTCTGAGTGCAGGAAGGCAAAGTGATCTCATTAACTCCTGCCAAAATCTCCTCTCAGGATGCCTTGTAAAGACTTGGGAGACAGGAGCGTCAGGCTACAAATCTCAGGGATCACCTCTTTCAGCATTGATGGCGTACCTGGTATAGTGGTGTTTGCCTTGTTTTTTAGTAGGCTGCCCTCTCCCTGATATTGCCAAACTCTGCAGTAAACTATTGTATTGCAGTGGGACTGGTCCAGGTTCCCTCTGCAAGCATTTGAGCGAGTCTAGCCAGTCTTTTGGGATTTCCCTCATAGATATCTGGTTTTGCATTTGGTTGCTACCCCATGCCAAAGCCAGCCCAGCTCCATTGCAGTCCTGAGCTTTGGGAGCATTCCCCGGGTCTGGCTTGTGACAGGAGTAGACTGCAGCACCAGCCTCTCCACAGTGTGGGAGTGTTGTGCTATGTTTCATAGAGCTCTGAGCCTGCTGTCTGCAGTGTGCAAGCAGTTCTCTAAGAAGTGAAACCATCATCACTTGTGAGTAGCAGCAGACTGCCACTGGACTGTTGCTGGCAATGACTCACTGTCAGAGCCCAGCCCGTTCACGTCATGTTCCATAAGAAACAGCAATTGCCATTACTTGATCTGGCTGAGAAAAGTAGTGTAAGACCCTTGGGTGTGAACCTGGATTAGACCAAGGGGCACAGGGTTGCACAGCAATTACGTTCCAATCCAGCACTTGTCACGCTTGCAGTGATTTATTTGTGTCACAAGTTCCTGCAGAGTCCCGGGTTTCTCTTGGCTGCATCCATCACCCTGAGCCCTCTGTGCATCTACACTCTGATTTGTGCATTGCTCTGGTGAACTGCATCCACTTTATCTTGCCGCTTTTCCTCTTGTCTGGCAGAATCCAGGCTGAGGGGTGTCAGCAGAGGCAGAAAGAGGAGGAGATAGTAGTGGGGGGAGACATGGGCTCGCAGACATCTGTCAAGCCCTGGCAGTGCAGACACCAGTGAGAGAGGACTGATGAGAGACCACTCCAGCACAGCAATGGTTGTGAATATGTTTTGCCTGGCATACAGAAATTACTGTCATGTGCACCGCTGAAGTCCACAGCTCACAGGGAAGCATTACTAGTGCTGAGCCAAGTCTGCTCCACAGCCTTCCTTCAAGCCACAATGTGTTTCAAAATGCACCTCCAACCCACCATCCTGGGAAAAAACTCCAGGAAACAATTTCTCTGCTAGGAGCGCACAGAGGGGTTGGAGTCTCCTCCACCCTGCTGCTCCAGCCCTGCTAGAGTCTCCCCAGTGAAAACTAAGAATTTGCTGCCATCTGTAGACATTTGGGTGCTGTTCAGGCCGTTTCCCCAGCCCTGTTTGCACAGTCCTTATATAGGCAAGACAGCCACAGCAAAACCTCCCTGGTCCCAAGGCAACCTATTCCTTTCTTCGGCATTTCGCCATCTAAGGTAGCTTCTGCTGTCTCCAGCTTATTTATTCTGCACTGTTGGATGCCACTCCTGTGAGGAGGGTTTCAGCATCCAGCTCCACTGGTTACAGACAGAGAGCTTGGACTTTGCCAGGGGCAGCCAGTGATTCCCTCCTGAATGGCAATGAGAAAAAGGAAGTCTGTCCTTTGAGAAATATATTGCTGAAGTCCCATAGTGGCCAGCAAGCTTCTCCCAGCAAAGCTGTGCTCAAGGTCTCTCTTGGACACTGACAGTCTCTCCTGGCAGGATTGGCTGTGACTAGGACAGATGTCTGCACCCACATGTACTGAACCTCCACCTCCCTGTCCCTGCTGTCCTCCATTAGATTTATCTCCCAAGACATGCTCTGAGAAGGTGATCTGCCATCTCCACCCCACCCCCCAGAGTGTTCCCTGTTCCTCAGGTCAGTAAAATAGCCCTGAGATTGTAAAAGAGTCCGAAACACATTCTTGGAGAACATAAGACCCTGCACTTCCTTGACTGCATCATGGGGGGCTATTGCCACCCTGCAGCGTGTCCCACACCATGGCCTCAGAGCACAGCCCTCTGGTTAAACACCTCCTTGATGGGGTGAACCCCAGCCATGTAACTGAGGTGTCCCGAGCAGTGGCACAGTTGCCTGGTGCCATTGAGTCATGTGTGCCAACCCCAAACCCTCAGCAGGTGAGAAACAGGTCTGGAGCTGTGTCTTCTGCAGACCAGCCCATTGCAGCAGTGGCATCTTCCTTCACTCTCACAAGTGCTCCAATGCTGGGGCCATGGCCAAGACTGTCAGAACAGGGGGAGGGGCACAGGGGAGAGATGCAGCAATTCATGGTGCCCCACCTCTGCCTCCTAGTTCCAGGGCCAGGCCAACCTGCACGTGTTCGAGGACTGGTGCGGCAGCTCCATTGAGCAGCTCAGGAAAAACCTACACTTCCCCCTCTTCCCTCACGTAAGTAAGACCATGACACCTGCTGCCCCACACTTCCCAGCTCTGCTTCCCAGCTGGATCACCCCTGCTCCCTTTACATCCTGTCCTTATCTCCCTCCAACATCTGTCTGCGCTGCTGCCTGCAAGCATCCGTCACCTCCCTCTCAACCACCTCTTCTGTCCTCCTGCTGAGGGAGCAGGAGGCTTTCACAAGGTTTGAAGGGTGGCAGCTCTTTTGCTGCACAGAGGAGGCTCATTTTCTCTATGCTGGCCTGCCAAACCTTGGACATGGGATGAAGAAGGCCTATATTTGATGCTCTCTTTCCAAGTGACTGGCAAATGCCACATCCTGTCCCCACCATCCCAATGACATCTGCTCCAGTTCATTTCTCATCTGGCCTACTCTTTCCCCTCTACCTCCATCACACGCTGCACCCCATCCTCCTCTCAGTGCAAACCTCATACTTCCCCCTGCCCACCTGTCCCAGGGTTTCTGTGTCTCCCCTTGTTCCTGTCACATCTAAAATTTTTTTTTTTTTAATTTTTGCTTCTTCCCCTTCAGACGCGAACTACGCTGAAGAAGTTGGCTGTGTCCCCAAAATGGACCAACTATGGTCTCCGCATATTTGGCTACCTGCATCCTTTCACCGATGGTGAGGGTTCTGAGGCTGCAGTGCCACCACTCACGTCTCTTGTCACCTGCCCCTCCCCTCCCTCGCTCTGCTCCTGGCACTGACTCACTGGTGCCTCACCCTGGCAAGCCCAGTGCCTGCTCCCTCACATGGGTGACGTGCGTGACTGGCTGTGGCCCCGGCAGGGGTGAAAACACATCTGCCTGCCTTGTAGGATGGAAAGGAAAAGCACTGGAGAAAACAGATGGGAAGTGCTAGATAAATAACAATGCTGTCATGAATGCAGAGCCCCGTGGCGTGTATGTGGGCATGAACAATCCCTGAGCTTTTCCTCCCTCCCTCGCGTTCCCAGGACTGCACATGACATCATTTATGTCCCTGCTGCTCCCCGGGTGCGTGAATGCCATCTGACAGCAGCTGACATCTGTATGGCCCAGCTGCATGTGTCTGCCCAGAGCAGCCTGCTAGCATTCACCCACCTCTCATGTTCCCCTGGCCCTTAGCAGCCATCCAATGTAACCCCAGCCAGAACAGAGAGGTTCAAACACCCCTGTCTCTCTTTGTAGCTCCACATGCACATTCCTGCATCCAAACACAGCATCTCACACCAAAAAAAATTGCTCTGGAAACAAAAAGGGAGTCAGTAAGACTTTGCACAGACTTCTTAGCTTTCCAGGTTAGACACCAGGTGAAGCTGATGCAGGAGGGATAGTGAACAAATTGCATCTTTAAAGTTTGTTTTCAATCACAGCAGAGTTAGAAAAGTTGGAGAGGTTCAAAAGGGTGAGGGTAGTATTATCAAAAGGGAATCTATGGTCTCACCAGGAGAAAGGGCAGAGAGCATTTTAGAGGAACAGGATTTCTGTGCACAAGCCCTTCCTTACCCAAAGTCCTACTCACTCCCTTCATCTCTTGACAGGGGAGTTTCAGTTTGCCATTGCTGCGGATGACAATGCTGAGTTCTGGCTGAGTCCAGATGAAAAGACCTCTGGTCTCCAGCTGCTGGCCAGTGTAGGCAAGGTACATGCATGCTGCACGGCTTCTTCCATCGAGACTTTAATGTTTCTGTGGGAACAGAGACCCTCCTCACTTACATACTTCTGTGGACTACTCCAGTTTCTTTTCCCGCCCAGCTACTGACAATACCACCACAGATGCCAGATGGGTATGACATGTCACACCTTAAGCCAGTTACATACTGGCAGTGCTGTTGGGAGCCCCCTGTTCATGGTTAAGGGACTGAAGTCTGTCAATAGATGATGAATCTCACAGGAGGAAGTGGAGGGGAGAGAGAGCTCAATTTTCCTTCTTTGTCATTCTCAGTGCAGTAACAAGGGAAGAAACTCATCTTAACTAGAGCATCTTCCATCTCTTCACAGACAGGGAAGGAGTGGACTGCACCAGGAGAGTTTGGGAAATTTCGCAACCAGCAGTCCAAGATGGTGAGGTGAGTGAGCAAAGTCCCTCGCTCCCAGACACCTTTGCACATAGCCAGGAAATCACAAGGACAAGAAGGAACCCAGGCTTATCCTGAAGAATTTAACAATATAGAGAAAGGGATTACTCTGAGGTATTGCCAAAGCCTTGCTGATTCACTGCAGGAATGCAATACTGAATTTTTCTTCCCCAGAGGAATCAGCCACCAGTAGATCCAGACTCCTCTATATGAACTGTATCCCAAGCTTCCTGCCTTGGAACTGGCCCCATTTCCCAGAGGTCAAAACGCAGCAGGCAAGACTGCAAGGGAGTTAATCAGAATTAACTGAGAGGGGTCTGTAGTGTTCCAGGTGCACAAGGGAAGCTACCTATCTCACTGTCAGCAACTAGATTTTCTTGGCAACCCTAACCCTGTTCACCCTGAGAATTAGGTTGTTTCATGGGTGTGGTTGCTCTCCACTCACTGTCTGCTGACAAGCTAAGAAATGTTCCTTAATGCTCCTGGTGACAGACACGTTGTTCTTCACAGGTTGTCAGCTGCAGGCAGGTACTATTTTGAGGTGCTGCACAAGCAGGATGACAGAGGAACAGACCATGTGGAAGTAGCAGTGAGTCTGTGGAAATGGCCGTTCTGTATATATGTCCCCACAGAGCTCGGGAATGATGTTTGTAATGGTCCCCCTCCTTTCCCAGGCCTCAGCTCCTCTTGCATGAGTTGTATCTAATCCCTTCCAGAACCCTTACCTACTTCTGTGTGGGATAGTCCTGGCCAGATGTCAGGACCCTTTCCTCTGCTTGGGATAGCTCTGCCCTCTCCAGCCTCTGTGGCAGCTTTTTGTCCTTCCCCATTCTGGATTTGTCCTGGTGGATCTAAGCTCATTCCTAGTCTTTTGCTGTAAAGTAAATTCAGTCATAGTAGGGAGAAAGAGGAAAGTTGCAAACCTATCTGGTGGAAAACATCTTGTGCCTGTTCCTTTTTTTTTCAGGCTTGGTTAACTCCATAAACACTTCATTTTCATGTGTTTCTCTGTTCCAGTGGAGACTCAATGACCCAGAAGTGAAGTTCAAAGTGATTGATTCTCAATACCTCTCCCTTTTTGCTAGTAAGTATCTTCATCACAGGTTTTCCCAAGCACCTCCCCATTCTTCCTAAACTTATCAGTGGTGTTTCACCATGAATCATAGTCTAGCCAGGCAAATACCAGGTGTACACATCATTAGGAGAAAAAGGTAGAGACGGGTCAGGAGAAAAACTTCTGGACAAGACTGTGACTCACTGTTAAAATATAGTAGCATTGGAAATAAGATTGGAACATTCTTCCAGAGAAGTCTAGAGGTAGTGAGAAGAGTCTGCAAGAGTGAGAAGTGTTGCAGATGTGAGAGGAACACAGGATGGAGTTTGCTTGCTGAAAGCCAGGGGTAAGGTCCAAATGTAAGGTCCATAACATGGGAGCTGTGGGGGTGTGCTGTCAGCTGGACACAACCAGGGAGAAGGGGCCACTGTAGCACTTCCAGGAGATATCACTCTGGGTCCTGAACACAGTGGGATACACTAGCACTATTGGGAGATGCTGCTTTCTTCTGTACTAGCCTCAACTCTCTTCAAGTTGGTGCTGGATTGCAGCAAACACATCAGTCCAGTCCCTCCTGTTTTGTAAACCTTTCTTAGCACATCAAGTGATGCCTTTATCAGTTAAGGAACTCCTTAGTCCTGTTTACCCTAACCTAGCTTTGTTGGCATCACTTTCCTCTGCCAGCATTCCCCCTTTCCGTATCTACTAATGTTACCTTCCAACATTTTTGGGCTTTTTTCCATGCCAGCATTTCTGTGCATGGAAGACTCCCTGATGTAATCAAGACATCTGTTTGGTATGTCTTGGATCACAACCTGCTCCTGTATTTTCTGAAACCTGACATTTGGCCAGAACTAGGCTTTCCATTAGGTCTTCCATCTTCATCATTTTTCCTTCTGCTCTTTTCTTCATGTTAATTCCCTGTAGAATAGAAGACTGACATCCTGGAAGATCCCTTCATAGTTAGGTACAGTGCTGCAGTATCATCTTTATCTGTCACCTTCTGCCCATACAGCTTTTCCCTCTTCCATATTAGCCTTTGGCTGTATCACATGTCATCCTGTTCCTTCTGGATTCCTATGTTGTTCAGTAGCCAAAAGTTGCACACCAGTGCCCTTGGCAGAATGTTACTTTTCCCTCATGGATATTTATTCAGTTCCCCTCATTTTAGAATAAGATGCATGGAGACATGAAGTCCCATGACAGCAGCAGCACCCAAAAAAAAAATGTAACCAATACACAGTGGTGAGTTTAAGCTTCCTGTCACTTCAGGCTTACTGCAGGTCTTCATGCCCCTCCTGGAGTAACATCCTCCTCAGCCACTGAAGGCCTTGCCCCAGAGTCCTGATCCTTTTCCAGCACAGACAAAAGTTCTTCTCTGCAGGTTTCTCCTCCCATTCATCTTTCTTGCCTCCTTTTAAAAGAAATGTAATACTAATAATAGGTGTCCATTAATTCCCCTGCCACCATAGGACTTCTTCAGCATGTCACTGCTGGTGTGTCCAAAGCGAGAGGCCATTTTCCTCCAGAACTTATCACTGTGTGTGTTTGCTTTCAGTGACAGCCATGTTCCTACCCCACAGCTTCTGCATTTCCAGCTTTCTGAGTCAAAGCCTTTCCTTCCCACGGTGTCTTTGCAGTGGTGCTCCTGATCAGCACCGCTCAGACACTGCCGTGCCAGAGACAGCGTCAGTGCCACGGGGTGCAAAGCCCTTTGGAAAGGGCTGGCATTTGAGAGAGGTGCTTTTTGGGACAAGGGACAAATTAGCCCTTCCTCGCCCTTCTGTTCTCTCTCTCTGGTTTCTAGACGAGACGCTTTTCAAGATGGACGAGGTTGGGCATATCCCACAGACCCTGGCCAGTCGCAGGGGCCGGCCCGCTGACAGCGCGGGCAGCAAGGCACACCCTGCTGACATGTTGAAGCCTGACCCCCGGGACACTCTCTACAAAGGTAAGACTTCAAAGCAGCCGAGGAGGTAACTGCAGCCTCTCACAGCACGTGTGGTAGCACAGCTGGGAAAGACTCCTCCTACACCATAGCTGTCAAGGCCATGCTCTTTTATCCCTGGTGCAGAAGAGAGGGGCAGCTACAGTATCAGTTGCTGTAGGAGCCAAAGCATGGGCTAAACCCAGCTCATCTTGCTTGACATCCAGCTTATACAACATTCCCAGGCTTAATATTTTTGTGCAAGTGCCTCAGAGGAATGTAGAGAGATGAACTGTGCAAGGTTTGCTTCTTGTATCTGTTAGTATTTCACATGGATAAATAGAAACCATGGACAGAATCATAGAATCAGCTGGGTTAGAAGAGACCTCTGAGATCATCAAGTCGAACCCTTGATCCAACACCATTGTGATTACCAGATCATGGCACTAAGTGCCACATCCAGTCTCATCTTAAAAACCTCCAGGGATGGTGAATCCACCACCTCTCTAGGCAGGCCATTCTGACGCCTCATTGCTCTCTCTGTAAAAAATATCTTCCTAATATCCAACCTAAACCTCCCCTGGCAGACCTTAAGCCTGTGTCCTCTTGTCCTATTGCTGGTTGCCTGGGAGAAGAGACTAATCCCCACCTGGCTACAACCTCCTTTCAGGTAGTTGTGGAGAGTGAGAAGGTCACCCCTGAACCTCCTTTTCTCCAGACTAAACAACCCCAGCTCCCTCAGCCTCTCCTCACAGCACTTGTGCTCCAGGCCCGTTCATCAACCTCGTTGCTCTTCTCTGGACCCACTCCAGCACCTCAATATCTTTCCTGAACTGAGGGGCCCGGAACTTAAGAAGGAGCTAAGCTGGTGCATTGGTTGAGGCAGGGCTCCTCCTGCAGCTCTTGGCTGTGTGTTTCTTCTTCCCAGTGCCTCTGCTCAGCAAGTCCCGTGTGCGCCGAGCCTTGCCAGACTGCCCCTACAAGCCCAGCTACCTGGTGAATGGATTTCCTCTGCAGCGCTACCAGGGACTCCAGTTTGTAAGTTTTATTTCTTAAGCAGGTACTTGCCCAGGGGAACACAAGCAGGAAGGAGAGAGATCTCAATAACCATGGGGCCTCTCCACAGTTCTGAAACTCCTGGGCAGATCTGATCGTCTGTTCAGGTCTCTGCATCCCAGTACATGCCAGAGGGCAACATCAAGGAAAGGGAGATGGGTGCTGTGTACTGCTCATGTGTCTCACTGGAGTACAAGTATGTGTGTGTGTGTGTGTCTTACAGAGCTCCTCAGGCCTCAGACCAAAGAACTGAGCTTGCCTTCACAAAGAACCTCACAGTGGCTGAGGATTTCATTCTCCATGGGGTGACCTATAGCACTTACGGACTACTAAAGTCCCTGTATCTTTTTAGGAGGGCTTGTCCACTCTCTCCCACCTAGTTCTCAGCCTGTTCTGTGACTTAAGCTCATGGCTACAGATGCTGAGGGAGAGAGAAAAAGGCACACCCATGCACACATCCTAGCATGCTTCCTTCCATTTTCCATTCTCACAGTCTGCTACTGGATGCCTTGGAAAGGCTAAGATTTAGTGAGTGACTCCTGCTCTCTCTAAAAAGGGCTGGTTACCCTGCAACTATGTCTGGGTTACCTTATGACTGATGCCTGGCATTTATGAGGGTTTTACTTTGGTTTTCCCTCTTCTTTCCAGGTTCATTTATCCTTTGTTTACCCAAATGACTACAGCCGCCTGAGCCACATGGAGAAAGACAACAAATGTTTCTATCAGGAAAACCCTTATTATTTGGAAAGGTAGGATGCCACAAATGTGAGTTTACTATCAGGGAAGGAGGAGATGGTTTGAGGACTGGAATTGGTGTGGAATTTCATACTCACTTCTGTAGGACTCTCTTAATTCTTAAAGATCCCCTAAGCCTTGCAAAACACTAAAGCATTTATAGTTTCTTTTGATAACTTCGGTGAAAATATGTTTAGGTCTCAAGGGGAAGCTGCCACTGCTTTTCTTGCACTATTAACCCAGTAACTGAGTCAGAGCATGTTTGTTCCACTGCATCAGGGAGTGTATTCCCAGCAAGCTTTGCCTGCTAGCAGCTGGAGCCTCCTAAAAGCTGTCATTGTTAAAGCCAAACTTCTCATCACCAGGCATCTCTCTGGGGAAAGAAATGCATGTCATTCACCTTCACTGGGGCCTAGATCTCAGTGATGGCTCCACAAGAGAACTGCCACTCACATGCTCCCCCCCATAACAGACAGAGGATTCCTGTCCATTCAGGAGGGACTTTTTTGCAGAATAAGGAACCAGTTTACCACTGAGATAGGTGATGGTGGCCTCCCTGTGCACAGAGTCTTCCTCCCTCCAGGACTGCTTTGAGGGCTGGAACAACAGACCATGGCATAGGTTTGGGAGGAGACTTGTGGTTCATAATGAAGGGTAAAGAAGGTGGCTACCATGGGGTGGAAGGTGGCACTTTGGTGTATTGCTTTGGCAATTTGCATGGATTGTGACTGGATTTGAGAACTGGGGGCCCGTTTTGCTTGGCTTCAAGCACATGTGGGGAGAAACAGCCCTGGAAATTCCTCCCAAAAGCTTGAAGAACTGACATATGAGGACAGCACACAGACAGTAGTGCTATGAGAGAAGAAAGAGGGAGATGGCTGCAATCAGCTGCTTGAGCTGCTTTTGCAGAGTGATGACTTGCATTTGTGAGCACTACATCATGTGAGCTTTAAGGAGCAGTTTAAGGGAGGCTGAAGAAGTGTTTCAGTGTACTTGTATTGGGTTTTCTTCCTGCACTTATGAGAAAATGCATTGAGAGACTGAGATGACAAGGAAAGAAAACAGATGCCTTAGACAGTGCAGAGTAAGATCTGATTGCCCAAAGATTTGAAAGATGGTGGTGATGTTTGGAAAGGAGGATCTAGAGGTGCTGGGTAGAGGTAATCAGAGTAATAGACCATCACCTCTGAAGCAATGGCCATTATTTATCTAGGAAGGGCAAAGTAACTTTCATCAGACTTGTGTTCTGCTCTTCCCTCTGCAGATTTGGATTCTACAAGTACATGAAAATGGATCGGCCAGAGAAGAGCCTGGACTCTGGAGAAAAGATGGAGCATCCAGGTAGGGGCCCTAATGTCAGAGCCCGGAGGATCCTTTCACCTGTCACTTTGGTGTGTGGTCTTCCAGCAGCAGCTGAAAGAAGCTGTTGACTTTCCATAACAAGTCACAGCTTTTCCTGCCAGATTGCTGTGTCTGGGAGGAGATTTTTGCTGCCACTTTTACTTCTTACAAGGGCAGGCTGGGAGGTCACCAAACAGGGGGGTGTAGTAAACAACGTGACAAGTACCTCTCGGGCCTGCAGCTTATCTGAGATGCAATTCCAGCAAAAACATGGGCAGGAGTGACAAAGCCAAAGGTGTGCATGGTGACAGCCTGTGCTCACACCTGCCCTGCAAAGCTGTGGCCAGACTGACAGCTAAAGGCAAAGCCAGACACCTCCACAGCATTTGGCAGTGGTGGCTGATAGGTGAGGAGGCTGGTACCAGCACGGCTCCTGTGTGTGAGAACATCCCTGTCCCTCTGAGCAGGAGAGGCAACATTGAGATGAAGCAAGGAGCAGCTGCCCCCAGCAGGATGGGTGCCTGGTCAGGGCAGGGAAAGGGGTAGGAGGATGCCAGAGGTGTAACTTCAATTACTCCTGCAGGCTCCCAGGAAGGGAACTTGGATGACCTGCAGTACGAGGAGCAGGATGTGGAGGGCACCCGTGCCCCCGAGCGCCCTGGCACAGCCAAGGTGGAGCTGGCGGGCAACGCTCCCAGCAGCCTGCTGGGCAGCGACAATATTCCCGAGGACTATTCCCTCCGGGAGCGGCGGCGGCTCCTCTCGGTGATGGGTCGTAACATAGTAGAGGGGATGCAAAGGAGAAGGACAAAGAGGTTTGATGTCAAATCAGCCCTGCTGGCCTCTACCAACCAAAGCCTCAGCCAGGTTGGCCTAGAAGGGAACCCAGTAATGAAGAGACCCCGTATAAAAGCTGGCGTCAAGGACAACTCCAGGAGCCCTCCGCAGCATGCCAGGGCTGTCCAGGGGAGAGCACCCATCAGAAGGGTCAACCCTTCTTCTAGGACTGTATCTCAAAGACAGCAATCTCTTGGCCACCCAAGGGACTCGGGGGTCACAAGTCCCAAAGGGGTGAGACCTCGAGGAGATGACAGCACTGCTAAGGATGGGCTGCAGCCAGCAGGCAGCGTGCCAGCCAGGAAAGGCCCACTCTCTGGCAAAGCCAGCAGACACTCTGTGAGCACTGCCAGCCCCAGCCAGCCTGGGCTGCCACAGTGGCTGAACCAAGTGGAGTCCTACATTACTGAGCATAAGGCAGCCAATGGTGGGGACATGGGCGAGGAAGAGGCACAGGTGGCATCTCCTGTGAAGGACAAGTCTGCACCTGTGGCAGCAGAAGAGGAAGAGGCAGATGGGGAGCCAGAGGAGGACGATGAGGAGGATTTTGATTACGTACCAGTGTTCGACCAGGCAGTGAACTGGGAGCAGACCTTCAGTGCGAGCAACCTGGACTTCCATATGCTGCGCACTGACTGGATTGACCTGAAATGCAACACGTCAGGAAACTTGCTGCTAAGAGAAAGGGAGGCCCTGGAAGTTACACGTGTCTTCCTGAAGAAGCTCAACCAGAGGAGTAAAGGGTAAGGCACAGTGAGAAAACCAAGGGGCAGAGTCCCAGAGGTGGTGTAACATGCACAGGGAATAGCTGTCATGTGAGTAACTAGTGAGAATCAGAGGATAAACTACATGTGGGGAATAAGACTTCAGGCAAGGAATCTGCATAAAACACTGGGCTTTAAATATACCTCTTTTGGCTGATAAATGGTGCCAGCTTTTGCTGGTAGTCTTTTTTTCACATGGTCTTGAGATGGTTCTTTTTCTTCTCAAGACTTACCATCTTGATTGCCTTTCTGGCAAACAGACATAATTCCTCAGCCTCCGTAAGGTATACAATCCAACTCCTGACTCTTCTGTTGGGTTGGCCTCTATTTTTTAACCAGTCCTTTTCCATGTGAGTTTCAGTTTGAGTTAATCTTCCTCTATATAAATCACCAGTATTCTGGATGTTTTATAGAATAGATGTTAGTAATCTCCAATCCCTGCTTGGAAGTAGGTCTCATGCTACATCTTAAGATCACATTTGTTTTTTCAGGGTCACATCAGTCACAGTCAGGTGTAACACAAGATTTTCTCAGCATTTTTAACTGATGAGCATCTACTTTATAGCAGAAACTCTTGTTACAATTTGCAAGAGCATGACCTGGCATTTCATCCACTTTTGGCCATTCTGAACCTACAGCTCATGCCAGTTTTTACTGTATGATTGCTCAGTCCTCCTCCATGTTCTTGGCTGATAAGCTGTCACGAGCCATTTCACTAGCCCAAACATCCTCCTTGTGCCAAGATCATTGTAGGTGGTGTTGAGTACACTCACTACTACCAGCCCTACAATCATTCAGGCACGTTTGTTATTTTCTGTGTCACCTTTATTTCCTTTCCCTTGCCAAATATTTTTCTCTTGGCTGGAATCCCAGGTCTAATCCCACATACTTGTGGATTTAGGAAACAGGTGCTAAACCTTCCCAAGGGACTTTGGAAGCAGTGCAGCAAAGCAGGGGGAAGCTGGGGACAGAAAGGTTTGTGCTAGCCACGAGGAAGGAGCCTAGCAGAGCTGAACAGGCTGGAGGTGGGAGTGGGGCTGGTATCCAGGGGCCATGCCCACGCCAGCTCTGTCTCCTGCAGGCGGTTCCAGCTGCAGCGCATCGTGAACGTGGAGAAGCGCCAGGACCGCATGCGGGGCAGCCGGTACCTGCTGGAGCTGGAGCTGCTGGAGCAGGGAGGGCGGCTCGTCCGCTTCTCTGAGTACGTCTTTGCTCGGGGCTGGCAGGGTGTTGGTGGCGATGAGGAGGAGGAGAGGAAGATGAGGAACCTGGTGTGGGGCCGCCGGCGGCACCTGATGGCTGTGGCGAATGAGCCAGAGCTGTGCTGGCCCCAGGGCTTTTCCTGGAACCACCGTGCCATGGTTCACTTCGTGGTGCCAGGTAAGGAGGGCCTGCCTGCCCAGGACACTGAGGGATGGCATGGTGGGTGGTTCCTGTGAGAGCAGTGCTGAACAGTGAATCTGGGCCGGTCTCAACCATCTCATTTGGGTCACTTCCAGTTTTCGTTCTTTCCAAGTTAAATCCACCCAGAAACATGATAGGGGCCAAACTTCCATGGCTTGTAAGGTCAAAGAAAACTGTCACATGGTGGGAAAGAACCCACACTGATTCCTTAACTCTTTGGACCAGGTTTTCAGCCTGTGCCTATTTCAGCATCCCTGCAAGGTTATCGGGGTTTGACAGGAGGCAAGAAGCCTTGCCTGTTAAGAAACAACACCATTATTGCAATCAGTTTGCTTAGATTATCTCCCTGTTGCAATACAACCAGTGAAAAACCAGGCACGTTGGGTGCTGCAGTTCATCTCTGACATGGAAGAGCTGTTCCGAGTCACTAAGGATCCCTACTTCAGCGTCATCATCACGGACTACAGCAGTGATGACATGGATGTAGAGAAGGCTCTGAAAAGGTCTACCTTGCACAGGTGAGAGTACTGCTTGGTCACAAAAACCCACTCACACACATGCTGCAAACACAGCACATCTGCCAGTCTCCGCGTGCTGACCAGCCACAGCCTGCTGCAGCTGGAACACCAAAGATAACACCCACCCAGAGCTTGCACATGTACAGGAGTATGTGGTTACTAGGATGTGCATACACGTGTACTGCACAGAACAGTGTTACGAAAGTGTAAGGCAATACTTAGTGTAGTATTCCAGCCAAATTTGTTGAATTTGTTTCTGTTTTCCAGTTTGCAAGAGAGAAGAGAAAGCAAATCTCACAGTGATGGGGCAGAGGGAGGACAGAGAAGACAAGAAAGCTGTGAGGAATGGGATAGAGAGTGTGGAGACCTCTGGGGACTCCACTTGCTGGATTAACTGGCTTACCCTACTCTGATTTAAAGCAGCCTTGGCTGGTCATTTCCTTTACATGCCTGTTACAGGGGTTTCCAGAAACAGGTCTAGTCCTAGGATAGAGCTGGACTAGAGCTGAAAAGACTTCTGCTAGGCACAGCCCTATCCTTGCTGCGTAAGGGGAGGACTCTCAGGGAATGCTGGGACCTGGAGCAGTGCTGAGCTTGTGCACTCACCCATCAAAGGCTTTCCTCCTCCCTGAGAGGGTGCACAGGGGCGAGGGCAGCTCCACAGCCCGATGCCTGCTGTGGTTCCTGTGCCACTGGCACACACTGAACTTCCCTTTCCCATCTGACCCCCAGCTACCAGTACCTGAAGCTGACAGGGAATTTCGAGCGTTCTGCTGGGCTGCAGGCGGGGATAGACCTCGTGACGGTAAGCCTGGGGACCCCTGGGGTGGACAGGGAAGTTTGTAGCATGTGTCTGGTACCACTGCTTTTGGTACTGAACACAGCGTTTTTAGGGAGGGGAGTAGCCTGGCAGACCAGCTCAAATGTGGATGTGTTTCCTGTCCTTCCAGAGTAAGGGTCTCACCCTTTATTCTGAGGAGCCTGTGCTCTGTTTGATTCTCAGTCCAGCTGCTGGGACTATCAGACAGGAGGAAAATCACCACCAGCTGCTTTGTGATACTGGCTCTGCCAGGTCACAGTCGTGGTGTTTCACATTCATCCTTGAACAGCCACTCAACAGCTGGTTTTCCAGCCTCTAGGACTTCAGTTTCTGATACAGCAATGAATAGCTTTTTAATTGACTCACATATATCTGTCTTTCTGTTCCTCAAGAAAGACATACTGAAAGTCAACCAATTTTTTTCCCCAACTGATGTGGTTGATTCCAGGACCCGCACAGCATTGTCTTCCTGTGTGATCTCCACATCCACTTCCCAGCTGGAGTCATTGATTCAATCAGGAAACACTGTGTGGAAGGCAAGATGGCCTTTGCACCCATGGTCATGAGGCTGCACTGCGGGATGTCCCCACAGTGGCCTGACGGTAAGAGGGAATGGAGCCTCTTTGGCTCAGACCTTTGGGAATGGGGAAAGAAGGAGAGTATCTGCCACCTCTAGATTTGTTCCTCTGGTGTTGTTGAGGTCTGAAGTTTGAGGTGCTTCCAGGTCCACTAGGTGAGGGTATGTTAGATATAGGATGGAGTTTAACAACATCAGGTACCTGGAATTTGAGATCATAAAGCTGGCAGAGCCCTTTATGTGATGTTTTTCCTGGTCATCTCCAAGGGCTCTTCATGGATTTAAGAACCTTGGAAAACCCTTCCTTTACTCCTCTCTGTCCATTTCTCTCTATTCTTAGAGGGCATAGTCTGTCCTGAGGAGAGCTGGTAGACCAGGGATGATGGAAACCAACCCAAGTCAGAGGGGGCAAGGTGGCATAGATCATCTTAGCATGGGATTTTCTTTAGACAGAAGTGTCCACCCTGAACCATCAAGGCACAGGGACAGCCCTTTGAAGCTGGAACAGTTCAGGTACATTAGGTACTATGGTGACAGACAGGAGATGGAGACTCTGCTAACAAGTTGATAGGACAGTGCATGCTGTCTGTTCACAAGGCTTTCTCACTTCCCAAAGCTGGTTGGCGTGGTTGGCTCTGCCTTGGTGCTGAGTTGACTCTCTTGTGCCAGAATTGTGCTCAAAGTAGTTTGAATCTCTCTCCAGCAGCTCTGCTGGAGTCATCAATGGTTCAAAGCACCAACATACGTGTGCCACTTCTGTGCTCTCTTCAGGCTACTGGGAGGTGAATGGGTTTGGTCTCCTGGGCATATACAAGTCTGACCTGGACAAGATTGGAGGCATGAACACAAAAGAGTTTCGGGACCGCTGGGGAGGAGAGGACTGGGAACTCCTGGACAGGTAGGCATCCACTGTCATTGTTCACGTGCTCAGGAGGGGAGACCCATTGGATCTTGAAAGACCAGTGACCGCAGGAGTGGGAATCTAAGGAGATTGAGATGACCACTGCCACCATAAGCTTGGTCAGTGAGGGAGAGTCTTTGAGCATGTCCTGACCTCAAACCTGGTAGGTGAGGAGACACAAAACACTACTACAGTCACTAGTAAGAGAAGACTCATTTTCTGATGCCTTCGAGCCACACTGCTGGTTGGCCACATGCAGACCAGGCATGGTGATTGTGAAGACTTTGTCCTCTTCAAGCAGTGCAGTGCACAGTCTGGGTCCTTCAGACTTCCCATATAACATTTAGCAATTGTCCAGAAGACCAACTGTTGGAGAATCATTTAAAGATCATGAGGTACAGTTATAATTTCTGAGAAGTCTGTGATGAGGGATCTCTGCTGTACAAATCCTACTTCTCTGGGTTTGTAGTTCTAGGCTTTGACCCTGTTCTGTCCTTTCTGTCAGCTGACTGCAGAAAAGGCTAGCATCCTGAGCAATCCCATGCTGCCAGCTGCCTTTCCTCCTAGCTTGGCATGACCAGTCTTGCCCTCAAGGGTGCATAAACACTCAGCAAGTGTCATTAGATGCCTGCTTATGGATACAAGATACCCCTGAGCTATTCTGGACTATCCAATTGAGTTGCAGTCTCCTGTCAACAGCACTTCTAAACAGAGTTTTCCTGGGGTTGAGCCACCCAGTATCTTTGTGACCAAGTTTTCTCTTAGTCTACCCTTCTTTCTGCCAGGATCTTACAGGCTGGGCTGGAAGTGGAGCGTCTCTCCCTGAGAAACTTCTTCCACTGGTTTCACTCAAAGCGGGGCATGTGGAACCGACGCCAGCTGAAGACACTGTAGCCTCCAACCCCAACGCTGTTCAGCAGCACCACCCACCGTCTCATCTGGGTGTGCACTTTACTGAGGCACACAGCCGAGCACACAGACTCTGCCTCTGCCTCCAGAGCCCTCCCGTGGGATGGCACAGCCAAGGAAGGGATGACCAGGCCAGTGGAGCAGGAGCTTCTCTTCCGAGCCGTTGTATCCAAGATGTAGGATCTGTGTCTGGCTGGGAAGGTGTGCGGGGGAGATGTCAGCAAGGGAAGGACTTGGATTTCCTGCCGTGCAGTCTGGTGGATGGTACAGTGGGAGAGGTGCCATATTTCCTGTTGAGTCTTGCACCAAACAAACACAAATCCCAGCTAAGCCCAGAATGGTTTATTTAGAGCAATGCAGCTTCTCTTTCAATACTTGAATGGAAAAAAAAAAAAAAACCACGACCCTCCCTATTTCCCCTCCTTCCCCATCCATCTCTGCAGTATCCATGATTTTGGACAGGGGACCAAAGTTCTCTGAACCATATTGCGTCCACATGCCCATGTGCTGACCCAAGGAAATCTGGTTGTGAAGGAGCTAATAGGCACTTTAGGCTGCTGGTGCTTACACGTTTCTCTGTGCTTTTCACTTTAGTTATTATGAAAACCTGTGCTCATATTCAGCAAATTATGGGCCACAGATGGAGATGCAAATACATTTTCTTACAAGAGCCATGTTTGCCTGTAAATGGGTGAGCTGGTGAGGGTGATGTTACAATTCCACCTAAATTATTGATCCACTGCCTAGGATAGTGGGGGGGTTATATAGAGAAGCTAGGAGGGCATCTCAGGAGGAATTTTGCAGCCTTATTTGACAGACATGTGTTTGTCCTAACAATATCAGGGAAACCCTAGCAGGGAAGTGGCAATATTTTATTAGTTGAAATATTGTAATTTTGTCAGAAAAAAAAGAGACAGAGTATTCTGCTCTCAAAGTCCTGTACATATATGCGGCATCTAAAAGTTAATTTAATAAGTTATGGCCTCAGAGTTGTATCTTGTCATAGTTTGACTCTTATGTAGAGAGCAGGCTTCTTGGTTGAAGAACCAGAACAGGTGTTGTTGCTTCATCTCTGTATCAGTCCTGGGAGCTCTGGCCTGGTAGGGAGGAGGTGGCCTCAGGTCTCAGCATGTGCACTGGATGTAAAGAACAGTGAGGACAGGAGATTGTTGAATGAACAAAAGGAGGCAGACCCATGCTGTTACTGGTGCAAGCACTGTGGAAAGAGCCCACAGCTGGCCTGATGATACAGGGAATTCTCGTCTCCTAAAACTCCTGTTAATGCAAGGCAACATTTTTTTACCCTGTAACCATTTTGGAAGAGTATATGCACCCGCACAGTCAGTGCTTTACACTGGAGCTTTGGTGGTCCCCATACCATCCTAAAGAGGCTGCTACTGGTCTCAAGCTTGAGGGGAGAGTGTGATGTAGGATGCTCCTCTTGGGGCCCAGCTCTGTGGGCAGTTGTTGAGAAGTTAGTAATGGAGGTATGGAGAATCCAAGCAATGCTGACATGGTATTAGTTTTTTTTCCCTTTTTGCTGATGGCATAGATGGCAATTCAGAATACATTTATTTGTTATTGGTTCTGTGGTGCTTGACAAGTCCATCAAGTTCTGCTATTGCAGTAGAAAACTGAACATGCAAGTTATGGCACGTGAGATAGAAATCTTCTCAAACCACCTGCTTCCATCAGTCTGGGTTTTGTGACTGATGGAGTTAGGAAAAGTCAACCAGATACAAGCAAGTTTTGCTGTGCAGTGTGGAGCCATTTTAAGAAGCAGACAAAAGACAGCTATGTCTCTGACTCCACGGAGCCTTTGGCAGAATGGAGATACTGAATATCCCAGAAGAGGCAGCCTTAGCCATCTGCCCAAGCAAGAGCAGTCTTCTGTTGAGGGAAAATAGTTTACTCATGTGGATACTAAGGAATTAATCACTGTAGTTGGGGTGAAGGGAAAGAGGCTGACAAGAGTTAACCTTTTTTGTTTGTTTTTTGTTTCCCCCTCAAAAAAGCATTGCAGGAGTTTAGGAGACCACAGCCCTGTGATGCAATATTGCAGTAAGCTGTTTCTGCCTGGAATGTGCAGTGTCAGTCATGCTCTCAGTGCGTGTCAGAGCCTGTGCTTCACTCAGACACAGGCACAGCCCCACAAGTGTGCAGGTGAGCTGCTTTCCAGGCTCCAGGACTGCACCTCCACAGCCTGTCCAGGCTGGCTCTGTCACGCAATCCCTGTGGAATGGGGAGAGGCTGTTGGGGAGGCGAGTGCCGGGACACGGCGAGGCAATAGCAGGACCAGCTGTCTGGCCCTGTCAGGCTGAGAACAGCATGATGCCCATTTTGCAGATGGAGAGCTGATGGATTTGGTGGCAGCCCATGAGTCATGCATGGGGAGGAGGGTTTATTTGTACCATGTGCATTCGCATCTGGCTGTAGATGTCGTCTGCAGCACCTAAAGTCAGTAGCTGGCCTTCATCTGCAGGCACTGGCAAGAATTAAGTGCACCCAGAAGGTAACTCACTTGCCTGGATGATATGAGTAGCCCCTTGTGTTCACCAGAGAGGAGAGTCATCAAAGAGTGGACTGGAAGGCAGGGTGCAGCCCTCACTGCAGCACTGCCAGCAGAATTTGAGGATTTCCCCCCAGTTTTCAGCTGTGACTGTGCTCCTTCCTTCACACCTTGTAACTCAGGCCAGTGTCAAGCAGAACTACCTCGTGAGGGCTTCTTGGTGGAGATGTGAGGAGTTAGTGGTTTTCAGTCCAGTTTCCTGATGGCCAGTGTCCCTGCTGTCAAAGCTGCCATCTCAAATGTTCTTCCCTTTCTAGCACAGTGGGAATTCTCGGTATTGAAGCATTGTGGTAGTAAACGTGATTAATACTAATTGGCATGAGCACGCAGCCTTCATAGAGGAGCTTGGAGAGCCCATGGGGACAAAAGCTGTCTTCCAGTCCACATGTCCAAAGGCCACTGCAGGTTCTAGAGAGAGAAGGGGATACACACCCCCCCAGTTTGGCAGCCAGACGCAAACCTTGCAGGAGCAGCACTGGACTTTGCTCTGGGGCTGCTGCCCCTTTTCCAAAACAACCTGCAGTCCTCCCCAGACAGAGTCACAAAGAGAGGGAGAGCAGATAGTCCTGCAGCCATGCAGTGAAAGGACATGGCCAGCCAGGGCAGCGGCCACCAGAACCATGGGAGGTTGCCCCATTGCTGGTGGTGCATGTCATACATCATCTCTGGGTCCGGCACAGCTCCCAGAGGGAAGAGATTTCACCATGGCCAGGAAGCTGACTCTCCCTGACTGATGATCAAATTTCTCTCACTGGATCTCTTTAGGAAGCTGTGTTTGAGTTTCTGGCCTTCACGTGCATCCTGGCTGTGTCCTGCCTCGACGGGAGGAGGAAGTCAGTTGCATGGGATTTTCCATGCATCAGGCAGGAGCGAGCTGCTCCGGAAGCTCTCTGGCTGGGGAGATGAGTGGCCATGCTGCAGGAGAGACCTGCCCTGGGGCAGGATGTGACCAGGCTGGGGGGCCCTGGGCCTCCAAGTGCAGGGTGCAGCCAAGGGGGCTCTGCCTACAAATATGACTCTGTCTTCAGGACTGTGAATTGTGGGGCTGGGGCTTGATTTGCAGGTCAGCAAAGAGACTGAAGAAAGGCTGGATTTTATTCTGAGAAAAATGTTTTGTGTGAAAATTCTAATGTGATTTGTTTTGTCATTGTCTTAATGTTTGCCCAGTATGAACATCTCTTTTTATTACCTTCAAATGTCTGAAGTTGATTGTTTTTTAGATACAGATGCCTTGTGTTGAAAATCTGAGTTGTATGTTTGAATTACCTGCCTTAAAGTGGCTCTGTGCCTTCAAGACAACTCCTGGGCCACCTCTCTGTTGGAGCTGGGGGATATACAGAATCTCCCTCACGTTTTATAAATACATTTGTCTTCCTACAAGAGTTCACTTCTGTCTGTCTGTTACTCACAGCCACATCACCATGCGGCAGGGGTTAGAAACCAGGTGTTGCTCCTCTGTCTTCATATAAATGAAAGCATAGGCAGTACCAGAGGGACAGGTCACTCTCTGCCCAAGGCAGCAAGAAGTGGGTGGGAGATGTAGCGAACAAGGTTAGTCAGGTGTGAGACCTGGTTTGGTCTGTCTAGGTCTGCAGAAAGTGGGATGGCAACAAAACAGTATTTCTCCTTTCTTGCGGGGTTTATCACGTGAAACAAGGTGGAAACACTGGGCAAATACACATCCCACCAAAGCACAAGTGTGAGGTGACCATAGAGAGAGAATGTGGAAAACAAAGTGGTCCTCCTGGCAAGTTGATGACAATTCCTGGGGAAGACCACAGGTGAGAGTCTAGACCCAAACTTGGTGCTTGGCACAGTCTGCACAAATGAGAGGTCAGCTGTTTCACAGCAGCAGCTTATTTATGTTCAATTTTGGCCCATTTTCGCTTCAACTGTGCTTTCGTTGAATATCAAAAAGCTTGGCAGGAATGGGAGTCAGACAGGGAGAGGGGGAAAGGCAGCCAAGGTTGCTAATGAGTCTGATTTTATTATAATGAGAAATTATTACTATTACTAAAGGCAATGGGGGGAAAATATTGCAGTGTGCTGCCAGTCTTTTGCTTGCCTGGGATGAGTGACAGACAGGAAGCTCTTTCTGCTCAGGCAGACTTCGTGTGCTGTCATACCTGATCTAGTAGCTCTCTGAAGCAATGATGAAGTTAAGATCTGGTCAGGAAATTCCCCTCACTGAAACTTTCCCAGCTGAACCTTTTCTTTTTTTTCCCCTCCCTTTACATTCAGTCATTAATGCTAATTGCTTTGCCTCCTGCTCCATGAAGCAGTGAATCCTAGGTTTTGGGATCTGCACACGGGATGCCTAACTTTTTACCTTTTCATGAACCCAGCTGGCCAGTAGTGGCTGAGAGCCCATAGCTTGTGGTTTAGCTCTGCCTGCAACTGGCTTGGTTACCTGTACAATGAAGCCTTTTTCCAGAGGAGAGCAGGATAACAGACATCCCAGAGACATCCACCCCTGTTTGCTGACAGTCTCAGCACAGACCAAGTACTGAGTGAAGCAGCAAACTCAGTGTTACTCCAGACCTGTCATCCCCTGCATAAAGGGGAGGACAAGGCTTTGCCTGCTTCATCAAACAGATTCCAGACCATGCTCAGCTTTGCCACTTTAAATTCTGGTAAACACATAACTGATATTTTCCACCCTACTCTTTTTATGCAGATTCCCTTCAGCTGCCAGAAAATCAGTGGCAGGCACCAGCTGATGCTGGCCCATGGCCTTACCCACCACCTTCGTGGGCAAGATCATTCACACTCTCTCCAGAAAAAAGCACCACTTGTGACTTAACAATAAATTTAGTTCTGTAAAGTCAAATACAGAATACAAATGAAATCTGACTGTGTCTATTTCTAAGTGTCAGACACAGTATCTCCCAAAAAACCAATATGAGGATGTTTTCACAACATTCCTGTCTCGGGGGTAGCAAGGATATGGAAAATTAAAAATCAATATTGAACTCTGATTTTGCAGTACAATGAAAAAATAATACTCAGAAGAGCATGTAATTGTTTTAATAGGCTTACACAAGGCTACTAAAATATGAAGTTCTTAGCATGACCACAAAGTTAAAAAATTCAGGATCAAAAATTTTTACTCTTTCAAAAAAAAAGTGGAAACTCGTTAATTCAAAAGATTTTTGTTTAAGGAAACAAATTGTTCTAATAAAAGGGAATTTCCAGCATTGTCAATATAAAATCAATATATTTTAAAACATTGATATTACTGATAAGACCTTAAACCACAGTGGTGATTATTTAATAAAGTAATACACTATGTAACTGTCATTTCTCATTGTGGCAATAAGCCACAATGTGTTTCCTAATGTATAATGTTTCTCCACCTTCTACTAAGTGTTGTCAGGCTATTCTGACATAATTCCTGACATGTCCCTGATGGTGACATCAGACCATAATAACTATTTTTTCTCATTGTTAATGTTCCAATGCTGGAAATAGCTGATTGTTTTCTTCACTGTGTGGCATTTAATTTTAATCAACAAGGAGCACATTTAAACTGGTTTTAGCTATGTTGATGTACACATACTTTTCTGTCCTCCCGTGAGAAATCCATTCCAACATTTGTGACGTAAACTATTAGATAGAATTGCTTTAAGTACAGAAACTTATGTTTGAGAAAAAGAAAAAAAAAAAGCAGCTGGACTTCTTGTATTTATTTAGCCTACAAAGTAAATCATTCAGTTTTCTCTGTCAAATGAGCCAATATTGAATATGTGAAGCAATAATAGATGAGATTTACAGAACTGCGCTTTGAATCCATGTACCTGCTGCTGTTCTCTTGCAGAGTTTGCTGTAGCTTGGAAAGGCAATGTTTGCACCCCTTCAGAGCTGCAGAAGCATTACAGTAAGGGGCCAGTATGCCATGACACGCACAGAGTTTTGGAAGTTTAACCCAGTTTTCTGGATTTGTCGATGGGCTCCTGCTGAGGTCAGTGAGAAGGCAGAGGAGAGCTTTCCCTTCCAGTTGCACTCCTCGGATCCTGCGGAGAAGATAGAAGTGCCAGTATGGTCAGAGCAGGCTCCTCTGTGCTGTGCAGCCAGAGAGGAGCAGTCACAGTGTCCTGGGCCACTCAATGCCATGACCACCCCTATACATGTGGGCTGCTGCTCTTCAGCACTTGCACCCTCCTGGATCCCAAGCCAACCATGCTTTTGTAGAGGCTTTTGACCTTTGCATCCTTCCTCATTGTATCATGTGTCTGTTGAGCTTTCTTGTTGGCTGTTGCCCCAGTATATTGCATTTAAACTGTGTTTACATGTTGCAGGCCACATTACCAAGATGTGAACTGCACTGCTTGACCTAAAGTGCTTGTGATCTAAGAACATGTTATTCTGTCCTTGACCTGACTTGGGAAGCCAGGCATTTGCTTGGACTCTTGTTAACAGGACTTTGTTAAAATGCGTGTTGAATTCTTAAAGCAGCTCCTGCCAAACCACACTGGCTGTTGTGAAGAGCTCTTTTACCCTGGCCTAACCAGCATCTTCCTTTTCTTCTGGTCAGATAGTGCTGTCATCCCTGGATACCTCCCAGAATGTACCTAATTTTCTTTCCCAAATTTAGATCCCACCCACAACTGCAATTTGTATCTAGCATGAAGCCTGCAGCCTTCCAAAAACCACTTGCTGCTGATAAATCCCAGTAACTGGAATGTTTGGTGGCCTTGCTTTAAAGACCAAGCAAGGAGAAATCCTCTTCCTCTGAGGGTATGTGTTCAATGGCCCTAGATTCTTGTGGGACACCAACATGCATCTAGAAGGGCTTTGTTAATTTGTGCATCTTTGCCTTCTCCACCTTGCCAAGATGTTTTCTGAAGCTGAGAGCCTTCCCAGGGGCCGGCAGTGGTGGGAGCTCACCCCTTTCTTACCTGACTCCACTGCCCTGGGACTTAATAAGGTCGAAAATTCCTAGTAGGGTAGAGGCCAGTCTTCTGCACCCCAAAGGCTGTGATGAAGATGTTGAGGATGACTGTGATGAAGATGAGAGCGGTGGCAGCATTGTTGAGTATATTCAGGCGGGGTTGCTTTGCAATATCGTTCAGGTTCAAACGAGCTACGCAATACAATGCAAAAAGAGAGGGAGGTTTGCAGATCAACTCCAAGTCCCCCAGCCCCTGCAAGCCTTCCCTTCCTGGTGAGTGTCTGTGGTGCCCCTGGGCACTGAGGCCACAGAGTGGGGGGAATAGTCCCAGGAATTTAACAGGAGCCACAGCTTGCTCTAAGATGATGTACAACAATGGAGCACAGAAAACCACTTTTTTTTAATGTCACATTTTTGTTTTGCCATGGAGGTGCTGTAGCCCTGCAATGATTCAAGCCTAAATAGCCAAGTCACTGCTGCACACTAGCCAGACATGTGCCATGGCCCTCTTCACTGCATGGCCACAGGACACGGCTAGGGAAGGCTGTGTGACATGGGAGACAAGGTCAGCAATGTTTTACTTGGGTTGGGAGGCCGGTTCCTCCCTGACACCCAGATCTCATATATGTGCTGACACAGCTATCAACCCCCTCCCCACCCACCACACAGCTATCAACCCCTTTCACACCTCACCCTCCTGTACCCCCAGGAGGTATCTGGGTACATGAATGGGGTCAGCCCTAGCTGATGGACACTGCTCTGTTCAGACACAGCAACACCCTTGTTACTGGGATGGTCTGGTCCATAAGCCATGCAAACAGCAGCCTTGGAGCTCCCTGCCCTCAGCTGTGGTCCCCTTTCTCCTCACAGCTGACTCCATCCACCAGAGCTACCACCAGGAAAGGCTGTGGCACATGGGGCAGGGGAAGGAACACACCACAGGATTTCCCATAGCCTTCAGCCCTCTGTCCCACATAAAACCCCACATAGGATATATGGGAAAATGCGGCATTCTGCAGGCTTTTAATACCAGGCATGTGTTGGAGACTAAAATACAGCAACTCCTGTGTCAGATGGAGCACTGGGCAAGCCTGTCTGAAATGCTGGTGTTAATACACTGTCTGTAGGACATGAGGAGAACTGTGGAATTGGTTAAATGTGAGGTTAATACAGGCAATACCTCTGCCTAAATTGTTAAGTCCCAATAGAAGTAAGATTGAAAGCTCAAGGCTAAAACGTAGTGTGTGCAGGAGCTGCATGAAAGACCATATAACAGCAAGGGCAGCAAGTGGCCCCTCTTGGCAAAAACACAGGTCTTTCACTGTGACAGAGGGTCAGCAGTGAGAAAGTGAAGGAAGAGTTGTGCTCAGAGTGAAAAGACCTCCTACTGCCCAAATGAAGCTGCCTTCAACCCTCCTGCAGCCCTGACTGGAGCAGGAGGGGAATGATTTGGGAGAAGGGGTTTCTCCCTTCCACCCCCATGCCAGCCAAGCTATGGGGCTCCCTGCCCCTGCAGCACCCTGCGAGGGTGCACACATCTCAGTGGCCACCTTACCAGTGATGATGAGGAGAATCCCAATCATCACCTGGAAGAAGAGAGAGATGCTGATGAGCGTGATGAGGGTGGTGTAGTACTGGAAGGATGTCCCCTGCTCCAGCACAGCTTTGAGCTGCGTGACGTTGGCCATGAACAGCGCCACGTCCAGCATGCTCTCGGCCACGCTCTTCTTGGTCGCGTAGTGGTTGATGTTCATCGGCCCGTTAATGCGGAGGTGAGGATTCACACCCTGGGGAGACAGGAGGAATGGCGTGAACTGGTGCTGTCCTAAACCAACAGACACGTCTGTGTCACACGGGATGCTGCCTCCTCCTCCTTGGGGTTTATTTGGAAAGCCTGGGAAAGAGTCAAAGTTGCGTGTTTGAAACGTGTTGAGAGTAGCCAGTTTCCCCTCACAGTCGCCTCGTGGTATTAATAGGCACAAGATACTTGCAGTGATCAAGAGCTCAGCAAGGGTAGAAAAATACTGGGTATTTTTGTGGAAAACAAGCTTGTCTAGAGTTACAGTAACATAGATTATCCAAAGCCAGGGGTTTTGCAAGCAATATTAAATTCTCCTCCTTCAGGGCACAAACAAGCCTCAAACTTACAGGGGATTAGACGGAGATTTCTATGGGTTGGGTGTTGTGTTTAATATCATTATCAAGGATCTGGATGAGAGGATTGAGTTTTCAGGCCACACCATGCTGGGCAGGAGTGTTGCTCTGCTGGAGGGTACAAAGGCTCTGCAGAGGCACCTGGACAGGCTGGGTCAGTGAGCTGAAGCCCCTTTTATGAGGTTCAGCAAGATGAGAGTTGGGAACTGTACCTGGCTCACAACAACTCCATGCAGTGCTACAAGAGAGGCTGGAAAGCTCCCTGGTGGAAAAGGAGCTGGGGCTGCTGGCTGAACATGAGCTGCCAGCGTGCCCAGGTGGCCAAAAAGGCCAGTGGCATCCTGGTATGTATCAAAAATAGTGTGGCCAGCACAACCAGGAAAGGGATCGTCCCCCTGTACTGGGGACTGGTGAGGCCACACCTTGAATGCTGTGTTCAGTTTTAAGCACCTCACAAGAAAAACATTGAGGTGCTGCAGTGAGTCCCAAGAAGGGCAACAAAGCTGGTGAAAGGTCTAGAGTGTAAGTCCTATGAGGAGCAGCTGAGGGAGCTGGGTGTGTTTAGCCTGGGGAAAAGGAGACTCAGTGGAGACCTTACTGCCCTCTACAACTCCCCAAGAGCAGGTTGCAGCCAGGTGGGGGCCAGTCTCTTCTCCCAGGTAACAAGCAATAGGTCAAGAACAAATGGCCTCAAGTTCCACCAGGGAAGGTTTAGATTGGATATTAGGAAAAGATTTCTTTAGCAAAAGGCTTGTCAGGCATTGGAACGGGCTGCCCAGGAAAGTGGTCGGGTCAATATCCCTGGAGGTATTTAAAAGACATGTAGATGTAGCACCTGGGACATGACTTAGTGGTAGTCTTGGCAGTACTGGGTTAATGGATGGACTTGATGATCCTAAAGGTCTTTTCCAACCTAAACAATTCTATGATTCTGTGACTGTCAGTGGCTGGGTTTTACGTCTCCTCTGAACAATTTTTTGCTGGCTTCTGCCTTAGATAAGATGCTAGAGCAGATGGGATGATCCACATTTTTGTTTCTCAAACCAAGGCCACTATTTCTTCAAAACAACAGGCATCAAAATGTAACAAGCCAAGGGGTGAGATCTATCACACCTAACTTTAACTAATCATTCAGGCACATTTTTTTGTCATTGGAAAGAAACAGCTATTTACAAGAGCCAAATCACCTGTTTGCCCTTAATCTAATTGCAAGATGTAGGTAATTTGGCTGCTTTTAGCCATCCACCTTTTCTCTATCTTTCTTGTTAAGTGAGTTCACCTGTTAGCTGCCTTGACCCAAGTGATGGAAAGAAACAAAGAAAAGCAGATAACAGTTTTCAATTCCCCCAGGATGTCACAAGCTGGTAATAAACCACCAGGAGAGGCAACAATTACAAAAGATTTGGATCTATCTGCAGAAAGCCATGCTCTTCTTACTTAAAGAGAAAGAAAAGCAACACTTCCACAAATCAGACAGGCTTCAGTTCTGGGTAATCAGCCTCCTGTCAGCTGCAGTGAAGACCAGCAGCCTTGCCCTCAGCACTGTCTGATGGGTAACCCTTTAAAACCAGAGATAAAGGCCAGGCTGGGCCTGAAGTGCCCTCTTTTGCCCAGAGCAGGGGGGAGAGATTTCTTCAGATGCATACTGGAAAAGCCTACATCAAATGGTAAGTCTTTTTTTTTTTATTTTTTTATCCTTTTGTACCATGTAAAATAGGAAATGTGATCTTTCCTCCATGGCCTAAGCAGGACATGAGGGAAAGCTGGTGCTTTTTGCTGTCGTCTCAGGTGTCTTTGTGCACCCCTGTGCAAAAGTGGCCTTCTGTGTCCTGGGAGAGCGTGAGGAAACCGGTGATCCTGGGAGAACACTGTGTGTGGTTTTGTGTCTGATACTGAAATCAGGGTTGAATTTTGGAAGGGAGTTGTGGCCACAGTCTAGTGGTAACCCTTATGTGACAAAACCAGGTAGGAAAAAGTGAGCAGGAAGGACCGTGCCTGTTTTGAGCTGTTGGTGAACTGTGAACCCTAAGAGGGAGCTAGTTAGGGGTAGGGAATGGCTTTGGGGAATTTTTTTTTTTTAAATTTGTATATGATAGCTTAAAATGTGTAGTCCTTGCAGCTTCTGGCAGCGACATTGCTGTGGTTAGGAGGCTCCTTTGCAAATCTTGTATTTCTTGGTGCAGAAGGTAGGAGTTAAAAGATACTGGAAGGAGGCAAAAATAGAAGTCTAAAGAACTGGTAAGAACTCTAAGGCATTGTGTAGGTGTTCAAGACTTAAACACTGCAGTGTGGTGTTAGGGCACAATAGAGGCATCTTGTACCCTGAGGAAAGAAGGCCAGCAAAAGGTCGGATCCTGTGAACCCACTTTAAAAACCTATAACAAGGTACTGCTCCCTCTCACTTGGCTTAAAAGCACATGATCCTGTTGAAACAGAGAGGATCCAATACCAAATGGTGCAAGATTTATGATTTGATCCCTCTCATGTGCTGTTTTCCTTGTTCCTGAAGGATCATCCCTCTTCCTTTCAGCATCACAAGGCCGAGCATTGATAATTTATCTCTGTGTAATGATGAGTTAAGGGTACAAGAACAAGGGCGCTGTACAAACAGGCCAGAGCTTTTGTTAAGTGAGTGACTGGTACAAGGAGGCTGAGACATCTGTTTCGAGTTGCTTATGTGGAGAAAAATAAAGCAAGTCAGCAGCTCTTGTTGAATGAAAACACATCCTCCTTTTAAGCTGCCCCCGTGCCCCTTTACCTGGAGTGTGAAATGGGGCGGAGTTGCAATGGACTGAGCCTGGTGATCAGGCAATGAAAACAGGCAGCTTTCCTTGCATGGGTGGTGAGTGTGATGGTGTGGTCTTGTTTGGGGTGTGAAAATACAGGCAGGTACTGCTTTCCTGTGTGGAGTAACTGGAACTGGGAAACCTTTGCAATGGAAAAGGTGTGACTCCAGATTCAAAGTCCTGTCAGTCCAGACAGATCCAGAAAGATCGCTAAAAGGATAAAGGATGATGAAAGTTGAACACTAAACTTAGTGAGCTTAAGATTTGTGTTGGGTGGCCCCCCAACACCCACCTGGCTGCAGTTTCCTTTCAGGCAGTGGTAGAGAGTGATAAGGTCTCCCCTGAGCCTCCTTTTCTCCAAGCTGAACACCCCAGCTCCTCACAGAACTTGTGCTCAAGTCCTTTCACCAGTTTCACTGCCTTTCTGTTGACACACTCCAGCACATGACCCACTTAGGAGGCAAGGAAAAGTTAGAGAAATCCAGGGTTTTTATGGATTTGGCCCTCAGAGTTCTGTCTAGTCCAGCAGCTATGAATGGAAGCCTGACATTTCAAATAGGGAGAGGCTTAAGCAAACCAGGAGTCTTCAGAGGATGGATTTGCTTGGGATGCCTGTGCCATCGCCATCACTGGTGAACTAACTGCTCCTATGGGGTGTGGATATGTGGCTGTGACTTTTTTTGAGCTGCCAGAATGCTTGCACAGCCTTCTGGAGACCATGTCTGCTTTTGCTTTGTTTCAAAGTTCAGTCCTGTAAAGTGCTGCAGCTCGGGAGCTGATTCACAAGGAACTTGGGTTTCCCTGTGGCAGGATTGCCCAGACAGCTGTAGGAGGTTATGTGGGATTACTGAGGAGATTATGATTCCCTTTTGGCAATCAGAGCCCTAAGTCAAGTCACAGGACATACCTGAAGGTTCATCAAAATTATTTATGTCATTAGGCTGGAGCTGGTGTCTTTCTAGACGCTTTGAAAGTGTTCCCCTTAGGAAAATGGAGATCACTGCCTGTTCTCTATAATGTGTCAAAGAGAGGAAATCTGGATCTGGCAGTCAGACACCAAGTTCATCTTGAAAGTGTAGTTGCAGAGCCAGCATGTCAGCTGGAAAGCAGCACCTACCAGTATGCAGCACTTTCCCAAGATGGGGATCTGTCACTATTGCCCACTTTTTAAGAGCAGGGAAATTGGGACTTGAAAAATTTCTATCGCAGTCATGCAACGGTGCTGGATGAACTGGTGCTTGAGCTCATCTCTTATGCCCCATCTCTGGATGTTTTGGCTTTCCACATGAGACAACCTCTTTCCCTGCAAAGACTCTGCTGGCTTCAGTCTGACCTCAGGCAGATCCCCTTTCCATTTGCTTTTGTGTAAACGTGGCACAGCGATACAGATCACTAAAGAGACTCAGTGAGGCACCCATCTATGTTTTATAAGTCAGAGGTTTAGTTCTTACTCAAAGCATGCACACACACAAATATTTCAATCTCACTTGTATGGTTATTTGAGGACTTTTTTATAGAAATTCTTAGAGAGAGAGGGATGAATATCACCACAAGTGTGGGTTGGGGGTTTCTTCTTTTTCTTTTTTTTTTTTTTTTTAATTTCTCATTGAACTTAATTTCTGGTTTTGCTATAGGGAGCTGGCAGGTTTCAGGGTCTGTGAAACCGAGTTCTGGCACCAGAGGGCATACTGAGCTCCACTGCTCACCGAAACTCAATTTAGTGGAAAATTTTTAGGTAGTTTTCAAGAGAAATTATTTGGGTTTTATTATGCATTTATTTTTACAAGAAATAGCTACTTTCTTCTGTAAACTTTTGGAAGAGGTTCATCTAAACATTTCTTTCAAAGCTGGCAAATTTTGGTCCAAGGGGAGCCCAGAGCTTTCCCAAACTTTCTCAGATAATTTCTACAAAACCTGCAGGTTTTCTTGCTGTGTTTTTCAGGGCAGAAAAAAAAAATAGAGAGCAGATTTAATTGCAAATCTGTGTGTGCTTTGTGGGTTTTGTGACCCTAACCCCAGGGGTAGAACAGCCTGAAAGAGACAGTGGGACAGCGTGAAGCTCACAAGTATGAGAATGATAATCCTCTTCAGAGGAGCACTCTGTCAGAGGGAGATGTCTGAATAGAAGCTATATTATTGGCTATTAGTTCCAAGGGAAATGCTGGAGAATGCCAAACAAAACAGAGACATGGATGTAGCTGTGTGCTCAAAGGGGTAAGTGTGGAGACTCCTGCCATGGGGATCCCGGCTCATGAACAGCCAACTGCACACAGCACCAGGGAGAACCTGGAGTGTGTTCCCACAGTATTGGCCACCATCAGCTTTAGAAATACTTCGTAAGCATTGGTTGATGAAGGTTAAAGCATACTGAGAGTCATCATCATCTTGCAAGGTATTAGAGGAGCACAGTCACCTTTCTATGGGCAGAAAGCAGAGAGATTAAAGGTGTCTGCTTTTAAGGGCACAGTTTTGAGTTGCTCTCCCTTCCCAGGGACTCCTTGCAGCTCCTGAGCACTTCACGTGGGATGAAGGCAGGAAGTTTTACTAATTTGGGCCTGCATGCCATGCCTGGACACGGAAAGTGGCAGCACTGGGAAGCGCAGGGATGACCAGACACCTGCTCACTGGGGGGACTGGGATTCCCTCACAGAGCTGTATGTGCCAGCCTGCAGGTGAGGAAGCAGGTCTGTGCACAGCCACACACGTGCAAGAGAAGGGATAAACAGGGAGCACTTTGGTTAGTACCGACTGTATTGTAAACTCTGTGTGGCAAAGGTGGTTTTTCTCCAGTTTGGCACAGGAGCAAGTATCTTGGCTGTGTTCCATGAACAGAAGTAATAGTAAACCTCGTCATGGATACTGCAGGCAAAAGGAAAACTGAGTGTTCTGAGCCAGGCCCCTTCTTCAGCCTCTGTGGAGGCTGTCGACTAGTCCAGTTGTGCTTAGGGTTTTTTCCTTTTAATACAGCCATCTGTTCTGCTCACTAGGGGTCCTGTTCGGAGCCAAGTGGTTGTGTTGACTTCAGTTCATACTGAATAAATTCCAGAAAATAAATCAGGAGTGCTTTCCTAGTATCTCTCGCCATGAACCAGGCTGGTCCTGGGGGAGATCTGTCTCTCAAGTCTGTGACAGGTCACTGCTGAGTTTAATGGACAGCGAATTGTCACTAACTGTTTGGATGAGAGCTCTCCCACCAAAAAGTGACATCCAGGAGGCGAGAGCCAGTGCCTCTTTGGAAGTGGAAGCCTAGGCAAATGGCAGGCATGGATTCTGTGTGCTTGACAAGCACTGTTGGTGTTCTCTGGTCTACCAAACTCCTCTCTCCATTTGCTCTGTCTGCCTCGTGTGTCTCACCTCATAGCTGAAAGCAAACTTGGTGAGGTCTCTCGGGCAGAGATGTCACCATAGTGCAGCATTTAGGACCCTCATCCTTGAGCTAAGGGGTGCCAAGACAGGACCCTGTTGTCCCTCAAGGATGAACGTGTGGTTGAGTGAGAGTGCCATTAGAGCCTCTCCAATTTACCCAGCTGAAAGGCTGGCATCATATTCTCACTACAGCTCCCGAAATGAGGCCACGCCAGCACAGGAGGCTACAGCAAAACCTAACACCGCGTGGAGCTGGAGGGTTGGCAGGGGGTATGGGAGCCAGGCAGTCCCCTGGCTGTGGCTGGCAAGGGGAGAGGGGGTGAGTAACAAGGTAGCAGAGCCCCCTGAGAGCCGGGGTGCCTCTCCTTGCCCTTGCCCTCCGGCTGACACGGCAGTCGGCTCTGCTTCCTGGCTGGCTGCGGCACTCGCAGCCTGCAGAGACCTGCTTGTCGCATCGAGTGTGCATGCTCTGCTCTTTATTTCTCCCTTTCCATGCTGCTTCTCATCTCTTATTCATCCTGCAGACTCTCTGCCCCTGTCTGCATCTTCTGTTCAGCTTCTTTCCTTTCATCTTCTTCTATTCTCCCCTTCTCCATTTTTTTTCTCACCCTGTGTCTTTCACCTTGTCTGTCTTTCACGCTTTTTCCTGCTATCGAGCTCTTCTCCTGCTCCATGCACCTCCTTCCCTGGGTTGCTGTCTCCTTTTTCTCCCCCACTCTTTTTTCCCCTTTGGCACTCTGGTGTCTGGCGAGTTTCTTGAATCTGTTCACTCTCAGACGCCACTCAGGGCTTCCTATACTACAGGGCAACATAAATTATGTATCGCTCAAATAACTGTCTTACCAAATCTATATTAAACTCCCTCGTTAAGTGTATTTATGATGCTGAATTGAAGGGATCCAGGAATCGACTGGCAGGCTGCAGGGCTGAGCTGGAATAAAAGATAATTTTTCTTTTCCAGGTAGCTGGGATGAGGACAAGGGGGAAAAGGCAGTGACAGTGGTGGAGGAGCCTCCATCCGTAGCTTAGAAGCAGTTAGTGGGTTTGGGGATCAAGAACTGCTTGGCACCAGCAATTACAATGTGCTGATGCATGATCTCTGATTGTTGAACAGGAGCAATTGGGTGTGTATGTGTAGTGGGGGGAACAGCTCTTTGAATATATGGAATTGGGAGTGCACTCAAAAGGATTAGTGGGAACAATTATTTCCAAAGTCAGGATATAGAAGCTGGAGCCTATTCAAGTTAGTAGTGTTTAGTGCCCAGAGCAGTTTTATCCCAGTGTTTTGGGGGAAGGAAAAAAAAGGGGAGCGGGTGGAGGGAGGGAAGCAGGGGAAGACTAAAAACAGCTTTACAAGAAAAAATTCAAAGTAGGTTAGCAGAGAAAATGAGTTTATAAAAAATGGAAGAGCAGCCGGGAGGCACAACAGTAACTACTGCATTGTGCTTACAAAGCTAAACACGTTAAGATGAATAAATCCCCAAGCTGGATGGCTTATGGCCCAAAATATTAAGAAAAGCTGGGCCTGATTGCAGGCTGCTGCCAGATCCAAAGAGCAAATGTGTTCATATAAATCATTTTAAATACAAAACATTCATAAAGCAAGGTCCTAAAATTGAACTTCAGCCAAGTTTTAGGGTGTTTGTATCCAATGCTGAGAGGTCAGCTTGATTTCTAAAAGTGAGGGAACGTGGTAACAGCTGTACTGGATCAGACCAAAGGTCCAACTCCCCTCTGACTGTGGTTTGTAGCAGATGTTTAAGGGGGGGGAAGGAGACAAGTCTTAGAATGGGACAAGCATATAGCAATGGTCCCTTGTGCCCTGTAAACCAGTGACCTGTAACTATTCAGAACTGACCCAGCCCTGGCCTGATGTTGCTCTTCATGTGAGGAAAAGGTTAATTTGTCATTTGCTGTGTGGCTTGTTCTCCCTGGATTTTAGTTTTCCCTATCTGTAAATTAATAAGAATGTTCATGTGGGTGATGTGTAGGGAGAGAGAAATGGCCATGATCTGCTGCAGAAGTGTGATATGTGCCTGTGTTGTATACAGAATACAGGGACTGAATTCATGCACGTGAAACCGCTGAAGCTGATGAAATTAGTGAGGTGATATTTTTCCTTCCCAGGGTGGTTTACATCTCACAGTATTTCCCAGGTAAACCTCACTCCAAGGCACTGGAGTTCAGGTTTATCTGCAGATTTTGACATGTAGATGCGCCTGGCCACCCCCTGAGTGCTCGGGGCTCTCCACAGAAAGGAAGCTGTGGGAATTCAGGTGCAAAGAAAGAAGAACATGACTGAGGGTTTCAACAGAGACAGAGCTGATGCAATTGCATCCATAAACAATGGAACTCAGGGATTTTGGTCTCTCCCACGCACATGCCATGCACATGCACTGGATTACGTTTCAATTCTTTTTTGAGTGTCAAAGCATTGAGCAGTTTGGGCCTGCGCTGCTTCAGTACAAAGTAAGACTAAAACAAGAAGATATTCAAAACAAATTCCCACTAGGGAAGGTAGTTAGCTTTCACCTGCATGCCATGGACCATTGGAGATGTCTCATCCTTAGGCATTCTCCAAAGGGAGTGAAGAAGAGTCAGCTCACCTATGCAGGACTGCTCTTGAACATGCAAGTGATAGGTCTGAAAGGGTCTGCCAGTCTGGTGGGAAACATTTACAGGCTCAGAGCTATAAAGCAAGGGAAAACACTCAGAGGTCCCTTCTGAGCAGCTGAGGTTGAGCTTTTGCCCCTCTGAAGCCTGTAAGCAGGTAAGGTATTGAATACAACAGCTCTTTGCTCCTCTGGTCTTTCAGGAAAGGTTGTCACTGTAGCTCAAGCCAAGAAGAAGTTACCTAAATTGCAGAGGCAAGGGATATGTCCCACAAGGAGGGGATGCTTCTATTTTCAGATTCAAGTGGCACCCAGACACCTCATCCCACCCTGGGTGTCCTGTTATGACAGGCATGAAGTTGCCTAGGAGCACACAGGGAACTGCAACAGAAGTAACCCAGAATCTGATCTAGTTTTCTCACAGATGCAGCATTACCTCCCTCCCTTCAAACTGCAGCTTGATGAGTCCTTGCTCACTGCTGGAACAAAGTAATTCCATACTTTGGCTCTTCTTTTCCAATTTTGCTCCTTCACTGGTGCATCTAGTGTCTTTTGTTTGGGGGGACACAGATATTGGTTTGGGGGTGATATTGCCTAGGGAATGTTCAGGCTTCTCTGCAGTCTTGCTGCTGTTAGCTAAACCTGTGTGAATCTGAACCAACAGGAAAATCCGGATGGGGTCAGGGTAAGTTTTGTGCCAGAACCTGTTTTTTTGGCCATGTGTGACAGAAAACTGAAGGAGACAAAACCTTGAGATACAATTGCCTCACTCAAAAGGCACACAAAAAAAAAGGAAAGAAGTCTGTAGTTTGTAAAACTGGAGATGTGAGGACAGTCTGTTAAGCTAAAAAATACAAAAAGAAGGGGAATTCTTTAATTAGAGAAATAGCTGGGTGAGACACATTAACTTTTGAAATAAAGTGTGTGTTCACAGCAAGTCTATTCCTTCAATCTTGATGTTCCTCTTAGCAACTACCATTGACTACCTGCTATATATAGTCCTGCTGGTCTCCTGAAAGTCCCCAAAAGAGCCTTCTCCCTAATGCTTGCTGAGTTACTTGCCCTCTTTCCCCTGTATAGCCCTGTGGTGTGGCCTCTGGGATCTCTTTTCTCTTCAAGCATCTCCTGATGGCCTGGGGAACAACAGCTGGCACAGAGCAAAGGGACAGCCATCCTCCTACACCACCCAGATGTGGGGAAGTGTGTCCTGGCCGTGCCCTTGTTACTGGAGTGTGCAAATTGCAGTCTCTATACAGGAAGCTGCAAGCAAGGCTAAGCAGTTATGCCATTTACTTGTTTGTGGAACTTTATTCTGGAAGAAACCAGCCCTGTGCAAGACCCATCTCCCCCCACCCAGGCTCACACACCAGCCCACATGGGAAGTCCCCTTATGGAAGGCAGCAGCACTGGGCTTTGTGGGGTATTCCCATGTCCTGTGCAAGTCCCTGGAGGAACCTCCCTTAGAAGGCTGACCGTGGCAGTGGGAGAGACCAAATGAGTTTAGGACAGCAAAAGGATTGCAAGGAGCAATTATCTGATTTAACACTGCTTTCCTGGTGCGGATTTTTCCAACTCCACCCAGGCCCAGTGAGATCTCCATGTCACACAGAGGGTCCAAGGTCTGAAATTAAGCCAGTTCAGCTCTCATAGGAGACCTGGCATTCCCTAGCAAGGTGTTGTCACTAGAAAGCACTGGGGTCCAGAGACACAGCTAATTGTGTCACCCTTCTTATGTTCAGAACAAAGAAAAGATCCAACACAACACGCTTTCAAAACCCTGGTTACAGGAGGAAAATGTGAAATCTGTGGATCTAGTGTCGTGTTGATTTGTATGAGTTTAACAGCCTGAGGGATCTGAGTTAGGAAACTTTGACTCTATTTTTTCTATTAATAATTTAATTGAAAGCTGGGCCAAGGCCCTGCCTTAGGATACAGTACAGTAAAGCTCAGGGAGGAGGTTTAAGGTGGTTATAGAAATGGAAGGTTTTCCTTGGTAATTAAAAATATTAAGTTTGGCTTCCCTTTGTCTTCCTGGAAGAATTTCAAGGGTGGGGTCGTTCTGTTGTTTGGGTTTATAGCTTGCTGTGTTGACAGAAGAATTCATAGGATGAGATTATTTTCCTTTTTCTTCCTATCCTTCAGTAAAGCTTGATGGTGGAGCAAGA
This sequence comes from Scytalopus superciliaris, assembly GCA_013400415.1. Taxonomy (NCBI): domain Eukaryota; kingdom Metazoa; phylum Chordata; class Aves; order Passeriformes; family Rhinocryptidae; genus Scytalopus; species Scytalopus superciliaris. Next base: position 226,076 of record VXBX01001503.1, on the reverse strand, counting down.
ACTGAGTTCAGGGCAGTGATATAATGGGTTATAAAAATGATCGTCAGTATATATTGGTATGTCAAACATAAATTGTGAATTGCTGTTGGGCAGAGATCAGACGGGAAACAGCTGGTGGGCAGTAATATCTCCCACTTCTGAAAAATGGTACTGGGCTTCCCTCTCCAACTTCCACTGAGTTCAGTGGAAGTTAAACAATGAAAACACTTATCTTTGGCCATCTCCGCTTAAGTGCACAGTATTAAATTAAATTATACTCAAAGTGTGGCCCTGAAAGCATCACCATTAAGATACTTTATAAGATCAAAGTGACAATTTGAAGAGCCTGGAACAGAATTTTTTCATAATGGTAGGTAATTGGCCTGTTCCTGCTGGCAAACTGGATTAAGTAATTAATGGTAAACTGAAATCATCAGTCACTGGCACAACAGGAGAACTGTGTGAGAAAATCAGCAAGTTGCATTTCAAATCGGGGATGCTGGTGAGAGTGAGGTGGAATCATACGTTTCAGGAGAAGGTGAATGACGAGAACGATGCACGCAGGAGTTCAGCAGGGAAGGAAAGGACCTCTGATGGGTTTGCTTTCCATTTGTGAGTTGTTTGCTTTGTGCTGGCCTCTGAGACCGAGGGGTGAGGGGATGCAGGGGGAGGGTTATTGACCCCCGCCCTCTGCGTTAGGGGCCTCCAGAGCTTTGTCTCCCTCTGGTGTCTGCTCCAGCTGCAGCCACCCTCCTGTCCTGCTGGGCTGAGGAGCTCAGCTTTGCAATCTCGGGTCCCCTGTTGCAGGCACCCAGCTCTAACATCCATGTCAGTATGTCTTTCTGAACTCTAGAATGTGCTCTCAGGATTTACTAACGGGATGGTGACAGGAGAAATAGCCAAATCAGGCGAGACAATCAGCCCGTGGTGCTCAGCCACAAGTGCAAAGGGTTGCTCCGTCATTAAGACACTACCAAGACTTTTTGCAGTGTCTTATCCTGTGCCTCTCCTAATGTACTAGCAATTTTTCTTCCAGTGGATTATGAATTTAGATATAACTATGACTGAAAGGGTTATGTGCTTTCTAGACAGTCCCAGGTTAAGATGTATTTTAAAAGTACATTGAATAATTTGGAAACTTCTCCAACCAACTGCACAGCAGGCATTGAAGTCTAAGGGCAAAGAGGTCAAAAAGCATAGTTCTTTGGTTTTCAAAGATGCTGATATAACTCTCATGAAGAGTGCTGCAAGCATCCATGGAGTAAAAGAAACTGTACAGCACTCTCTTCCTCCATTTCCTTCTACTAATCATCTATTTTAGAGTTAGTTTTGTGCTTTTATGTGGTGTTGAAATAACACACAAGACCCAGAACTAAGTTGTGACTGGAAGATAACAGTGAGTAATGTTTACAACAAAGCTTGGGAGGGAAGTTCTGTAAAAGGAACTATTTCAGAAGTTGGTCATGCATGTAAAACTGGTCCTATTAAATTTGATGGGTTTTTTTAATAGTTGTTGAAGCCCTAGATTGTGTTCTTTTGAATAGTGGATACACACTGTGACACATGTTCTTCCCAAAAAATTTCTCTTCTATTAAAACTGTCTCTCCTGCTTTAACACCACATGGCCTGAATGTCAGTAGTACCCTCCTGAAGTCTGAAATTTCCCTGCATTGTGGGGAAGGCACCACAGTAGATCTTGAAGAAAGGATTATGTTTTGGGCTCATTTTCTCATACAGCTGTTGCTGTGGCTGTTCAGTTTTGTGTAAAAGGAACACTAAAGATCAGATTAGGGAGTGTTTTAGAAATAAAATTGGCCTTAACCTAAATTCTGTGCAACCTCACTTACTGATAGAGCACAGAATGCAAGCAAGCATAAACTTCGTTCTCCTATTTCGGTTTTTAAAACAATGATTTAGATCAATTGTGCTGGGAAAGGAGTCTTCCTGTATAGCCTTAAATGGTGAAGGTCTGCTTGTCTCAGATCTTGTGGGAGAACAAACATGCATCATCACTTTCAACCCCAAGACACAGATGAAAAAGCTTGGGGAACCACATCTCAAAAATAGACTGTTTGAGTGAGCCTGAGAATGGGGCTTGGTGTTTCCAAAAGTGTTGAGGCCTTTCTAGATTATTGAATGAGTTAGCAAGCATTCCTGGGTTACTAAGAAAGCTCATGTGGCTGAAGTTGTGCTTGTGAGAAGGCTCTGCAAACAGCAGATGTGTGGGGAGGGAGGTCAGGGGGCTGGTTCCTGGTTCCTGCCTGGCTAGTGGAGCCAAGATGTCCTGTCTGGGTTTGTCTCCCATCATAGCAGTAGGACATCAGAGCTCGATGCTGTTGCACATCCAGTCCAGCATTCTGTCTGTCATGGGAGCAATAACTGATTTATAAATCCCCCACTTCAAAATTAATAGTGGTCTCTCCTAACCATTAAGCTAAGTGTTGTTCTTTATAATGAGCCTAACAAGGCTGGAACTTCTAGTATAACCAGTGGGAACTTGTCAGCCACAATACTTTGCTTAGGCAGCTGTCCCAGGCAACAGTGCAGAAAAATACTGCCCTTCGAAAATTACACTGTCTGAGATCTCTCGAGTCACTTGAAAGGAGGTGGGTGGAAATGAGCTCCAAGCTTCATTATGCTGGTATATCTCAAGTGTCACAGGAAGTGTTTTGCATTGGGGAAGCCAAAACAACATTTAAGCAAATGGCTCTGAAATGGCCTTTTGCCTGAAAGTAGCTTTGGCCAGGGACCTGTTTGACATGTACCATGTACCATGTCCCTGCTGAAAGCTGTGGGGAAGAAAACTTCCACTGGCCCTGGGGGAAACAGGAATAGGCACTCAGTGGGCAGGCCCCATGTGGGTGTCTGTCCAGAGGTGCTGATTAATAACTCCTGTTGGCTTTGGATTTGGCATGCTTTCAGCATTTGTGTGGATTTGAGGCAATCTTCTCTAGTGTAGTTAATTAATTAAGAAAGATGCATTTAATTAGGCTGCAAAAATAAATGAAGATAATTGGAGCCCGGTTCAGCTGAAGCTGTGCTTGCTTTGACAACCAAAACAATGCCTTTAATTCAGTTTCCTGTGGATTAATCTCGCTCAAGGAGTTTCCCTGTTCAGTATCCTTGCTGATAACAGAAATGTCTTCTGGAGGAAGAGTGTTAAATCATTACACTGGAGGGGCAAAAGAAAAAAATCCCCCAAGCCCCGCCGAGGTTAGACAAATCTAGAACTGTAACTTGGTCACTGGACACACCTGGTAGTTGTGAGAGGTTTAGTTAGTGATGGCCAAGACTAGCAGCAGCTATGGATGCTCAGGCTGAAGGAAATTTCTGCTCATGATAAGCCAAGGGAACTCAGATGGACTTTGAGATCTGTCATAGAGGTCACATCACTCAGATGTGTCATATCTTCATGTGGAAAGTGAGATGAAACATTCAAACCATGGCCAGGAAGGAATTCAGGAATGGTGGTTGTCTCTGGCTGTGCTGTCAGCTCCATTCCAGCTGCTGATATGGCACCTGCACTTTTGAATTTGTATTCTGTTATCACTGACTCACTGGAGGGTTTGGCAGGTGATTCATGTGCCCTGATTCACAATTCATCCTGGGTGAAGTTTGCAGCAAATGCTATTATCTTTGGTGTCATATACATGTGAAAAAAAAAAACACAACCTGTGTTCAGATTCTTTCCTGGCATAAATTTGCTTTGCTGTGACCTACAGACCTCTGCTTGTGAAGTTGGAATTGAGATTTTTCTTCTGTCAATTTATGCACCATCTTATCACTGATCTCTGTGTGGTTTATTCAGGTTATGGATTAACTGAGCAATCATTTAGCAACACCCTGCTCTCTATTGCTTCCAGTCCAACTTGATACAACTGCAGGATGCTCTGTGGGTCTGCACACACTTACTGGCTTGGCTCAGGATCTCCACGGCCTGCTGTCTGCTGTATTGCTGAACTTTCTTTTCTCTATACCTTTGGTGATCGTGCTCACAGCCTGGACACAGTAATGCCCTGCTACAGCAAGATATCAGGTTATCAGGTGTGACAGTTACACTCAGTTCAGGATTTCTTTTAAGGAAATGACCTGCAGTAATCACTGCCTGTCAATCCAAGGACTCCCAAGACCAAACCCAACAAAGCTTCTCAGCAGTTCTCAGAATGCCAGCACAGTTGGTGGCTTTGAAATGCCAGAAGAGCAGTGCTGGGGCATCCTCTGTACTTTCTTACAGACACCAGAGTAAGAACCACAGACCTCTCTGCAGGGATGGGAAGGGCCCTGTGTCTAAAGTTCTATTTCTGGAGCTTACCTCCTTCATGCAAGGAGATTGTCACACAAGTGGCATCACTTTCCTGTTTTAAGCCTTGAGCTGCTGTGGGACTTAAGAAGGCTCGGGGCCCAGCTGGTATTAATGCAACATGTAATTGATTTTGTGGTGAAATAAAAAGGTGCATCCTACAGCCTTGCGAGTAAAGAGAGGTCTATTCACTTAACAAGGAAGGAATGTGATGCACACAGTCCTGGAGCACCTTGGAATGATCAGCCACTTTCCCAAAGCCAGCTTGCACTACCATTCTGCATGTTTACCTTCACAGTACAAACAAAAAAGAGGTGTATTTATTGACGGGGTAAACAGGTACACTTCTCTCCAAAGAAACCAGTTTGGTTAGTCAGCCTGGGTGTTGACAGGAGATGGAAGGAAATCATTATAAGAGACTGCGTAGTAGGCACGATAATTAGCCATGTGGTTGGTACCAAACAATAGAGGCTTGTGCGGAGCCCAGGGAATGCAGAGATAATTTTACCTCTCCAAACAGGAGGGTATCAAGCTGTGCTTCCCTGCCTGGGAAGTAGGTCAAGAGGAAGTGCACTTTCAATTCATATTCATCTCATAATTATTTCACGTACTCAAGAACAGTATTTCTGTCAAGGGGAAGACGCCTCTGTGGCCAGTCTCATGGAAGAACAATGCTCCACTCAAAGCAACAGCATGCATATTTGAAGCTTTCAGTGCCGGGCTCCATCAGCCCTGCCTTCCGCATGAGCTCTCCTTGCACGTCTGCTCTCAGTCCTGACCTTGCCAAGCTTTGCAGCCACCCCAGACGTCACCACCAGCGGCTCAGAGTGCACAACCCCAGCACCACTCTGTGTTTGCTACTGGAACTCAGATCCAGATGTGATATGCTGTTGGGTACTAAGGCAAATAGTTACTTTTCACTGGCACAACTGGCAAAGCGAGTGGTCCTGGCAGAAACATTACATCAGGATGTGCATGTTGAACAGGAGAACATTAAAAACATCTCTCTCCATTCTTAAGAGCGGGGTAAAGAGAATACTTTAACATGTGTTTTGCTCATTTTCATATGTAACTGGGAATGAAGTCACAAACACCCTTTGGAGGTCACCTGGTCCAATCCTCTGCTCAAAACTAGACCAGTTGTGAAGATACCTGGAGTTTCTCAGGATCATATCACTATAGTGTTAAAGGGATGGAGTCTCCAAGATCTCTCTGAACAACCCCCTGCAATGTTTGTCTGCCTTCAGAGATTTTTATTTTTTTCATAGAGGTCTCAAAGGTGTGTTTTAAAGATGATGTCAAAGGTTAAATAAGGATAAATCACTGTTAGTCAGGGTAGAGAACAAGTGTTGTAGAGTCACCCATGGGTTTTTGGTATATAAGAACCAATATATCTACCCTGTGTAGACATATATAGAGATATAAATATATAGATATAAGATTTCTAAAGTAGAACAGGATCTTTTCCAGAGGGGAAAAAAAAAGTCAAATACTTAAATCATGGGAAAATTTATTTAAAGGAGGAGCAAGTGGTGGTGGGGGAAGCCAAGCAACAGTGTCTTAGAGAATTATGACAATGTAATGGCTCTAATTTAGCATTCAACTATAGGGAAGTGTAAATATGAGGTTAAATATGGACACTCCGATATGACAAATTTTGTTGTATGTAGAAAAACAATATCCATAGGATGTGAAATACAGTGCAGCTTGAGAGCAGTGTGCTTTTAAACACTACTATAATCTCCACATATGCTACTTAGTAGTGTTTCTTTTTTTAAAAAATGACCTAATTTTGAAAAAAGAATTGCCAATAGCACTGAAAACCAAATCTGCTGCACCAAATTGTGTATGTTCCAGATCTTTTTCTGTAGTAAAATATTCAGTAGCTAGTTCCATTCTCTGCCCCAGTTAAACAACTTCTATTTTTTTTTTTCATAAAACTTTCTTGGTTTCAGTATAACTGAGAAATAGCTGCAATATCATTTCATCATCATGTTTCCAAGATAACTAAATTGTACTCCAGTGGAGGTAGAACTACATGGGTTTTATTTTAGTCCAGAAAGAGATTTAAAACTTTAAAGTGAGCTAACAGAGGAGGCTGGTTTGATGGGGGAAAAAAAAAATCACCTTTTTTATTCCTGCACTGGAATTACTTCTCTTGTAATATTGTAAGTGAAACACAAAATTCAGCCCTTGCATCAGTTACATGGCCTGAAGTAACAGCATCATGCCTGGGATGAAGAAGTCTTTTCCTAAGGTTGGCAGTTGTCATTTTCCTCATGGCAGATCCCTGTTTGCTTCATAACCCAAAGCCTTCATTCCCTCTGATTTAATTTTTCCCAGCTACTAGACATTTTTACCTATTTTTCTACTCTATTGGATTTCCTCACAAACAGCAGTACTAAAATCGAGTAAGTAGCTATAAAGTTGGTGCAAAGTTTGTATAATGTTTATTAGGAAGACTATTTTCCCAGAACTTTTTTTTCCTTTTTATCCTCTTCCCTCATGCTATTGCAGTAGATTTGATTTAAGGAGGGTTAAAAATAGAAACAAAACCAAAAAACAGTCATCCAAAAAACACCACCCAGACCAACAAAACCAGAGAAGCTGTTTAGGAGTTGTGCTTACACAGAAATAGATGCTCCCTTTGTTGTGTGTTATTCTATCTACACTCAAAAAAAAAAGTGTACCAGGAATTAGCTTTGTATTCCTACCACATTTTTGCTAAATCAGTGCTCAATTCTAATCAAGACTCTCATCTTACAATCATTAGCCCTTTCAGTTCTAATAAACTTCTGTATCATCAGGAACACTTGCTCTTTTTTTCCTCATAATTCCCAAACTCCAGCACGTAACAAGGACGAGGAGCATCAACTAGTCAACTTCATTCATCTGGTCTTAGTTTTTTTGTGGACACTACACATCTTGCATCTTTCACAAAGGTGCTCCTGAGTATCTGGCAAGATAATGCTATGCCTTAGTGTTTTCCCCCAGGATTCTCCCCAGTTCAACATAACAGCATATTTAATCATCACTGCTCTTAATAAAGCACAGGCTACTGCAAGGTTTAATTGGGATGAGTAAGTATTCAGTATTTTAGTGCTTCTTTGAACTTCTAGTCTTTTTAATCTAATTTTCCCAGTAGCCTCTCATTTCTTTGGTAATAATGTCTGAAACCATATTTCCAATAATTCTTGAGCTGAGTAGAGCTGGTTAATTCCTAGAAAAGAGACTGCCAGTGCAAGCTTAGTAACTCCTGGTAATGACTGTGTAATTAGACTAAATGAGAACAGGAACTGGACTCTAGTCTGGCGTATTCTGAAGAGACATTGAGAATCTCCTTTTTTCCTTTTTCCTGTTATTTTGTTAACCAAGAGCTTTTCATCTTGTTTCTAACTTGCCCAAGGAAATAACATGATTTTCTTTCTAGTCTGTTTTCTACATCTCTGTCTAATCTTGTGTCTGATGCTCCCAATGGCTGATATCACAAAGCAACCAGGAAAACAAAGAATGAAAGTGGTTGGGAAAGAGAAACTCAGAAGTTGTGAGATTCAGACAGGAAAATGTGAATGAAAGCTGGAAATTATTCTAGGAAAGTTTACTAGATGACTAAAGCCCAAAATTTCATAATCACAAATAAGGACGTCTTTGGTTAGTGGCACCTCCTTAATAAGTGAGGAAGTAAAGGCAGCGATTAAAAATATATCAGATAAATGGGGAAGAGGAGAAGAAAGAGGAAGGAGGCAGCAATTATGTGAATTAGAGCCTGTGGAAATATAAAGAAGAGCAAGACTTGAAAGGGAGCAAAAGGAACCTCTACCTTGCAGCCTAAGGACAGTAAGGCATTTCAAAGGATGACAACAATAACATAATTCCTAACAATAGTGTATCTCACTTGCTTAGCAGAAGATGGTGAAAGTCCCAATGATTCAGGAACAGCAGAAATACTCAATAGTTCCCTTTTGTGTTTAGAAAAAAGCAGGATGATGTAATCAGGAGTCATGGGAATGCAGAAGTACCTTCCAACCCTCGCAAGCAGCTATGAAAGATGAAAAACAGCAACCATAAACACTGAAAAAATAGACCCCAGCATGCCTAAACAGCACCAGATAAGCAGGAGAGCTGCACGAGGTGCATAGCTTTCTCTTGCTAAGTCTTTGAGCAATGAGGAAACTTTTGAGTCTAGAGGAGAGTTAACTCAGAGAGAAGCAAGGCAAGATGATCTGGATAATCCTGGCCTGTCTCCTTTGATAGCGGAGGGCAAATATTAGGAAAGCTGGATATAGGATTCAACTAGAGAGCAGGAAAGGGATTAGACCATAACATGCCCAGTATAAAGTGAGATTTGGCTTTTTTGACGTTATTTTTTTTAGTTTCAGAAAGCACTATTTGAAAACCCTCACTGTGATATATGATGCCCTGCCAGATTTATTGCCCTTTATCAGCCCCAGTGATGTGCTCTGCTGGCCAGAGCCGGTTGGTGCTGTAGCTGGATTTGGCACAGATGCTGAGTGCCAGAGCTGGAACCATCCAGACGAGGATGGGCGTGTTGATTGTTGCTGAGGCAGCTCAGTAATTTTATCTGTGTCATTTCTTGAGCCCAAAGCTGACTTAAAGTAAGTGTTATAAAAGACCCTTGCAAGCCTGAAGAACAGAATATGTGAGAGGTAGCCTGTGAAGGATGGCATGCATGCCGCGAGGCTAAAAATATGGCTAAGGGAGCAATTAAGACTAATACTTTTAAACAAAAATCTTATTCATATTTATTTGTGGGGAGAGGGAAGGCAAGAGAAGATAATTTAACTTCGTGTGTCACAAAGTGAAACTAGCCTCAGTTTAACTAGTCTGAGTAATTTAATTCCAATCAATGTGGTCATATGCCAGGTAACTGTGCCCAGCCAGTTTGCATTGATATGGCATGAAATGATAGATCAAGGTTACTGCGTTTTCATATCTGTTCTTTTTATTAATTACTAGGTAAAATACAAGGGAAATACAGCTTGCGAGCACTAAGAATCATAAAACTGGAAAGCAGTGCTTCAGAATTTAAGAATCCTAATGAAAATTGAGCTGCACATGAGGTTGCTTTGGGACATGGCAGTTCTACAGTGACCACAGAAGCAGAGCTGTGTTTATAAGATCAATTTGTTTAATATCACAATAACATGAAACACTTGCTTGCAATTGAGAAATCCATAAAATCTGGAGAGTGCACAGGAAAAAAAGCCATACAAATTATGAAATGCTAAAAAATGCCTTCCAATGGCAATGAAAGAGATCCAACTGTCCTACTTAAAAGACACCTTAATTCAGATTTAATAAGTAGCACGGAGTCTATCTGGTACTAAACCAACTCTGTATTATTGCCAGAGAAAGTATATAAACCCCCCTATAACAGGAAGCTGAATTAAGGTGAGTTTAAATTGAAAACTAAGACAGCAAGATAACTTGCCAAGAGAGGGGGTAAACTCTCCATCTCTTGAAATCTTTAAGTCAGGATGTGACACCTTTATATGCTCTATTCAAATACCAGCTACTGGATTCAGTACAGAGGCAGCAAAGTGATACAGCATCAGCCTTACACAGAAGGTGACACTGAATAATTCAGTGATCCCCAAGGACTCATGAGTATCTGTTTCTCTTCCTAAACTTTTCAAATGTATTGCTGTACACTGGTAAACTTGAGTCAGCTTTGGTGCTGATACAGCTGTTATTCTGTCAACCTATTACACTGCGGGTAAAGTCAGACTTAGTCAATTCTTCAGTTTAATCAAGTAACCTGTGTAATGTCTTAGCTCAGACAGCTCTGTGGGATCAGGATATCGGTGCCAAAAAGTGTAAATTTAAGAGTCTCCAAACCCAAGGGTGCTTATAAGGACCTTGCCATGTAATGATGACAAAGTACATTTTTTTTAGTACTGCATTTTTATTTTTTTTTTTTAAAGGAAGCTGTATTTTCCCTGAAGTGATTTCTCTGATTTTGCTTCTCTTCCTGCCAGAGAAGAGCATACATTTTAAAATCTCTCCCACATAGCTGTATCTTATATTAGTTTCCTCTCTATAAATAATCTGGCATGGCTTTAAAAGACAATAAATTGCAGAGTTAAATAGAGAGTAAAGGCAGTGAATCATTCAGGTCTGGTTATGTCCTGACGTCAAAACTTTCTTTTGCTGAATTGATTCCCCCAGCTATAAAGAAACCCCAAATATGTAAATGGTTGGTCAGCAGGATTGTGCAAAGGGACATAAATAGGTTTATGTCCCTTGAAAAGGCTGTGCAACTATACTAATACTATTGCAGTTGCATGACAAGCTGGATGGGTACTGAACCACCTGAGGGATCTGCTTGATTTGCCTTTCCCTGCCGTGGTTCTTTTGACAGAACCCCCCTGTGTAACAGCACCCAGAGATGTGATGTCCAGCTCTTGGCCTCAGCAATCCACAACCTCCTGTAGAATCTTTTAAGTGTGTGAATAACCAAGAGCACCAGAGATGGCCTACGTGTGGCTTCATGAACATAATAAGTTCTTCATAAACTGCAGATAGTGATGAATTATGAAGGTTTGAGTAACTACTTAAGAGCCCATGGCATTCCAGTACATGTGACATCTTTTGGAGGTCAGACTTTAGCATATGAAATCCATCTGGCTGCTGTGCTGCAGCTAAGCCTGCCCTGCCAAACTGCAGATAACAAACATCTACAGAGATATCTGCGTAGCTGGGAGTAACATCAAAACACAGCAGCAGAGATATGGTCACTATCAGTCAAATCCTGAACCTAAACAATCCTCTGCTTCGCTCTTCTACACTGAAGCCATCTGAAGCAATGCATCAGTGCTCTTGTGTGAGACTCCACCTGGAGTTCTGGGGCCCCCAGCACGGGGAAGGTGTTGACCTGTTGGAGTGAGTCCAGAGGAGGCAACTAAGTTGATCACAGGGCTGGAGCTCCTATGGAGACAGACTGAGACAGCTGGAGTTGCTCAGCTCTGGAGAGGTCTGAGAGCACTTTCTGGTACCTAAAGGGGGCTACTAAAGAGCTGGAGAGGGACATTTTACAAGGGCAGAGGAGGATGGCCTTAAGCTGAAGGAGGGTAAATTTAGATTAGATATTAGAAAGAAATTCTTTACTATAAGGGCAGTGAGGCACTGGAAAAGGCTGCCCAGAGGAGTTGTGGGCTCCCCATCCCTGGAAGAGTTTAAGGCCAGGCTGGATATAACCTGGTCTAGTGGAAGGTGTTCCCACCTGTGGGAGGGTGGTTTCCAACCCTAACTAACCATTCTATGATTCTATGAAGAGATAAACCTTTTGAGAACAGATTAGAAGGGGGTTGATTCTTAGTATGTGTTGGAACGGTGTGAGCAGTAGCTGGTTTTGGCTGGTAAATACCCAACTCTTGCCAGCATTTACCTGTAACAGCCTCAATTACATGCTCTAGCAATCATCATTGAATTTCTTGCAGTGTAGTTAAAATTGTTCTGCTCAGCTGGAAAAAGCTTGCATCTCAACCAATAGTTACATATAATCAATAACTACATAGTAGATAACAGACTGCTTTTAGATCTTCCTCTGTTTTTCAAGATCAAGAAAGGGGAACACTTTGTGCAAAATAGCTCAGCCCTCCCCACAACAGTCCCATAAAATCTGAACTCTTCTATTTTATTAATCAGTGTATTATAGGGACAAGGTGTTTGTTCAAGATATCTTGCTGCAGAGTTTGGAATTTTCTCTGTGTTTACTAAGACCACACACTCAGTTTTACAGTACTAGAGCTGCAGAATCCAGTGAGTTTAGATACAGCTGTGATAGCCAATGCTCTTACACTGAAGTCTGAACTACAGAATGTCCAAAGCTGAGCATTTGAGTCCCTGCAGCCTGAGGTGAAGAGCCAAGCCTTTCAGCAGAGAGCTGTAAGTGATCCAGACCCTGTGTGGCTCAGATCCAGAGGAGGGTGCGTAATATGCACTCATTACTTGGTTTCATGCACTCTATTTTGTTCTGATCTGGAAGGATGGTGCTAAGTGCTTCAAAATTGTCTGGGAAAGAAAAGTTAAAGTGGAAAAAATATCTATATTATGTTGAGAGAAAATATTTCAACTACTCCAACAATATTTTAAATGTTTTCTAACATAAAATATCAGGACAATCAAATACAAATAGAGAGCTGTTTCAAAGTAAAAAGATTAAATGTCCCATTCTGGAACATTTAGGTGGAAAACTTTCACTAATTTTAGTGTTCTCAACACAGTTTCAAAAATTTCTATTAGAACTGTTTTTTTCCAATGGAAAATGATTCCATATCAAGATTTTATTCCAACTAAAAATTATAGCTGAGCTGTTATATTGCTGCAAGTAAATGTTAACAATACTTGTTCAATATTTCATCAGCAGCTCTTTCAGAACAGTGAGCTGCCCAGGGGAAAAAAAAGGGAAAGAAAACCAGAACCCCCCCCAAATTTCCTGTGAAATATGCATATGTCACAGTTGTCAAACTGGCCATAGCAACACCAGCATATATTTGGAAAGGTGAATGTTTTTTGTTTCAATAGTACTCTTCATTCCAAAAAAGACTATAAAATCATTCCAGACTAGAAAGGAAGAAATAACTGACTTATGACTTGCTTTGTGATGAGCCCAGACCATTCCATATGTGTAGCCCCACTTGATAATGTTCATGCTCGATGGTTTACAGATCATAATCAAAAAAGAAAACAGAGAATAACTGTTTGAATAGCAGCTGCTCAGGAGAATATTCATTAATTTACATCACAACTCAACAATGTGGTTCAGAAAGCATCGTCCAGCAGTTGGAAACACATTGGAAATGGTTTAAATTTTTTCTGGTTTTTCAACTTGGCAAATATATCCATAGGAAAAAAAACCCACTGGCTGATTGTATAGAGATATTGAATTCACGCCACTGATGAATAATGGCATATATAGTGGACACTGATTCCAAAAGAAATTTTAATGTGTTCAGATATGAAATTATACTCTGGCAAAAATTCAGTGGTTAGCATCTTATATTTTGTGGTCAAATGATGTCAGCCTCTGTGGACCAGCTGGGTCTACAGAGTGAAGAATGGAGGGCTTGCTATCAAAAATACTGTGTCCCTGTGGACAGTCAGGTCGCTGGAATGTTAGCAAAATCACTGTGGATCTCAGCTTTCCCAGCTACAGCTGGGTAAGAGGTGGCTACCCCTGCACACAGAGCATAAGTGCTTTTAAAACTGCATTTAATCCCTTGGAGTACACCTAGAAATGGAGAGGAAAATGGAGAAAGCACTTCTTACATCAGCTATATATTTGACAGTTAAATGAACAAGCAGCCCCATTTGGACTTCCTAGTGTTTCTGGACAGCTTGCAAGTCTGTACTCTCCAGAATATATCCTTGAAGTGATTGAGAAATCACTGCCTTGTGGAAATGACATCTCCATATGAAAGAAGTTATTGCAGCTACCTGGGAAAATTGTACAGAAAGGACCTTCCTGGCAGTTCTTTTCCTTTGGGAATCCTGGATCCCATAGAAAGACCGTAACGAAATCTAATAGTGTCCAGCACAAATGGTTTTCATTTTGTTCACTTCTTTCCACTCCAAAGACCACCCCCAACCCGTTCCTGCCACCACTGCAGGAGGTCATGCAACGTGCAGGTCTCACAGATGTGTTTGAAAGTCCCTGAGCAGTAAAGCAGATGTTGCCCCACCACCCTTTCCCCCAGTCGCCCCTACATACCACAATCATCTTTAGAGCGAGTTTTCAACCAGCGAGCTATTGAGTCTTGACACTGAGGGCACAGGAAGAGTCGACCATTCCCCTGTGAATGTTTGCTGTGTCTTGAGGATGTCCCAGCTGAAATGATTTAACTATCTACTTTCAGCATCCCTTCATCAAAGTCAATCGGAAAAGCGTCACGTGGCTCCCAGTGGAACCCCTCATGATGGGGACACGTTGCACGTGCCTTATTTGCCTAATGGTGCCTCCAGGCCTGCCCCTGCTCATGCTGTGCTCCTGTGCCCGTGCTGCCAACTGCCTCCAGGCTTATCATCCAGCTCCTCTTACTCACATCTCTGAATGTTTTCCACGCTGCCATGTATTCCTGAGAGCTTTGGCTTGGTACAGCAAGTGATCTTGTGTGCTTCTAAATTTATTTTTTTTTCTTTTTAGAAAGAAATTCCGCAGGTACAAAGGGATTAGTAAGTCTTGGTAGCAAAAAGGAGCGTGAAGGAAGTGAAAGTTTTTTGGGGGAAAAGGGTGTTGCTGCAACCAAGTTAAAGCTGGCATCAAATTTCGTAGTTCAAAACTGCTATCAAATCCAGTCCAGGCTGAAAAGAATGGGGAAAATAACAAATTTCTGCAGAGTACTGAAGTCAGAATTAATCACATATTTCTTAATAACAAGCTATTAGAAGAAATGTTGTCTTAATCAAGCTAAGATGAGGTATCACCCCAGCCATGCAGTGTTTGGGGACTAGACTAATATCCAGCAGATGTGGTGGACTGACCCTTGTAAATTATCTTATTTCTACAATAAAAGTAGCCTTATGGGGAATGATAAAATAAGTAGGACTCATTGAAGTCTATTCTGAAATTTAAAAGTCACGTATTTCTTTGGTCTGTCTTAAGTAAGATGGAGAAATCACATTCTTCTCATCTCAGTTCACAATAAATTGGGTGTGTCTCAGGATTTTGCAGAAAACCTGTGTGAACTGAAAAGCAAGGTACCTGTTAGGAACTCAAGTGACAGACCAGGACAGGACTTCAAAAGAGTTCAGAAAGGCCTTTTAAGTGTCAGCTTCACATGTCTCTGGAGTATTTCTTGCTTTGTCTCATATACAACTCAGAGAAGGGAGTATATAATTTCAAGCTAAAGCCCCCTCGGTGACAACAAATAGAGTAAAAATGTGAATCTGCTTTGTACCCATGGAGAGAAGTCCCTTTGTCATAGAGTGGAGGTTGGAGTTGAAGATTTCCAGATGTCCTCTGGGTTGTAGGTGGAGGTATTGAATGTAAATCTTGCCTTTCTTTCCAGCCTCTGTGGGTTTGGCTGGAGATGCAAATGTCCTTGCTGTATCACACTTCAGATATTTAGAAATGCTTCTCACACTGAGAGAAGTTTTAAACCAGCAGTTTAAAGACCTAAAAGAAGGCAGCCAATGCCCATATTTTTCTTAATTAGCAAGCCATAGTTATTGTGTGTAACTAAGTCAGAGCCCGGAGTGTGAATTTTGCAGGAGTTAGAAAGAGATGATTAATCCCTTAATGAAGATTCCTCTCCTAGTTCTCTAAACCCAGGGATTGGTCTTCCTCTTAACAGAGGAAAGGACTTTGTTAAATTATGTTTGCCAAATCCTATTGGCAAATATTCTGGCTGGTGAAGACAAAAACTGTTGTGCTATTAATGCATCAAAATTAATTATGCCAGTATAACTGGTTATCTTTGGCACAAATACAGAGCTTGAGGGACCAGTCATGGTGCTGCCCTATTTGTTACCATGGTAGACAATTATGAAAGAAGTACAGATCTGGACTTGCATAACTCAAAAGCAGTTCTGACCAAATTGTAAATTTACAGGTTAAGAGTAAAATTATTTCTTTCTGAAAAGCTATCATTTAGGACCCAGAAGGAATCTGACCCACTTTCAGGGAAAAAAAAGTTATAGTTGAAAGAGCTATGATTGATGTTGTACTGACTAAGGAATTTTCACAAACCACTCCAAAAAATTCACTTGATGTGCACTTATTCTGGTACAAGGTAATAAGAGTAATCTAGGTGTGGCACGAGGTTGGTATTTTCAGCTTGCACTTCCCTGGCTGTATCATCTATATTTGGGGCTGAATATGTAAGCAAAATGTTGAGCTGCTTCTGTGAGACTGCAATAAACTCTTCAGTCTGGGTAAGACGGTACTTGCTGCTTTAGATAACTGCTCTACTTGAAACTGAAGCTTGGGGAAATTGTCATCACTTGTAAGTACTGCTCAAACCTGTGCAAGGTAAACAAATAACACCTGGAATATGGAGATATCTTTTCTGCTTCCCAAGAACGAAAAGCCCTTCGTTTGACAGTCCCATGAATTTAAGGCTGCAGAAGCTCCATCAGCAAGCCTGATACGTAAAGAATATCAGCAAAATACTCAGTAAGGTTTTGTGCAAAGGAACTTCTGCAGAATTCTGTGCAGGCCAGAATGCAGCCCAGTAGCTGAAGCCCATTTAAACAGTGTGCCAAGCGGTGTGCCAGATGTAAGCAAGCTGTGATTTATGTGTGCAAATGCCTCCGTGAATACGTGCACATTAGCTCAGCCGGAAATTTAATGTGAGAGCTTCTGAAAACTGGAATTCTGAGCTGCGCTTCCCACGTTGTTTGTTCTTTCACATTAGAACAGGCTCTGCTTCTGAAAAGATACAGAGTGCAACTTCACTAGGAGCCGAGGAGATAAAGGTTTTAGCTTAGTAACAAATGGAGGTGAGTGCTAGTGAGTCATGTGCTGAGTTTTGAGGGCAGATGGGTGGACGAGAAATTCCAAAACATTCTTTTAACACCACAGAAATCCCTCTAACCTCTGACCATAACTACAGGGCTGTTCTAAACCCGAATGTGATAAGAGGGGAGCAGTTCACTTTCTCAGGAATACGGCTCTGGGGACAGTTTGCAAGCTCTTAACCTGTGTCTGACAGCAGTAGTTACACATCTCTCATCTCTGTACAGAACCTGAGTGCCAAAAGGAACAAGTGCACGTGCTTCTTGCAGAGGATGGGGGGAAAACACTCCAGTAGTGGTGGCACTGAAGCTTCTGTAGGATTCTGACAAGGAACCCTCCAAGTCTAGGGCAAGCAAAACTGGACAGAGAAAATGGACTTGAATGCTGCAGTGACTCATGATGCTTGGTGAGCTTCTGTATGTTTTAGCCTAGTGATAGATGCTGTTTCAAGCCAGAGGGAAGCCATGTGGGTATATCTGATAGTGAGTAAAGCATTACACAGCTCTTAGTGGCTGTGATGCCTTGCCATCATGGTATGTTCAAACCATAAAAGCTATTCCAGCTGTGTGTCATCAATTCTAATTGCCCCTCTTCATTCTTTTGTGGTATTGTATGGTACAGCTCTAAGAGGCCAGAATTATTCTCTCGTCTGCATTTGTAGTCAAACACGACTTCTGAATTACACCAATTGTTCTGCTAATCCCCTTCCTGACTTGACTGAATTATCTCAGAAAGTAGCTGTGGTCACCTATAAGAAAAAGACAAACTGCTACCAATAGAATATCTTGTGTGTAAGTCTGAGGGTCACACCTTGTAGCTGTGGTGATCCAGAAGTCCAGAGCAAATGCCCCTGCTATGAGTCTTGTGCTCTCTTGCACTCTGGCTTTCCTGAGACCCTGTTCTGAGCCAATCCAGCTCACTGAACTGAGCTAAATTTAAATAAAATAAAATATTTATTAAAAAGGCCATTCTCTCTAGCTTTAATGAGCTGAACTGTCTGTGAGAAGGGTTTGGCAAATGCCAGCACAAGGACGAGGTGGGATGTGTCTCTGGGAGCAGGAGATAAGGAGGGAGCAAAGGGTCATAGGCTGAAGCAGAGAAGGGCTTCCCCCTTTTGGGAGCAGCAGGCTATTAGGTCATCGTGGTATCTAATCTGTCTGGTTGTTAGTCATTGCCTTCGACTGGGGGTGCCTTGACAAAACCTTCGTTGCTATTGTTTTTATCCTTATGACACAGAGGAAACATGACTTGTTTCACATAATTTCCTTCTTGTAAACAGTGAGTAGGAATTTCATGCTCCAGACACATACAGTGACTTCTCAACAGCTTTTGCTGTCTGAGGAGAGTGCTGGGCTGGGAAATAAGAGAGATGTTGACTCTGAAAAAGGCTACAAAGAGCAAGATGTAATCCTCAAGTGAAGTGTACACTGAGAGACCCTGAGGAAAGAAACCACTTATCTGAATAGATGTTGTCCTCTTCAGGTCACTTAAGTAAGGTCAAGGCAACAACATTTGATGATACATTTGTGCCAAAAAGTCGTAAGTAGTCCAGTTCAGTCATAAAAGCTGTTAATGGTGCACTGGAGGCTGTATTTCCACTGCACGTTTTACCACTATAACACCACAGGCAACACCTTCACAGTATGGTGTATGAAATAAAGGCTGAGACTCATGTGGCCCAGAGTGATGCAGAATTTCAGGGTTTGTGAAAGGTAGCCACACTGTGGAATGGTTCTCCTGCAAAGATGGGCTCACAGTGCAAAGTGGAGGTCTGGATCCAAAACTTCTAGAAGTTCACAAGCAGTCTACACCAGTCTCTTACTGTTAGTCTGTAATTTTTCATATACATCTATATATATATATTTAAAGTCCAGACTAGTCTCAGAAAGCATATAAGAGCAGGCCAAGAGGGAATTGGAGCATGGTATGTAGAATTTCATATTAGAGTCAAGTATCTGTGAATGATCTCACCTAGTACTTTGGGTATTTGCACAGTGTAATCTTTGGTTACCTGATTTGTGTACGGGTGCTCAGACCATGTATGTGGGATATCAGCAGCTGATTTACGGAAAACACTCAAAAATGCATTACGATGTCTATGTGAGTTCACACAAAGAACGCTCCTAAGCTTGTCTGAGCATGTTAGCTCTTTTCTCTGTACCCTCTAACACTCTGTACACAATAAACTCTCTTCTAAATCAGTGAATCAGTGACAACATCTACAGAGCATCAGTTTCATTTACCCCTCCTCAAGGAGCTCGTTCATCGTTTGCAGAAGCCTTTTGTGACCCTTAGATAAAAGGCACTTCATCTGTGTAAAATATTGTTATTGTTGTTGTTAGGCTAGTGTTTTCAGTGGGTTTTATTGGAACCTGATGTCCTGCCAAAAGTAACACCCTGGGAATCTTTCAACAACTGTTCCTGGGTGTTCTGTAGATTACTGCTGTTTTCTCATACCCTGTCCCTGGGAATTACATTCTCAGATTAGAAAAAACGTCAGCCCTCTTCCCTCTGTGAAAAGAACTGCTGTTCAGGCTCTATATTAAAGGATTAGGGTAGTATTTTTTTTCTGGTGACTTATTATTCAGGTTGTGTTTTGTTTTTCCATTAACCCCTTTGCAAAACAGGTTCAAAATGTAAAATAAGATTGATGTGAATGATCTTGTAGCATTATGCAAGCACTTTGCATAGCTGAGAATGGCCAGTTAAAGGAAGACTGGTGGAAAATTGGACCCAGCCATTCAGTCAGCAACTTTCAACCCTGCAGAGACAAAGAACCTTTAAGAGCTAACTTTATAATGAGGAGCTGTAGTACAGCATGACAGAAATTAAAGGGAGGCCCAAATCCCCCTAGTGACAATTGTGTTTTTCAGAGATCTCCTGAGTAGATGGTGCTTTGAGAGACCTTTGGGAAGGGCTGTAGCAAATGAGGCCTTCCTAGGAGACTGTATTGGGGAAGCAAATACCTTGGGGCCAGAATAGGAATGGGAGGAGATTAAAGCAGAATAACCATTTCTCTGACAATTGAAAGCCCAAATTCTGCAAATGCAGTCCTGTTCTGAAGAAGACATTCACATTCAGTCACCGAACGTGTTACATTTCTGGGGTGGGAAACAAAAATTTTGCAGGAAGTGACGTTTCTTATGATTCCTTTGCCACTGTTTGTGGCATTTATCCTGTAGTTTCTCCCCTCAAGATGACCAAGGGACAAAAGAAGTGGGAACCACTGATGCAGAACAAATGCCCTGGATTTCAAGTGGGGTTCACTCGGTATGCGTTGTGTACCAGAGCTGGATTCTTATAAAGAGACAGCCAAAAAGCTGTGTCCAAAGGAACTCCTGAATGTTCGAGGAGCATTGAAAGAGTTAGGGAGGGGAAAGAAAAAGTCTGGACTATATGTGGCAGACTAGGCACTGGCTGCCAGCGTTTGGAGGGCAGTTGTGATGGTCTTTAATTGGCATTCCTCAGAAAAATAGCTGATGTGAGCTCCCAGTTTAAGTTCTGCATTGAAATATTTGCACACTCGTAGCACAAAGTGGTGGAGGAGTTTATGGTTTATTCACTTCTGATCACACCCATTCTGTTTGGTCTCTGCCTCCCCTAGCAGAGCTCACCCCTGTTGGTGCAGCTCAGCTTTCCTGTCAATATGTTGTACAGTAGTTCTGGAGGTTTGTGGCACTTTTCTCTGCACTCACTACAGCATTCTTTTTCTTCTGAAAGCAAAACCAAACCCAACAAAAAGAAATGCCATTTTGCCTCCTTTTTTCTTATTCGCTGTTTCTCATATGCTGTTTGGGCACCCTGATGGTCTGTTTAATGCTATTACTAGCATGACCAGAGAAGGTGGGCAAAAGAATCTTCTTTCCATCCAGTAGTATGATTATAATGAACAGCGACTCTTAAGACATATTCATTCTTACCTGACAGGGATATAAATATTTAGTGCAATCATTGCAATTGTTTTCCTCAGTTCTTGACCCTGGCACCAAAGTGTCTTGTTTTCTTTGGGCTTTTTGAAGACCTTTTACCTTGTAATCTTAACTTCTGCCCTCCCTAACCCAATTTCATACATCACCCAACACCTCAGCTCCTGCAGCACTTGAGTACAGAATGTGAATTTCCCTCTGCTCACATGTATCAACATGTTAGCTTGGATTGTATATGTAATATGTGTGCCTTGGGCAAAAGGGAGACTGAATGCTGCTTTGTAACAAATACAATATTCCCAGAATTTTGGGTCCACAAAATATTATCTACAGCCCAACCGAGAGGAATCACAGAGTCTTACCTGCCCTCACAATGCACCAGAAGAGGGCCTTTAAAGGACATAGATCTTTCCATACAAAGATTATGATCAGTAAATCACAGCCTTCTCTTAGTCTGTGTATTTTGCTGGTCCTGACACAAACTTCCCACAAGCATTGCTCTCATTTCTGCTGAATCAGCTTTACAATTACACCCACTGAGCAGATGATAACAAGCAAAGAAATACTTTGTCAGTGTGCAGGGTACAAATGTATCATCTCTATGGAATTGACTGATAGAGCTGGAGGAGTTACTTGTCCAAATCCTGTCCCTCAGTTCTCAGAGAGGTCAAGAATAGGACTCGAGACAGTGTCTTCTAATTTAAGGATAGCCCCTGGGAACAGTATCCTCCAGCCATATCTGCATCAGTATATACCCAAAATGTACTTCATAAACAGAGTTATCAATCCATGGACATATATGTTTAATGTAAAGGCTTTGTGATAAAGCTCAGTGCTACTTGCTCTTGCATAACTCCTTTGAGGTTTACTTGGCTGAACTTTACTTTTCATAAGTCATTTGATAATTTGTAAAACAAAAAAATGGGAGGAATATAAAAATGATGTTAGGCACAGCAATAACAGGCTGACTGGGCTCCTAGCTGAGAAACAAGCTCTCGACAGATAGGAAAAAACATGGAGGGGAACAAAGGAAGAAAAAAATTGCTTTTGGATCAGAATAAAGAGGAGTGTATTGTTATCAGCTGCAGCCACAGAGTGATGCATCTTTATATTTTTTAGCTATTCTTTGGTGTTGCTGACTACAGGGACACCTTTCCCTGCAGCTGGCCAAGCATCTGAGTCAGTTGCTCCCCCAGGAGAGATAATGTCCCTGTTTGTGAGTGCTGTGAGTGAGGCAAGAGGAAGCGCTTCAGCATGACCCTGCTCCACCCTGGCCATAAACACCTGAGTTCACCACCAGGCTGGCCAAAATCGGAATCCGGAGCCTGCTCCCCCACCTGGGCGCCCGTAAGAGAACTGCCATTTTGCCACAGCCCAAAAAAGTGGACACCGTAAGACTGACCTAGTTCAGTAACTCAGGGTGATGGCTGAAGGCAGTGCAGAAGGTGTTGGAAAGGAATCAGAAGGCTACTCAACATCACTAACTAAAAGCTAATTAAATTAGTAGCCACCAAGACCTGTTGCCATCTGCTCTTGAGTTGCCTGTCTGAGCTCGGTCCTGAGTTCAAACCTATGCACAAAGATACAGATCTGCAGCATGCCTGCAATGCTGTCCACATCAGAGATGGCTTTAGTTATCTCCTTTTTTTCCATGGCCTCAGCAGAATAACTGAGCACTGGATCAGCTCAGAGACAAAACATACCTCTTGCTATACTTAGTAGCTCACGCTAGGGTGAAGTGGGGAGCTCCATCTTCTCAGGGTTATGAGACAGAGCCCTCCAGGACCCTCAGTTCTCTATATCTGTTCTCCCCATTTGGCTTACTAGCATTCACAGTCTGTGATTTTGTGGAACACAGCCTGTTGGAGTTCTCTTCTGGGACTGTAAGCCTCTTTTTTCTTTTTCTCTCCTTTATGATTTGCTCCCCATACTTCGGTAAATGGATTGCAGTGCGTTAGTTTTGTTGTGTTTTTTTCTCCTTCTTCATTTTTTTTTCCTCATTCTGTTTCTGGGATGCTGAAGACATTGCTTCCTCTGAGTGTATGTCAGTTTTTTTCAGTTCTGCAGGCCCATATCTCTTTCTCACAAGATCTGTGTAGCTGCACATGGATATGAGTTCTCTTTCTCCCTCAAAATCCATTGCACTCTGGCTCCTCATTTGAGAAGGAGGTCAGAGGGGCTTTTATGGTCCTGGTGGACTTTGCCCCTTCCTCTCTGGGTCTGAATAGGCCAGCATTATTTCACAAGTGCTAAATCCACTCACAATGGTTTTAAATGGTTGAGCTGCTGAGCCAGCTGAACAGCAAACACCAGAGGGGAAACCACATTTCGTGAACACTTCAGATTCCTTCAGACTGTACGTGGAGCCATTAAGAGCAAAGTAAAAGTCCTTTGACACAACTCCCTTCGGCAGCTTTTTCACAACCACATGCCAAAACTGGGGGCTGGCTAAGGAACTGGTCCAGAGTCAGCTCCCAAGAATCTAGGACATGAAGATGGAGTTCAAATCTCTTTCTGTTAAAAGAAAACAGCAGCATATTTTAATTTCTTGTTGCACATTATTCCTTTGCTCGAGGTCTCTCTGGTCAATGTGGATTGTCAGTCAAGGTATCATGATAGACAAAAGATGAAAAATAACCTGGGTGCTTATGTTATGCAGGAATAATTTTTATTGTGTTTGTGTTTGATAGTTGTTTTCATCATTTTTTACAACTAAGTTAAGAAGACCCCAGATTATATTTCTCATGATCTTCTGGTAATCACAACGTAACTAAGTCTTCAGCTAACATAATCAGCCAAGAACCAGTCAAGAACTCAATTATCCCATTGCAATAAGATGGATGAAAGGCTGTCTAAAGGAGCTGCTATTTCTGTCTCTGCCCAGACATATTCCCTAAACAAGTTCTTTCACAATGGTCTGGGCTAGCTTAGACACCCGGTAATGGAAGTTTCCCAGCCCAGACAGTCTAGATAGAGTGATTACTTGGAGCAGTTGCATTGAGGCAGTAATAATAATTGATGATGGTCATGAGGACAGACCTCCCTCCTTCAGCTTCAGTCAGCAAAAAATGTGTGGCCACAGCCTGAAATCACACAGGGACATGCAGGAACATTTCATCTTGATTCAGCCAGAAGGAGGTGCAAAGTTCAAGTTCAAGAGTTGCATCAAGAGCCTGTATGGTCATTCTGAGTCAGAATTTGTGTTTTATATGGTCTAGCTTGTTTCACTTTGGCTTTGGGGTTTGTGTCCTACACCAACTCGGTTGAGCAGGACTCTAGCTCCAAGAAAGAGGTGCAAACACAGCTCTGTGCCTGAGTTCTTCAAAGTGTGTCAAAATTGGTTTCCAAATTGATGCTGAAGTTAACATTCAGCAGGGAAGGAATTGTGTGGGGTCTCTTATTGACAGCTTCAGTTAATGTTCTTCTTTACATTGTGTGAAGTAACAGAGTGGTCTCTGATGACTAAAGCCATCTTAAATGGTTTCTTAAAAGAAGAAAGGAGATTAAGGATTTAGCCAGTAAAAAGCAGAGATGAAACCACAGAACACATTGTTACTCCGTGGCCATCCACCCATCCAGAGATGCTCAGAGATGCCTTCCAGTTTCTGTCAGTTTCTACTTGTGTGTCCTTGGGTACCTCAGTGGTCATTTAACTGTCTCTGTCTTGACTTAATAGCTGTAAAATAGGCAGGAAAACCCCTCTTGCTCCATGTGGAGATTGTGAAATTAAATTCGCTGATATTTAAAACATGCTTGGAGAACTAGGGGCAGCAGAACTTGGTTCTCACAAAAGTCCTGGAAGAGTATTTCTGTGCTGTTATTTTCTGCACAAACATTCCTCAGTAAAGCATAGGTTATAGAAGAACAGTGGCTGTCCTTTGGCTCTCGTTAGATTGGTAGGGGCAGTTATTTTTGTCACATAAAAAGGTCTGTGGTGAATCTGGGGCTTTTTTTAAATCTCACAAAATATTATTTGGAGATACATGACTGCAAATAAGCTTAAATACTGGGGAGAAAAGAAAGAAAAAAAAGAGCCTGAACAATCCACAAAGCAGTACATAATCTCATTTTCTTGTTCTCATTTCTCTAAACCTGCCAACAGGATTCCCCCAGAATTTCCAGCACTCACTGAACCTTGACCCAAGCAGCTTCATGAGAAATTTCTTCCCCAGGGGTTATTTTGGTTAGAAAGTTCTAAGATCCTGAGTATAATGGTTTTCACAGCTGTAATTACAGAGTCACATATCTGATTCATGTAATTTGACAAGGAATTATAGCTTGCCTGCTTCAAAGGAGTGTGTCAAGGTGTATGGTAACTGGTGATGTGAATCTTGCAGCATCTGCACATGGGCTCTTCCATCATTCTGGTGTCCAAGTCAAATGTCTCTGTTAGGTGTTTACATACCTGAGGCAGTCTAGATTACAGTAGTAGAGCTCATTTCTTGTGTTGCCTTTTCTCAGAGGCAGTTCTATAAACATTTGACTCACAAGACAGGGATGGGGAAATGGCAGTGAAAATGTCCATTCGACCTTTTGTACTTGGAGAAGCTCACACTTCAGTGTGTGGTTACTGTATGCCTGCAGCACTGCCCATTTTTGGTTCTCAGAAGAGAAACATGACAAATTAACACATATTTTATAGGAAGAGCTGAGAAATGACGTCTTGGACCGAAGGCTTCCATTTTCAGTGGCCAAATGAGTGGAGATGCTGTACCTGTGTCTCAGCTGAGGGCAGAGAGGAGCAGATGCATGGTTCAGCTCTTAGGCACAGGCTGGAATGATGCTGAGGTGGGGCAACTATTTGAGAAAAGATGCAAAAATCGATTTAGGTGTGGTTTAACAGGTATTTCATGTTGCAGAGGACTCCCACTCACAAAGATGTGTCAGTGGAAGGTTTTACTGTTGGCCAATGAGGAGAACAGTGTGTTGCCACCGCCATAACCAGGTTTATGACTACTCACTAAGAAACCCACTCCTTGTGCACTCAGTCTACAGGGTGCAAGTGTGGGTGAGATGTATCTGTATCTTAATGTGTGAAACGGGTGCATGGCAAGAGATGGTGCCCCTCAAGGCTGTGGCTGAGGAGGAGGTGGTGGAACAAGGAAAATCCCACTGGTGGCCGATGAGCAGGCCAGGCCAAGCTGGTGCTGTGGCACGGGGGCGGCAGGAGGGTTGTCCTGGGATGGTTTGGTGTGGCTACTGGCTGACCTTGTCCTCCAAACAGGGTATAGCCATGCTGACTTGCTGTCACTCTCAGTGGGGCATAAGCCCTGACCACACAAAGCCCTGAGTGACCCCTCAACCCCTCGTGCTGCGCAGGCACCACCTTGTCACCTTGGGTTCTGTGCCACTTCCTCTGCTCCCCACCCACACAGGGAGACCCTGTGCCTGGGGTGGCGTGAGCCCTGGCTGTGCCATGGGTATCAGGCATGTCCAGTGCAGTTTGAGACCAGGCTCCCTCTCTCAGAAAGACACTGACACTTTTCTTTCACTGCCCTTCAACAAGGTGGAGTGTGAGGGACCAGCTCAGCTGCTGGTGTAAGGATCCTGATTTCCATGGGATAAAATTTAACTCCACATGTGCCTCATTTCACCCAGGTACCCTAAAACATAAGGTCCAGTTCCTCAAGCTGAAAAATGGTATCCCCGTGTTTGGAAAGGGCATAAGTGAACATTCACCCTAAGTGGGAATGCTCTCTGTGTGCAGGTAGAGTGGGCAGGAGGAATGTATAAAGCAGAGGAGAAAGGCCACATCTAACTATATAACAAAGGACAAACATACATAACTATATAACAAGCACTGGCTGCAAGAATAAGTCTCCTTCTTCTCAGCTTGTGGTCACACTTGTCTGCCTTCTAGTGTGAGTGCTCCTGGTTTCTGAGAGCAGCACAGGTAATGCTATGCAGAGTTACAGGTCCCTGCAGCTGAGGGAGAAAAGCATGGGATCACTCTTGCTCCTAAGTGTGATAACCTCTTTCACATCTGTTTTTTGGCCAACAGTGAATCTCTCTGCCCAAGCCCCTACCTAACCCTGTAAAGGGTTTACTCTCAAGTAGCAGCCTGAAATCTCGGAGTGAGAGCAATCATTTTTATTGTTAGGGCCTTCCCCCCTTCTTCTACTGGCTACACCCAGACTTGGGATTGCTCATCTGAAGTGAGGGGTGGCAGCCACTGAAAAGGGAGATTCTGTTGCCTCTACATGCTCTCATGGCCACGCAGTCCTAGCCATTGGCATAGTTTGATCTTCCCAGGAACCACTGCAGGACAGCAGATCAGAACATTAACTCTGCCAAAAAGTGATTAGTTTTTTTTGAGTTTAGCTCTCTGAACCAGCTTTATCAGGGTCAAATGAGTGGCACAGGTGGTGGAGTGTACCTCTGGGAGTGGGGAGTGCAATCCTGTTTGAAGGGCTGTAGTAAGAGGGCTAGTTTAGTTAAAAGCACAGTGAGATGAGCTCCTCAGACTCTTGATGCCTGAGTCACACATGTCGTACAGAGGGGTCACAGGAGTGGATTTTTCTGAAGCATTTTAGATTTATTTTTTTTTTCTGAAAGACTCTTTCTCTCTCAGTGCAGACTATCCAGGCCCAAATTGCAGAACCCAAAGAGCACTACTGAAGCAGGGGCATTGCTTTGCTGGTGATATGAGACTGCCACCATTCTAGGAAACCACTGAAGGAGAGTAGAGGTCCCAGAGCACTAGAAATCACAAGCTGGCTGTTGCTGTAGAAGCAGGCAAATACATGCCCAAATTGAGAACTTGTAAGCCCATCACAGCCTTGAGGCACAGGTTAAAGCCACAAAAAAAAACCCCAAAATACTGAAAGTCTAAGCCATTTGTGAACACACTCCCCATATCCCCTCATCAGGTCTAAACTGAAAGTGGGATGTGGGAGATGGGATTTACAGCGGTAAGGGGGACTTTCCAATTGTTTTGTGGGCATTTTGGAAAAGTCCGCAGTGTTGTGCCTATAACTAACTCTGTTTATCTGCCTGTCTAAAATCTGCCTGCTGTAGATATGGTCAAAAACTGAGTGCTGGAAGTAAAATATGCAATTTTTAAAAATATTTTCTTCCTTGCAAATTGCTTGCAAACCTGTCTTTATTTCCATAGATGTATTTTCCATTCAGTGTATTCACCAAGCAGCTTCTGCCAAAATATTTCAGTGTAGGGTCTGTTTTTCAGAACGATTATTTTAGCTGTTTACTCTTTACTTTTGAAGTTTGAAGGATTCCCTAAATGGTGAGGTATTACTTCTGCTTCTCATCCCAGAGGATTGTAAATTTTTTTACCCAAAGAGTAAGAAACTATAAAAAGAAAGACGCAACATACAATAAATATATGGTCTCTTTTGCAATCCGAATACAGACGACACTTCATCCGGCGCACATCCCTTAAACACCCGTTTATACAGAACATAACACTCATTCATGAATAAGAAAACATAAAAATTAAACCTAATAAAACTGTGGAACCACTTGATATCAGCCCCAATCTTTGGTCTGTTCTGCAATATTCATCTGGGGCTCTGACAGACTTAGCTGTGGCAATATGTATGAGTGTTACTGATTTCAGCTGTGCACAGACTTTCCCCTGGTCACTGTTGCTGTGGTGGGAACGGTGGAGTGGGTGTTGTCTCCGTGGTTCCCATTCAAAATGTGGTACATTAGCTTAAAACACCAGTGAAACAGAGCTGTGTGAAGATGCCAGATCGTGAACAGCAGCAACTGAGGCAGACAGCTAAACTGATTTAATGGGTCTTTTGCTGCTGAACAGAACCATCCTGTATGGCTCCCTGCTGCTCTCTCCCCCCTGCAAATCGCTGTGGTAGGGCTGGAGGCAAGAGTCACTGGGAAGAAGTGCAGATAAATCAGCCAGGGTATTTCTATCAAAGCCATACTTCTATTCGAATTTATAACCCTTTGTTTTCTGGTGATGGGATCTTGTGGGGTTGTTTTATTTGTGTCTATCCCAAATGTATTTTTTGAGCTCATCTATCTCAGAATGTACTCTGTTGTATCTCGTCTGCTGGTCTCTGCCTGGTTTCTCATCAATGGCAGGTGTTTAATAGAGGGAAGCGAAAGTTTCACTTGGAAGCCACAGATAGAGGTGTCTGGTGAGAAAAATGCATCATTTAAATTAATTAATGTCAAAGTTTTATCTTTTAATAGGTAAACTAATATTTTTAATTAAAACATTTTCATTCCAGTGTATCTATTTTCTTAGCACTTGACTGGCTGGCATAGATCTGGTGAGGCTGCTCTTCAGCCTTGTGGCTTTTTTTCCATTTCAGCACCATTTCCTTTTAGCATCTCTCTGTGCACAGTTTGAGGTTTTTCTGGTCTTCCTAGAAGTCAGAATGGGAAAAAAGGCTTCTTTGAAAAGGCTTCACAGAACAAGAGAATTTTTGTAAGGGAGAAAGTGGATCAATGGGAGATACCTCTGGCTGCTAAAAAGCAGTCCCAGGTCTCATTTATGGAAAGCTGGTGTATAACTGCTCTAATGCAATTACCACTTGTAGTCTGGTCAGCAATTGTGCCCTTGCCTGTAGGGAACTGAAAAGCATATTTATTTTTATCCTGCTATTGGCTTGTGGGATTTGAAGGTACCTTTTTTAGCTTGCATAACTGTAAATATTGTTCCTGGACCTCCAGACCTCTTCTCAATGCTTGCTCCAATATTTGACCTTCTAACCTGCTCCAGGACGATGGTAAATTCCACAGACTGATGTCACGCTGGATGAGGGAGCATCTCCTGTTACAGAGGCTTTCAGTTTTGCTGAGAGAGCTCCTGTTCTCATGCTTCACAATAAGCAAAAACTGTTGGGGACTGATCAGTCCTCCTTAGAGCCTTCTGAAACCTTGAGTGCCTTTTCTAGCTCTCTCCTGCATGAGGCCAGAGGTTCACACTGTTTTAGTTCTGTAGTTACCTGTCTAGCCTGGCCATGTAAGAATGCTAGTAGGTAGTGTGCAACTACTTTGGGCACAGGACCTCTCTGTATAAATAAGAACTCCTGTTTCTGTGTTGTGTCATAGTCAACTTTCGTGAGTGTTCCTGCTACTCCATCCAGGAGCTCTTTGAGGAGGAGTGAGTCATAGGTTACCACCCCAGAGCATGCAGTGCTCATTCCCACAAGCTCTTCATAAACCCACAGCTGGAAACTTCCGAGGAGACACCTGCTCTGCATTCACTGCTAAGAGCAGGGACTCAAAAGAGGCTTTTAAATGTACCTTCAGCTGGAAAACCTTTTTTTCTCTGCTGCTGATCACTCCTCCCCTCCCTTCACACCGGTCAAGCCACTCACGCCATTGCCAGGACCCTCTGCTTGTCTCAGCTATGTGTCATGCATCCTGATTCAGATCATGCAATTGGGTGATTTAGACCCCTTAAAGAATCACCATCAGAGATATTTGTTAAAGTGGTTTCAATATGATACTGTAATAGTGTGACTTAACAGTGTTCGATGACAAGGCTCCCTCTGTTACTGCACAGCACGATCATTTGAACATTGACTCAAAACTACCAAGGCACAAGTCAAAGTTACCAAGAAAAAAAATAATCAAAGTTATCAAGGCACAAATCAAAGTTACTCTACTACAAGGGTATGTGAAATATCGATCACTTACCAAAGATATGCTGTTGGTAACAGGTTTCTCTCCTTGAGAGTTATCACAGTGCAAGGGGAGATCGCAGCCGTGCAGTCAGGCTGCTTAGCCAGGAGCTCAAAGGCAGCTCACTCAGGCTGTCATATTTATGGAATAAAGTGGTTGGCTTGTAGTCAAATTACATGTGACAGTAAAGGTGTGCATGAGACTCCTTGTACCCACAACTTTCTTTGTTCCTTGACAAATGAGTCTTGGAAAAGCCACCTGCTATTCTTGTGTTAAATGCATGACCAGTGTTCCAAACCCATATGCATCAATGCTCTCTGGGTCAGCTCCTTTGTGGGTTTTCAGAAAGCAGATTGAAACTAGAGGAGTTCTTGGTCCGTTTACAGCTTATGCCTTTATGTCCTTTGGAGCCTGAACCCAACTGCCACTGGTTTGCTTAAGGGATTGCATCCATCATATGTAGCACAGTGTGTAACACTCTTTCCCTCCCCTGCTAGCACTGCATATTGTAAGCATTCAGGGATCTGTGTGCATTCACCTGTATTTTGTACTGCCTGGTGGCTTTCCTGTAAGGTGTCACAAAGAAAACCTTTGTAGCATGGTTATTCTTGTGGCAACCTGTGCAGAGGTGGATGGGAACACTCCAGACCTTCCTGCTGTGGAAACACTTATGCTCTCTTCAGTTTTGCAATTCAAGGCACCTTTGACTTTTAGGGCTTACTAATTTGAGTGCGGTAAAGGCTGACGATGCTGATGATCACTTTTGGCTCTTCACTTAACCACAAGATGGGTTGAATGAGAAAACACTAAACCCTGGGTTTTTCAGAAGTTTACAAGAATTTTAATTGGTGGAGCTGATTTTTTCATCTATGAAATCTGGATTTGAAATCCACAATAGACCTGAAACTTTCCAGTGGGTAAAATGATTTAATATACAAGGAGTTAATTTGACTTTTTATTTAGCATAGCTTTCTTGACTTCTTTGCCCTTCACCCCGAGTTCCTGACTTACTGATTTCTTTATTTTCCTCCTTATTATCCAGTTCTAGGAAAGACTAACCTCTCTTTTTCTCAGTCCTGAATAGAGTCATAGCTACTTGTGCATCTTCCTCACTATTGTGTCTCTTATTAAGCACAGTTATTGCCAGGTCTTCAAAAACTGCTCTGCACCTTGTATTTCAGTGGACATACCTTCTGCAGACTTGGGGAGTCTCAGTTCTTCTTTCTAGTTAAGGATAATTGTCCTG
The DNA here is from genome assembly GCA_013400415.1 of Scytalopus superciliaris. Lineage (NCBI taxonomy): Eukaryota > Metazoa > Chordata > Aves > Passeriformes > Rhinocryptidae > Scytalopus > Scytalopus superciliaris. Next base: position 194,535 of record VXBX01001503.1, on the reverse strand, counting down.
ATTATTTTCTTGGACATGAATCTCTCCATTTTAAATTTCTCTGATACAGGCCAAAGAAATAAAAACTGGGATCCCAGGTAGACTTGCCCACTGTCTAATCTAAGGATGGGTAAGACCATTCCAGACAGAAAAATCGGCTGCAAAATTTGGACCCTGATGCCAGCCTATTCAGGGCTGGAAGCTGTGCCCCAGGCAGTGCCTCATATTCTTCCCTTCTGCACAGTTGTTTGAAGTGCAGATCTGGACTTGAACTTCTGAGGTTTAATGGGTGTTTGTGATCTGGGCTTTTGATTCCATTTCATCTCTAACAGTTTCTTTTTTCCAAACCCTTGGGTAGTTGCCCTTTCTGAGAATGCATGCTGAGCACAAGAAACACCCTTCTTGAAAAACACAAACACTCAGAATAGAACACAGAGAACTGAAAGAGCTTCACCAAGAAGTTTTGTTTCTCTATAAACCCTACATAGGAAATCCTGCCCTCTGCACTCCCTCAGTATTTGCCGTATTTATTTCTTTTCCTCCTCTCCAGATTGAGAGCACTTTCTGCCAAACAGAGAAAGGCTTTGTGAGATGAGGAACAGATCAGATTTTTGCAGCTTGTAGAGTATGTGCTGCCTCCTTCTGAGAGCTGAAGGCTAATTTCTGCCCCTGCTGCCCCTCCTTTCCCCAAAAGCATCTCTTTTTAGTAATATCCCTCTTTTTAACCTCTTTTTTTTTTTTTTGAAAAAGCCTCGTAACTGCTCTTGGCAGAACGGAACAGAGATCCTGCCACTAGTTTTTCTTCAAAGAGGAACAGCGGAAAAAAGCAAAACTGAGTTTTCAAAGGAAATTGGCTGTCAAAGCGGAGGAGCAAATGACAGGAGCGGTGGATATTTCCCCCAAAGTGGGGATCTCCCCTCCCGCTTCTCCCTCCCATGAGTATTTCCCCAAGACGGACTCACTGGAATATTGGTGTTCTCCCTTTCCGAGGCCATCCTTTAGCCCCCAGGTCTCTCCCTCTGGATCAGGAGCACGGCGAGGAGCGCTCTGTGCTCCCGGAGACTCTCCCTTCGCTGGACGGGGACGCGCAGCTGCTGGAACAGACCTGCTATTCATGTGCTGGCGGCCGCCCGCCTTGGCATCAGCTGGGGGGCGAGAGAGGGGGTGGCACGCCAATTCTTCATTGTCCAGGCAGCCCGTGGAACAAGCGCCCCTCTTAGACTTTCCATGACAGTTGTGTTCATTACGTGGCTGTGCTACCTCTCCGAGTCCAGCTGAGCCCCATGAGCTCACTTGGGCAGGGCCACGGTGATGCAGCCAGTGTACCAAGAGGTTCCTGGCATGGGCTGTGCAGCCACAGCAGCCACCCCAATCTCTGCCTCTCTCACCAGCACACAGCCGAGTATATGGATGGAAAACTAAGGGGTGAAGAGTTGAGGTCCAGAAAGCTGTGCCTCGTTGCTGCTGCTGCTGTGGCTTCAAAGATAGCTTTTTACAGTCCCTCCTTCTCATTCTTCTCCCCCAGCCAAAATGCCCTTCCTTTCCCATCCCCAACACTTTTTTTTTTTTTCAGTTGAATTTGATATGTCTGGTCTTAGCTGAAATTAAATCTTGTTTTGCTGAAGTTAAAAACAGCTATGAATGATGCTGGAATGGAAACGTATGCAGCCAGAATCAAGTCACAGCGTAGAAAAACATGTTGTTATTATTATTAGGTGGATTCCTCAGGCAGAAAAATCAGCAATAATCCTCTAGATTTTAAAGAAACTTCTACTCTGTACTACCTGCAGATCAGGTAGGCATGTTTGGCTCTGTAAGGAGAATTCCTGTAGTTACAGTAGCATAGAAAATTTATGGTAAGTAATATATTCTCTTTAAACAGTTCAGCCAAATGTGTGTTCTAATACTCCAGCTTGCCTGAAAGTGCTGACAAGTCTGTCAGTAGATGATCCTGTTGCATTGATGCTTCCCAGCAAAAGGCCTCATTTTGCAGTGAAAATACCAGTGCTTAGTTCTGCAAGTTCATTTCAAAGTGCTGATGAATTTGGCCTCTCTGCATTCCTCTTAAACTTTTTTTTTTTAAACTTACAGATGTGTGAGCTGAAGGAGTGAGATATGTTTAGGGACTTGACCTAGCATTATGCATGAAAACAGAGCTAGGATACAGCTCGTTTCATCCTTAGGATGTGGCCTAGGGCTGAAAGCCCATCAGGAACCATGAGGCTGATTCTACCATCAAAAGCCACGATCAAGGTTCCTACTTTTGATTGAAAATTAAGATCCCTGTGTCTTGTTATCATTGAAGTAAGTGTTTGAATTCTACAGGGAAGTGGAGGTGAGCAGAAAGAGGTCAGTCATTGCTACTTTTTAGCATCTCTTGGTTTTTACTGGTTTTTTTGTTTGTTTTTTTTTTAAATGTAAGGAACATTTAACCCAAAATGCAGCCATCTGCTCCAGTTGTTGACTTGCTCTTCTGATGGGAACCTGTATGTTAACTAAAAGCTCTCTGTGGGTATCCTATTGCACAGATGTTAATATAGATAACTACCTGTCCCAAATTACTTTTTTTTTTAGTCTATAAAAATATGTTATGGTTGATCAATTATATAAATAGATATTTTTTATTAATAGATAATTGAGACTGGGTGGATGCCCACCCTGTTTGTTCAGGCACTCCTCGGAGCTAAAAGAACTTCATGTTCTGCAGGTCCTTTATGAATAGGCTTCCAGCAAACAACCCATGAAAGCTGGCCAAAGTATTTTGAGTTCCTATATCTGACATAAGCATAAAAACAACTACAACATATTTTCTAGTGGTCAGACAGGAGTGAAGTATCATGATTTTATTTAGTGATAAACAAATATCACCAGTGCACAAATTTCAGACAGGACTACACGGTACATTACAATGTGCCTTTTAAAAACTATTTTTCTTAGCATATCTAAATGCTACACTAGGAGCTTTTCTTCTTAACACACTCTCCAGAGAGGTGTTGCAAAGAGTAGTAATTTTGTACTGTGTCCTCAGAATAAGTGAAGGACAAGATTACAGAAACCAGCCAAAACTTACAGTAACCCTTGTGACTTTGTAGGTATTTCAATCAAACCACGTTCTCATTGCCCTCTCCCAGGACAACATGAAAGAGTTTTTCTGCAAAGCACATTGGTAGCAATGGCTGTATACTTCCTTGAAGTGTCAGGAGCCAAACATATTAAATTGAGAAAACTTCAAATAGTAAAATTTCTCATGGGAATTATTTGTCTATGTCATTAATAGCAAATCACAGAGGCAAAAATGTGAGAAGCTGAATTATAATAGCTGCCCAAGAAAGGAGTGCCTCGATGAACTGATTTTGATTTACTTGTTTCTAAATGTGATTACAAAGAACTACATTTTTCAAACTATCTTTCTAGTAACTGTTAATTATGATGCAAGAATACACCATTGTAATGGTCCAAAGATTCAGGCGTAGAGAATGCAGCCCAGCTTCTAGAAGGGATTGTGTCGCATGAATGGTGGCACTCAACAGTTTTACACTAAACAGCCCCTGAGCTCTCTGCTAGTCTTTTGTGTAATATAAGACAAGTGGGAGACCTTCAAAACCTGGCTGTTCTACTGGTTGTTGATTGATTAAAGAGTCTTTCTGCTAATGCATGCTAGAGATGGATAGGGAAAGAGCAGCGTTCCTTGAGAGGAGGGTGGGGAGCATCTGGGGCATGACAAAAAACAAGTGTGTGATTTTCCTTGCGAGATCAGCCCACGCTAGCTGAGAGTGGAGGGGAGGCTCTGTGGAGCAGCCACACTCACTTGGGAGGAGCACGCATGGCAAAGTTGCTTATTTCCACCCCCATCCTCTTCCCGTCCTTATGCCAGCCAAAGTGCTTGTGCAGCCACCCAAGAAAGCAGACAGAACTTCTTCCAGCTGGGAAAAAAAAGAAAAAAAAAGAAAAATTAAAAATGTCAGGCTATTCTTTTGGCTGGGATCAGATCCCTGACCTGGTTCTGCACATAACTGCACAAACACTTACACTGGCTGCAGGGAGGGCGTCCGGCGGGAAATGGAAAAAGCAGCTGGGAGTGGAGGAGGGTGGGGACAAGCCGGTTCAAGCAGCATTGCTGCTGGGTGTGTAAGAGCTGTGCTGCAGTGCTGGTGCCACCAGTAGGGCTGGCCTCTGAGAGGGGACATGGGAAGAAGAGCTGAAATTCCCGAGCTCCAGCTCTATCCAGGAGAGACAGCTGGCAGCAGAAAGCAGGGCATGCTGTGTGGAGACTGATCTAAGAAGCGCTCTTCCCTCCACTCTCAGATTTGCTGCAGCACTTGAGAGAGTACCCAAGATCACAAGAGTTTCTGTAGGACAGCTGCACTTCTAACAGGGCAACTTCACTTCTTAACTCTTCCAAGTTCTTGATCTTGTATTAGAGAAGTGGTTTGGTTTTGATTTTGAAGCACTCTTTCTCCACCCTGTAATTTTGTGCAAGCTCTCCTCCATATCAGGAGACAAGTGCACTACTGATCAATTATGGGTGCATTCACCTGACTCTCTGAGAGGACATGAATACAGCTTGACCTGTTTGGCCTTACAGGGTGAAAAAGAAGATGATACTAATGCCAACTATAAATCCACTAAACTGGAAAACTCTAGAGAGATGATACTGCAGCATTAGCACTGGAACTAATTAATAAACTGACCAAAAAAAAAATGCTAAGTTAGAAACTAGTGGAAGGATCTTGGCTGCCTAAGTGCTGATGTTGTGAAGAAGCCAGCCAGTGAGAGTAGCAAGGACAAGCAACCGAACCAGGCTGACCATGGAGTTTGCTGAGTTTGCCTAAAGGATTGCCCGATATGGCTGCCTGTGGCAGCCAGGGACTGACCCTGCTAACCACTCGTGTCCCAGCTCCTATTTTCTGTGTTTCACTAGTGGTTGACTTGGAAGAAAAAAAATCTCAGCAATGCTGTAGTGCGTGCAGCTGCAAGAGCGAGGGCAAGTAGGCAAGGGCCCATTTTTTTGTGATTTCTTTAGGAATACTAGTCCTAAATTACTGGTGGGGCTATAGCTCCTGGTTGGCAGGATTAGCTCCACCTTTTATAGGAGGGAACCACAGAGCATAGCCTAGTGTTTGGAATAGTAATAATCTTAAGGAAGGCTCTGGAGATGAAGAACACACATGTGCAAGTAGTAACTGTAAAATTCTCCTGGAATGTGATAAACAAACATGTGCTTCTCCAATGAATCATCAAATTATAAGAAAGCAAGGCTAGAATGGATTTTAAGGAGTCACCAATTCCTTCTCCTGCTCCAAGAGCACAGCAGGTCAGGGGTGCCTGTCCCCTTAGCAGAGGTTGATCCAGCCTGCTTTGAAATCATTCCAGATGTGTCAATTTCTAAAGCAACCTATCCCAATGCTTCAGTAACACCATCCAACCAGTTACAAATGGGTTTGCTAATATTTAATAAAAAAAAAAATCTCTGTTGCAATTTTAGCCTGTTATTCTTATCCTCTCCACGTGGGAGAGGAGAGATTATTTCCTTCCTCTTTGCTGCAGTCGTTTACATTTTTGAGGACTGTTATCATGTCTCTGTTCAGTCTTCTCTGTATTTAAAAAAAACCATAAATTCCTTTGCTGTCTCCTCATAGGTTATATTTCACAGGTCTCTGAGTGCTGTTGCTGCTCTCTGAACTCTTTCCTGCTGAATAACTGGAGAGTTTTGGACTGTTGACAGTCTGGTTTAGCACAGGTGAAAATGGTCATAAGGGTGTAAGTGAGAGAAATAATAGAGGAATAGCATTCTGTGTATTTGGACTGATAATGTGAGTCTGCAGCACAGATTGTAATTTTTGTGGGATCTGAGTACAAGTTTTCTCTCTGTCCTTGAGAGAAAAAAATCACTCTTTCCCTCCAGAAGGCCAGGACAGATGCTAGACAAGAAAAATTCTTTTAGCACTCCTCAACTTTTTAAAATGTTGTGGTGAGCCCCAGTCAGAGTGAGAATAGAGTGAAGGTGGGTCAGGCTGTAGGGAGGCCAAGGTCACCTCTTGAAGCTCACGTAACTGGCTGTTGATAATTCCCAGAAATCCTAGCAAACCAAACTTGCTTTGTCTCACAAAGGAAGGATTTGTCCCACAAAGGAAAGATTTGTCCTATTTGGAGAAGAGTTTCTGAAGTCTCAGTGTTCTTTCCTGGTTGCTAGACCTTTAGATTTTGTCTTCTTTAGTGAAAAATATGCACTGAAAATGTAGATTAAAAATATTAATTAACCCCAGCAGAAGCTATCGCTCAGGAAACAGGGAGCTCAGTCAGACTACAGCCTGACTGGCAGTTCCTTGAGCTGTTTGAGAGCTCCAGTGGACAAATAACTCCCATGTCAATCCTTATCTTCGACAAGGGAAGGTGTGAGAGGTTACAAAAGGGTTATGTGCATTCCAGTATACACCCCCTCTCTTTAGCAGCTCAGCCACAGCCTACAGAAATTACAGGTTGCTTCATGCTCTCTTTTCCTCTCCTTAGCTCAAGACAGTCTCATACTTGAAACTTTTTCAACAGCAGTGGGTCACAAGGCACACACGTGCTCACACACACACAGAGACATTCCCCCCGTTACATGATTATTGTTAACATTGCACGGTCTTTTAGCAAACCATAATACATACTTTTCTTCTGAGTACTCCAGTGATTACCAAAACATCTTTCATGATACTTCTGAATGTAAAGCTCGCTGACATCTACATTTTCTAGTGGATATTTCTACTGACTTCAGTGCTTATGGCCTTGGTCCATATCTGAGTTTGGCCTCAGCAATGTTTCCCAGCCTTGCTGTGCCTGGTAGCTTTGAAAACCATTTTCCAGGGTAAATCTCTGAAAGCTCATCTAATTAAGACTCCCTCTTATAAGCTTCTGTTTTCTTCTGAAAGTGTCTGAATCTGGCCCTTGGGAACTGGGCAAAATAAGGATCTCCCTTCCCCTGTTGCCCCTTTCTGTATCAGTATCTGTCCTGCTACTCCTCTGCTTGATCTGAGTCTTCCCTGCCTCGCCCCTCGCAGCAGATGTTGCCAGGAGCAGGTTTTGCATGCTGTGAACAAATGCTGCCCAGTTCCCTACGTGGCATTTCACCTGTATGACCTTTTCCCACGGACCTAGGATTTGAAGCTGAACAAAATTGGGGTTTACTCACACAGGCTAATTCATAATATTTGGATCACTCCCATGTGCTTGAGCTAGTGTTTTGCAGATCTCTACAGTGAAAAACTCCCAGATTCCCTCTCTTCTACCCCCTCCAGTGGTCCCCACCATGTCTCCACCTACAGCTACACAGAACTGACCCAATGATAGGCTGAGGGGTAAATCTGGAAATGGTATGTTAATGGCATTCCCTTCTGCCACCTTTGTTTATTCCCATCTAATTCCACACACTAAATATAAAAGAAACCCTCAGCCTTGCTTACTCTCTCCCTTCCCCCAGCTCTGCCCTCCTGACAAAGTTTCCAAATAAACCTTGAAAGCCACTATCAGTTGTAAAATGTCTGATCAATGAAAGACACAGGAGTCAGTAATATGAAACCCTCCGCCTCAAGATCTCTGGTGTTTCTTACTGAACTTCAGTCTTTAAGGTCAGGCATTGTAGCTGCTGTTTGGCTTGATGCTCATTGAATGCAAAGTCAAACAAGGGGCAACCCTGAGTGGGTTATTCCTCTGTTTACAAAGCAAGCAGCATTCTGACTTCTGGCAAAGTAACTTTAAAAGGGCATCCTCACCTAAAGGGCCATGGAGGAAAATAGGCAGGGACTTTGTATAGCAGGACCCAGAGCATCGTTCTCAGTGGGCTGCTTTGTCCCCGAGTATTATTGACAAACTGCAGGCAACTGAAGCAGCAATGGCTGCAAGACAGTGAAAGGCATAATTTGCAAAGGAGCATTTTAGAAGAAAAGCATGAGGAGGATGGCTAAAGTCAGTACCTCCTACAAAGCCCCTTTAAATCCACAAAAAGTCCTCTTGAGTACGGCTAGCTCTGCAGCAGCCCTGAAGGGAGACAGCAGGGGAGGGGGAGATTCCACCAGTGTTTGAAACACGAGGGAGGAGGGAAGTTATTTAACGAGGTAAAAATACAAATACAATGGGATGAAATAAAAACAGCAGCACCTGACAACAACACAAAATTTGCTGATGTTTTGGCATCACGTCTCCAGGAAGAGGAAGACCTGTGTTTTCACAATGGTTCTAATTTGATGTGATTTAGCTCTGAGGAGTGTACAGCAACCAGACAAAAAGTAATTCCTTTTCATGGTGGAAGGTGGGATTAGAAAATTCAGTGCAGTTATTGGATTTGGTGCTGAAGCTACTTTTAGGGTTTTTTGCTGTGGGGTTCTCAGGGAAAACAGAATTTTCAGGCTCAAGACATTTATGCTCACATTTTTCCTCCCTGTTAGGATCTCCCTACAATAAATAGGGACTGAGAGGTTTTAAAGTTTGGTGTCTTCAAACAATTTTGTCGACAAGCAGCTGGGATTTGTTTACATTTTAAAGAGAATTGATTTTGTTAAATTGCAAGTAGTTACAAGTGTTATGGTTATGGCAATGCTTCAGGTCAAGACTAGAAATACGAAGTGCAATATTGTATATTATTCAGAAGGTTATGTTACTGAGGACAACCCACCCTGCAGTCAGTGGGAAGACTTTCTCTGTCTTTAGAGGGTCTAGGAGCAAACGTGTGCTAACCCAGTAAATATGCATTTATTTGTGGTCAAACTGCCTTTTTGGGCCACAAATTGAAAATCAAATACTGGTGCTTAACCTGGTTTGACGGGTATTTTACATTACTTGGTGCAGACAGAAGACCTACTAAAGCTTTTCTGCTTTACTTTGTCACTTCCTCAGCATTTGTGACATTTGTGAGAAGCTCTTTGAAAGATATTTTGCAGTTAAACTTCCCAGTGCAATGGGAGAATTTCAGGACTGACACTAAAAATCACTGCTCTGTACAGTTTTGATCCTGAATCAGACACAAGTATTTCAGTGGGGTGGTTCCAGAGGCTTTGCTGGAATCCCTCTGATTTACACCCATATGAGATCAGCATTAGGCCTCAGTGTTTTCATTTTTCATTTGTTATTCTTGGCCGTGGTGTCCTTTTACCACTGTTGAATACAATGTTCCTAAAACACCAGATGTGCTTGTGAGATGAGGGAATACAGCAGAAAAATAGATTGCAGGGATTCACTAAACAACACGTGATCTTCTTTTGCCCTGTAGTCCGAATTTGGGGCTTTTACACCAGTGTAGTTGCATTTATTTCTACAAGACTGTTTCTCATTACCTTTGGGAAATGAAGTTGTAAATCCTTCCTAATCTAAGTACTTAACAAGATCGCTGCACTATGCTCAGAATTAGCTTGCACAATGACTGATGCTTAATATGCAACACTGGCCATAGACTTTGTAAAAAGTCCGGATTTCAAATAACTTTTACAACATTTCAATCACTATATTGCTTACTGCTCCCAAAGAATTATAGGTTTTGTCACTCTCATCACTCAGTGTTCATATGAGGTGCTTGGACATCTTAAGTAACACAGTTATTACACATAGTTCATACCAGTTATCACATAGTTTATACCAGTTAAAACTGGTGGGAGATCCAAATCTGCCCCAGTATCCAGATTCCTTTGATGTGGTAGGAAGAACAGGTTCAAATCTGCAGAGTGCTGGCCACTCCAATCTTAAACAGCAAAGCATTGAACAACGTGCTGAGCTTCAGCTGAATGAGTAATGTGACCGAAGGACCCATCTGCTCTTCAGCCTGCACAGCCAAGCCCTGTGAGAACGAGGAAGCCAAGGCTGCCTGGGATCACCTGCCTTGATTTGTGCTTGAGTGTGAGACTTGGTTACCACAGCCAGGCTGTAACAAGCTACTCACTAAGGCATTTATTTCAGAGGACTGAGGCACCTTCTCTGTATATGGAAGTCACAGGGAATTGTTTTCTCATGCGGGCAGCAACTGTAAATTTAGTACTTTAGAGTTATGTTTTGTTCTCATTTCTACTGAAGTATATTTGGAATAGGGCTCTTGATGTCAGAAATTTACCTCAAATTAATGCTGGTACAAGTGAGGCCAAATCTTCTCCAGTGCATATCCACTTTCCACCTCACCCGCTAAATCACACTGAAGTCTAGCCATGGGAGCAAGATCAAACCCGTTGCTGCATGTATGTGAATAAAAGTATTGTTATTTCTAAGTGTGTCCATCCTGGTTAAGCCATGAACTAGGGGCTGCCCAGACAGAAGAGAGGAGGAAAAGGTGCTATGCTTGATACCAGCCTTGGTTCCCAGGGATCCGTAATTGACTCATCCTCTGGCAGAAAGCAGAAACCTTGTGGCAGACACCAACTGGTGGGATTACATCTGTATAGTCATTCATTATGTCTGTTCCTCCGAGCACAAATTCTTCTGACAAGGTACTCAAAATACAGGCACAGTTAGTACCTCTTCTCCTGAACAATAATAGAAAACAGTGTTGGCAGAACTTTTCCCTCATCCAATCTCCAGGTTATTTAGCGAGCAGTGTTTTACATAGTGCTGCTTTCTGCTCAGAAGTAAAATCAGGGGGTTAACTAACTGTGTCAGTTATAATACTGTACTGCTTTCTTTGTAAGGCTCTCTTATCTAGATAACATCTTTGATGTTTTTAATGTATTTCTGCCTAAAATTCCCTCTTACTTTTATTAAGAACATGTTATTGAGTACTCTTTCTCTGCCTAGAACACTGTCTTTTGTCCCAGAGGTGACTGAATTGCCATGGTGAGCAAAACGCTCTTCGTGTCCACAGTAAATAAGCAGGTGGTAAACTCCTATAGGTGCCTGCAGATCTTTGAGCGGAGGGTACAGCATAAAGTCAGTCACTCCTTGGCAGGAGTATGTGGTCCTCTGGATGATGGGTAAAGTGAGAAGGCCAGAAGTGAATCTAACAACATCAGCTGAAGACTTAGTGACCCACTCTTTCTCCTCTTTTCATTCTCAGTTTTGAAGGGTTACAAAAGAGAGTATGTTATTCCATGCTCTCCCATAAGTAAAAGGTGTCAAAGACATTAAAAACCTAAAACAATCTCTCTGGCTTTAAAAATACAGTTTTCACTGTCTTACCCAGTGTATTTGATCTGTGACCTGAAGAGATTGTTCAAGGAATACGAGACATCATGCCTATGTTCGTGTTTAAAAAAATCTAGTGTGATGGTTCTGTGACACAGAACTTAGTGACAGGTGACCAAACACCTCTGCTCCAGAAGTGTTACTGACTTGATCAAAACACCCTGGAAGTAATGGAGACATCCCCAGAGACTGTAATGTAGGCCCAGAACCTTGCTAGCATGCTCATGCAGTTTCAAAAGTTTGCTCTTTGTGCTTCAAATTCTCCATTCTGGTAGGTTAATTATGTATCAGTATTCCCTTACGAAGTGATTGGGGTGCTCCTCAAGGTAGTAAGCAAAGGAAAAATAAATATGTGTTATTTTTCATTCTACCATCCCATGCTTAGTTCTAAGTGAATTTCATGACTTGAAAAGTGTCAGGTTGATGGCCCAGGCACAGGCGTTTTCCTTTCATCTACAAACACTTACTCTAGCAGCAGAACAAAAGCCTTCTCCATACTGATCCCTGACAGTACATCTTCAAACTGAAGAGACTTCAAATGGCAGGCCCTTTAAGCCCTTGATCTGTCTGGCAGCCTCTGTAACAAAGGGGCAAATTTGTGATGGGGCTTTTTATGGTGCATGTCTCTAGCAGAAACTCAACTGGGAGTCTCAAATTGTCTCAGAGATCAGTGCTGCCTAATATTATTATGCACTAGTGTTCTAAAAATAGTTCTGATTAGATTATAATAGATAAAACCCCACAGAAATGGTTTAGAATGCTAACAGTTTATTTTGGAATAAGCGGAATTTTTTCCCAGTGAAATCTATCATTAGGCTAGAAAAAAAGTGACTCCCACAGGAATTCTCTTTTGTATGTCCATTAACTAATATGAAGAGTGGCTTGGCTTGTTATAATTTTTACAAAAAGACACTGGGCTGTGGAAGCCGAGAAATATGATAACAAAAGCATTTCTCACATTTCTCACAGACTTCACCAGTCTTGTGGAAGTGCTGACCGTGATACTCGATTATATCAGGCATCTCTGACTGCCCATTTTGTAAGAGTTACAAGGTTACCTCGACCTAAACAGGCAAAGGTGAACCATAGTCTTTCCCAGCATATAATCCTTTAAATGCAAAGAATATTGGGAGGTTTCAATTAGTGTGGTAATGCAACCATTTTTCTTACAGATGACTAAAACAGGACTTCCAAAATCTGCTATTTATAGCTGTCAAACTTCATCCTGACTTACCTGGGGCTTTTTCCTCTCATTACAGTAGAAGTAGTGTTCAAAGAGCAGTTGTTCTTCCTTGAAAACTGGTTTAGAGAGAAATTTTTTCTGTCAGACAGCACCTGCCATCTGAATGCAGACACCATCCCTGGAAATTGGTATTTTGTCCTGGTCACTTATAGACAGAGGCTCTGATCCTTTGCTACCTGTTCCCTGATTTGAAACATCACACCCAGATGTTTTGCCTCATCACTGAGAGCTGCTGGCCGCGTGCGTTCCTCAGCCAGGAACCTGAAAAGGGAGGGAAGAAAGCGCAATAGCTTTACAAGCGGCTTGGATAGAAAGGTGCTGAGAGAGGAAAGATCCTGCTCTTTACCATCACAGGACAGTCTTGCCTCCCGCCAGCTTATGATAATGAACACCACAGGCACTCGCGTGAGAGCATCTCAATTTAAGCTTTCATTCCCCATAATGAGTCAAAGCAAAGGAACAACTCAACCCACCAAATAGGAAAAATCCCTGTTGTGCTTCTGCTCAGGCAGGAGTAAGTCCCTGTTGGATTCCCTAGGGGAAGAGCTGCCTTTGTGTTGGACTGTTGACAGTCTCTGTGTCCATCCCCTGCCGGAGTATTGCATCTTCTCTTCCCTATTTGCATCTCTCATGTAGGACCCATGCCCTCGGGCGGATTTCCAACACCTGTGCATTTTTCATTACAGAGCTGGACCAGCTGCTTCTGCCGGCTTCTTAGAGGGCCAGCATGCCCTTCTACGAGCAGCAGCCAGGAAAAAGGACAGCGTGTCCTTCTGCCAGCCCCTACCTAAACCAGAGAGTTGCAATTTACTTTTCAACAGCCCTGAAGCAGACAGGGATGGAAACTTGGTCCCCAGAGAGGGATAATGCCACCAGCAGCACGGGGAGACGGAGCATCTTTGTCAGGAAGAGCAGCCTGCTGTGTGCTGTCTCACATGTGGAGAAGGGTGTGACAACAATTAGCTTGTCTTTGGAAGCAATGGGAAGAGAAAGAGAAATTCCGTTCACATCACAAGATTTTATTTTCAGCGGATTTTTTGTCCCTGCCTAACTGTATCTGTCTGAGGTGCTCCTGTATTCTAGCAAAACAGAGATCCAGTGGATAATAAAAACAATGAGAAAACTGAACCACAGGAAGGGAATGTAAGGAAACAAAATAGAGCACAACTAAAGAAAACAAATCATATTTTACACTTACCAATTCCCTCTCAAACTAAAGGCTAGCCAGGAGTACTTTCAAGGAACAGGCAAAAAGAATTTAAATTAATTGCTCTGACCCACAAAGTACACACCATGTTGTAATTTAAAGGTGACTAAAGACTGGCCAACAGCACAAGGACAACCCAATTTTCTGAGGGAACTGTGTATTAGTCAGCCCTTTGGTTTTGAAAATGCCTTTTATGAGTTCTCTCTTCACTGAGCTGCGTGGATTTACTTCAGAGGGTTATACAAGCCTGAAAGCCTTTGAGCTTTGGACTGTCTGTACCAGAGTTCTGAAAACTTCTCCTGATTGTTTCAAAGACCCATTTTGTTTTAAATGTTTTGTGTACTTTAACTGTTTTCTACGTCTATAAAATTTCCATTCCCTCCTCAGTTCTTTTAGTACAATTTAGGAGCAACTACACAGAAGTCAGTGGTGCCTGTTGTAAAACCTGCCTCACTGAAATGTTGGGGTTTTTTTTAAAAATTGTTTTTCCAGCAGCATTGGTATTTCCTCCTCCTCCCCAAACCACCTCACCTTTTTCCAGTCATCTATTCTTTTGACTATTATTTTAAGTACACCAGTAACAATATTGATGTAAGTTCAGTCCAGAGCGCTTAAAATAATAAAAAACCACAGGCAAACCCTTTGGCTTCTCTTTTGTGCTCGGTGTGGGACTGTTAGCACAAAAGCTGATAGCTGATAATGAGCAACCCTATGGCGAAGGATGCTGGAACACTGAGCTGTTTCTGCGGGCTGATCCAAAGTATAAGGAAGTTAATGGATGGCTTTATACTTCAGGCTCCAAGATGATGGGCTGGTATCAGGTTTTAAGGGGATGTATAATAGGCTAATTGTTCTGAAGAGATAACAGCAATTTGCAGCTGGATGGGTATAATGGGGTATTCATTCTATAATGTTTTTACATGCAGTAAAGCAATTTTTTTTACTCATTATAAACCTATTTACCAAGGAATTTAATACAAGAGAAAATTATTAATTCTGCAACGTCTGAATTCCTTAACTTGATTATCCTACCTGAACACCTGACAGCAAATTCACCTGCTGATTAAAGAGTAGTTATACTTCAAATGGTTACAGGATGCACTGTGAAGTGTTGTGTGCTGCCTGTGTTATCTGCAGAGTTACCTGAAAAGACAAATACAAATACAATCAGAGTGGGGAAAGACCCCTATTTTAATAAGAAGTATCTATGGCTGTTGTATTTGGAAAACATAGAATAGCTGAAAATGAAGGTAATTTGATAACTCAACGGAAATAAGAAGCTCAGCTGTTTAAGTCATCACTGAAGCCAAAATGGCAAGCCCGAGCCCTGGCTCTGGCTGCAGCCTGTGCTACCCTGCAGACAGCCTAAAGGGGAACTCCAGCTGCAAGCCCAAGAGTCCAAGATAACAATCGCTTGGAAACCTTTGTGCCAAGAAGTGTGGCTCCATTACTGCTCTCCCACTAATGCAAAGGATAATAGAATCAGAAAGATGCGGGTCTGGAAGGGGCCTCAGTAAGTCCTTTAATTGGTTTCCTGCCCGAAGGCAGAATGAACTGTACTTATGCTATTCTGGTAAATGTGTGTCTAACCTGTTCTTAAAGGTCTCCACTGATGGAGGCTTTGCAGGCTCAGAGGAGAGGGCAGGTGGTGGTGACACCCAAGGTGGGATGGCAAAATGGAAAGGCAGAGAGATGGAGAACCAGTTAACCAGGAGGAGCTGGTGCAACAGCAGGGGAATGTGATCAAAAGAAGCAAAGAAGTGAAACATTTCAACCATAATACGTATAAGAAAAATCCAAAGAATGTGGAGCATAGGATACAAAAGCCAGAGCGAGGCTGTTTGTCAGGAATTAGTTGAGGAAACCTGGAGTTCACATGAGAGGAAGTTAGGTAAGAGAGGTAGGACTTGTGTAGCAGGAAAGGTGGACTAGTGCTGGATTCCCCACACATTTTATTATTCGATTTTTTTAAAAAAATTGTTATTCTTCTTGTTGCTTAACCATGATCCTATGAACATTAACACCATTGTTACCTTGAAGTCTCTCTAGACACCCAGAGCACACTGTATGGATTGCTGTGTTCTAGAGGTGATTGCTCTGACTGGTAGATTCACTAGTAGGGGTCTCATAATCAGCACTGAAATGCTTCCATAGAAAGGTGAGAGCACATTGCAGTCAAGTGTGAAAGCCTAGTTAGAGACATGAAGTTCTCTCCTGGACATCTGTCAAACAGTGCTGTCACTGAGAAGTTTTTAGGCCATTAGTGAGAACTTCTTTCTAAGATAATGAATTTGATATATATATATATTTACTAGCAATTTGCAGCTGAAAACAGTAGACCAGTACCAGATGAGGAGGAGAATGCAAGAGAAAGGAGGAGAAAATGGAGGCTGAGCACTTTACCGGGTATGAATTAACTTGCTGTCTGTAGTGGATGACTAGTACAGATTCAGGTGAGGTTGGAGACAAGTTGCAGAAGGACATCCTCAGGACCTTGTTTAGATACTGAATACCTCTACAATTCCAGTGTCATTCAGCCAGTTATGCTTATCACATATGGGAGAGGAGAACAAGTGTCATTCTACAGCTCAGGTTAAACAGGGTGTCCAGTCAGACTGTGGTGATGATACCTCTTGGTCTTTAAGTCCATGTATCTTAGAAGTGTCCACAACCAGCCAGTGACCTCATTCTCAGCCTATACCTGAAATGGAAATTTCCTCAGAAGAACAAGTGCTACTTCAAACACTTGCATCCCACCTAACCGGAGCATAGGTGGCTCTGAAGAGCCATATGGCCTTTGTTAGAACAGCAGGCAGATGGAATTGGGAAGAGATCAAAACTCCATAAAAAGAACTGAAGCTACAGCACACAGTACATGGCTATTCATTATCACCAGACATATTGTCTTGACACTGATTGCACAGACGGATGAAAATCTATATAAGACTGGGTAAACTAAACAGGGTTTTAGTCAGTAATATGCTTTACAAACACACAGCAGAAAAAGAAAAGCTGCATTTTAGAGAAACCCTCTCTAAGGCCCTTATCTTAAAGGGACTGCACCATTAACCTAACTGTGTGCAGGTGCTGCAGGTGAGACGGTGATGACAGAAGCTTGATAATAATGCTTATCTTGCTTCTAAGTAAAGAACAGTACTATGCTACATCATCAGCTCTAGGGCAAATCTCAGATTCTTTGGTGGTGGAATGGCTTGAGATTGGAGTGACACTGAGGAACTGTAAGTAAGAAAGGAGGCTCTGTAGTATCTCTGTGCAGGGCCTTGCTGCCCCACATGTAAAAGGCTTCCTGTGCTTTGCATAGACAGAATAATACTGCTTTGTGGCAGGTGGGTTATGCTATAGAAAGTCACCTTCTGGCTCAGGTGTCAGGTGTTAAACACATTATATGAGTGCAGCAGAACTGCATGATTACTCAGGAGAACATCCCTGAAATAATAAAAATGTTCAGGAGTGAGGCAAGATCTCTAACAACTCTGACAAAAACATTGCTTTCCTGCCTCTTCCCCATGCAAGAGTGAAATGTCACAGCATGTTGACCTACTGGCAGCTACACCACCACAGTTTAAGACCTTCTGTCCCTTTCTTTTCCTAGAAAGTTTTAAGTTAGCCAGCTGAAGAGTATAACACCTGGATTCTCCTGGTATGAAAACAGCAGAAGTGGTCATTCTGGCCACCACAAACAAGGTTTGCAGAGCAGCCAGGTTGAACCTGCAGTCCCTGCTGATGAAACCCTGCCTGGATTCCACCCACGTGACTTCACTTGTGAGACGAGTAATGGTTGCATGTATTGCTCCGAAGCCAAGTTTGAGGCAAGAGATTCCTCCTGTGTCTCCAGTGTTATTCTGGTATATTTTATTTGGCCCAGAATTTGGGAAAACAAGAGGGAGGTTTTCCGTAGGGAGTGGAATGAGGAGGCAGGAAGGGCTACCATATTTCTCCAGACGGAAACTCCTACAGTGTTAGAGTCCAGCACTGCTGCAAGTGTCAACAGATCAAATATGATACAGAAGGCCCTCTGCCAGCTCTTTGCTACTGCAGCAGCAAACTGGGAGGAAAGCAGAAACTTACATCCAGTACCACTGAGCTGGGTTCAGTCTCTGCTGTGGAAGGATTGAGCAGGAAGAAATCAGTAACCACCTTGTCCTTTCCGTGTGGTGGGACGTGGGCTTGTCCAGGGTCCCCAGCAGGACAGGGCTGACCCAGAGAGGCTCACCTGATGAGTCAGGTGTGGTGGTAGCACTTTCTGTGATAGGATCTTAGTATGTGGATTTCTTGTCCCAGTTGCTGCCACCCAA
Organism: Scytalopus superciliaris; assembly: GCA_013400415.1. Lineage (NCBI taxonomy): Eukaryota > Metazoa > Chordata > Aves > Passeriformes > Rhinocryptidae > Scytalopus > Scytalopus superciliaris. Next base: position 176,651 of record VXBX01001503.1, on the reverse strand, counting down.
GGAAGACCCTGAAAATTAAGTTGCCTCCAGACCACAGACTGTGCCCCTCAGTGCCAGGGGGTGTGATTCAGACCAACAGCTGCTGAGGGCAACAGATTGAGCAGTAATTAGCTGCTGTTAGTCATCCTCTTCCCAAGTACAAGTGGTATAGCATTTGATTATTTCAACACAGTTGGATGTGGGAGGGAAGGTAGGCCTGGAAACATTTTTCTGACAGCATACTTCTCAGCTCTTTTAAAACACCTCTCATGTTGACACTCAGCACAGCATTTCAAATAAAATGCTATTTCCTCTTGTAGAGCAGCAAGGAAAAAGTGCTGTCACAGGTTTTGTAACAAACATTAGGTAAGCAGCAATCATACTCGTTGTGCAATTGGGATTCAGGTAGGAAAACAATCCATAGATGGCTAAGAGAGAAGTACATGTGTCTCAACAATCTGAATAAGGCGTGAACTGCTTGAGGACCACAGTGAAGGAACAGGGTTGAATGGGCTAGTGGGACAACTTCACACAGCTAAGTGTGAAGAACAAAAAGGCATAGTTTTGAGACTGGAAGCTAAAAACTGACTGAGGAAATGTGGGTTATTTGTGCTCAGCTAAGCTCTTCTTGTTCCTTTCTCGTGATGTCATGAAAATGTGGTCTGTCTTCAGCACTTGTCTGTCCTTCTGACAAAGGTCTCACCCAGCATGTAGTTTCAGTGGCGACGTCCATTTGTACTGTAAAAACCACATTCTTAAACAGCAAAAAACCCAAAACCTTTTGAAAGGGCTTGTAACCTTTTCCTTTTTTTTCTCATCTGCTTCCTCAGTATTTCATCTTCCTCCTGAACTCACAATGCCCTACTTTGCTCTTGGGCAGACGCATTAGAATTTCCTACTCAACTGCACCTCTCTCAGAAGGGCTTTGCGCTCGTCCTCTCAAATCCTGATGATACAGAAGTCCCTTTGGAGGGAAACATTTAGAGATATGGGACGTCAGCAGATCTTGAGCAAGTGTAAGGTTCTCAAAGTCCACAGAGTAAATTTCTGAGTGGTAACAGAACATTTAACAAGGAAAGGTCCCACACATAATTTTTGGCTTATTGGGAGGGTTTAATGAGATGGAAGCAAAAAATTAGTTAGGATTATGTTAGGATTCTAGCATTCCCAATATCATAGCCTAAGAGTGTTCCCTGCTCAAGTAGAGCCTGCATTATTGTGTGCTACAGATAAATAAAAATAGATAAGTGCTGTCTGTCTACAATCAGCTTTTTTTAAGGCAAAATATTTCTTTCTTACCAAGCAAACTTGAAAGAAAAAGGAATCAAGACAGTAAGCTAAATATGCACTGTGAAACTGCTTAGTCCAACATTTAGAGCATGTTGTTGTCAGCTTGCATTTTTAAAAACTCTGAACCAGCCAGCTGAGTTAGCTGAGCTGCTAACAAGCAGGCTAGAAACCACACCACAGTGGTGGTTACTTCTCTCTCCTGTACAAAGATCTCAACAGCATTGATGAAATGATATGAACAGCTTAATATTCTGGCATGGTGTACAGGTGTTACCAGTTCTGCAGGCACTAAAGAGGGTGTATGCCTTGGTTTTGAAACAGGAGGGGTGGATGACCAAGAAAATGTCCATATTCAGGGTGTGAAAATTGAGAGATGTAAACTAGTGCATTGGTTTTGGGTTTTTCTCAACCAAGTGTTTCCAACAAGGCATTTTGCTGACAATTATGAACTCATTATTCTTAGTATCATGGTGATGAATTCTGTTTAGAACAGTTTGTGAAAGTAAACCATTTCATGTTCTAATGTGTCTCTCATTTTACATGTTTTAGCTCTGTAGATATTGAATGCTCTTTTGGGGTTGTCACTGAAACCATGTCAAGTAATACAGTATCAGCTCTGTTTTATTGGAGGATTATTCCACATTCAAATATATTCAAACTTTCCCATTTTTCCACTCAACAACTCACCCTGGTAGTTCTAATGTTACTTTCCTGTGTTGCATTAACCCTCTCTGGGGTCTCATGCTTTAAATTTTTATAGATTGTTGTAATGCCCAAATAATTACATTTCTAGTCCTTAATTCCTCCTGCATGGTAATAACACCTACATTTTAACAGAAATTAGGCCTGTTGAAATAATCTAATTAAATTAGCAAAAATTAGTCCCTTTAAAGAGGCAAGTAATGGCTTCATAAAAAGGAAATAATCACAGCATTGTAATTGGCTTTGTGTTGCAATTGACTGTCAATACATCACATGTGGTGTTATGTACATAGTAGAGTGAGGGGACACAAACGATTCAGATCCAAGGGACAACCATAACTTGCCTGATGTGTCTGATAGCATACATGATGCTTGAATTTTGGACAAAGAAACATAACTTGAGCTCGGATTTTTTTCCAGCTAGGAAGAAATCTTGTGCAGATGTTGAGCACAGAATTTACACAAACTCAGGCATTTCTGTGATTTGCGCCTCATGCTATCTTGGCCTACTGCCACAAGTGTAAGCTGCTCAGAGGCTGCTTGTTTCCCCTGAGATTATATATTCCCTGTAATGCAAGATGTTTTTAAAAAGCAATTTGCTCACTGTGATATTAGAGGTCCTAATGAGTGGATCTATATTTCCTTCTGGGTCTTTTCTGCTTGAAAATCCTGGCAAGCCTTGTAATGAATGTTGTGTAATCTCTGTCACTTGATCATGGATCTAATTTTAGATACTCTTGTTTGATTTGGGGATTTTTAGTACTTTAAGAGAGACCAGAATTATTTGCCTTTCCGTGACCTGCATTGTTTTGAATCTTAAGTGGTGTACCTGTAAATCACATAATCACTATGAGCCTGATCATTCAGACACTTACTGCTGTGTGCAATGCAAAATGTCAGTGTGACTGCTCATAGGCCTAAGTACTGTTTCCCAGCTCAAGTGTTTGCAGATTGGTGTCCTGACAATGCCTGTTTGCGTGTCTGTCTCCAGCCACAGTGGAGAGGCTTCTGATGGGGGTACAAGGTGCTGGGAGTAAACAGCCTGTGCTTCAGGTTGCAGGCCCCCACAGAAGTTAAACACTGCATCCCAAAGTGGGTGGAGTGAACTGTGGGAAATGACTCTGACTCATCAAAAAGTTTGTCCTTTACAGTGGTATTTCTGTAGAAAATCTGTCTAGTTATCTTTGTGTAGCCAAAAGTTTTGAGGCTGTGACTGTATTTAAACATATCTGTTTCTTGAGGTTTTGTCCTACATCACTCCTTCTATACTTCATAATCTGGTCTGTACTGTGATGTTCCTTGTGTCCCCAGAAGTCAATATCTTTGCTTTCTAGCTATCAGAGACACTTCATAGTTTGTGAATGGATGTATAAGAAGGGGAAGTTGTTTTCAGGAAACAAGAATATGAAACAGAAACATTCTGAAAGACTGATGTTACAAGACCAGAACAGCAGAATGACTGTGTTGGTATCAGAGATAGATAAATTAGGCAAACTGTTTCTCAGAGAAAGACATTAAAATAGAGACTGATGCTTCGTGATAGAGTCAACTATTTGTGACAGTCCTATCAGGGTTGTCAGCATTTAGGTAGTACCATATGGATGAAGAGGAAACAGAGAGCTTTTCCAGTCTATCAGTTTTCAAATACACTCAGATCCTCTCTCCCTTCTCACCTGAAGCTTTAAGACAATCGTCAGGCTTCTAAGGTCTCTGATACATGTGAAGTAGATTCTCTAGAGTGTTTCAGTTAAGATCAAGCACAGCAAAAGATCTAGTGCTATCTGCGTGGCACCCCCAACTCCCTGACTCTCTGCCCAGCCTTGGACACAGATTTGAGCAACGTGAGAGCTGCTCTGACCTGTGTCATCTGGCAGTGGTCCCCAAGAGCTATGTTTACCCTGGATAATTTTGCATGAGATTACAATTACACCACTGAAACTGCATGTGTGGGAAAACATTGCACATGTGTAGCAGGGATCATCCAGGTAAGGATCTTTGTTTAAGTCACTTTCAATACCAGTGTGTTTATATGGTCAATAAAGCCTTTCACTGCTGACAAACAACAGTGGTAGGCTGTACCTCAGCTGTGGGTTGCCAAAATGTGTTCACGCTTCAACTTTGTGCCTTTGCTCCTGGTCCCCACAGGCTGCCAGAGGAGCCAGCTGCCTGAGTCCACAAGTGGACAGCTCTGTAACATGCACAACATGCCAATCACTCCTCCTGCTGAGTATTTGGCAAGGAGAGAAGTGACTCGAGGAGGTTACTCCAGATTTATACTGCTCCCTTCAGCCAAATGATCACGTTTCTCTTGTCTGTAGGAGTCCTGCCTTATCGAGGGCTCTATCCTGCAAGGTGTTGAGTCCCACCATGAGGGGCTGTGTGCTCTCACTCTCCCCCTGTCAGTGGCTGTGGAGAGCATTCATTATCCTTCAGGAATGCTCAACACCTTTCAGAAATGGTGAGAACCTTCCAGTACTGGAGCTGGCATAAATGGCACCAGAGCAGACGAATATTTTGCATTTGGACCAGACTGTGCTTTTGAAGGACACAAGGAAGTTCGTTATGCTGGGTATAAACCTGCTCCTGCTTTGACTGAAGTGAGTAGTATTTTATTTTTGTACTTTGATGTACAGAAGAGCAGGACTGGACCTGCTGTGAGAGTGATTGATTTTCATCAGCTTGTGAGCAGCGAGCAGAAAGGAGGGCAGGTTGACTGCTGCACAGCATCACTAACACATTCAGTTGCAAACACAGCATCACCATCTTCCTCACACTTCCCTCCACCCACTTTCATCAAACAGCTCCTCTTCATTAAAGCAGTGCCCCTGCTTCTGTGCTTGCTTTAGAAGTGTTATGACACTGCTGTGAAGCACAGAATTCCCTAAAGCCTCAGAGAGAGAAAAGATAAATGAGGCATCCTGAGCAATTGACTAAAGACACAGAAAAAGGAAGAACACAATGCTGATTTCAGCAAATATCTGTGCTTCCACAACATGTACTCACTGTTAGACTACTTCATAAACTCGTTGTGTAAAGAAACATTGCAAGAATAGCCATGAATATGACAAACAATGAAGTGAGTAAGGATTTTTCCTCTGCTCCCAGTAGGACTAACATTGAATTTGGCCACATCAACCCACCATTATGACTTGATAAGTTTGAAATAGTGCATGAAAAATAACTGAATCTCATCTCTGATAAAATTCAGTATTTGAGTTATTTTAAATGTCCTTTCATCACGTTCCTGTTGTTCAGCTTTATCAGAATGGATTATGTTTGGAGAATGTACATAGATAAATACGCTAATAATAAATACAATACTTGATTAGATACAAACAACAGGGAGCCAGCAGCACAGCCTACAATGAGCTCTAGACTAAAAATCATTACAGAAAATTGTACTTTGGTCATAAGAAACCAAAGTTAACAAACCAGTGGTACATCCTTCTGCTGGTTCTCTCACTGATTTACTTTCACATGGTTAGAATACATTTGTTAATGTAGTTCAAGAGAATAGTGGAAAAAGGGAAAGAAAAAGAGTTATACTTTCTATTCTAGTAGTTAGGATGGGGGTGGACGGGTGGGTGAAAGGGAAACGTAGGTTTCAATCTGATGAAGAAGCACATGCTATCCTCCAGTTTTATGGTGCATGGTTGTTGACATTTTCTCAAGCAATAAATGTCACATAAATTCATCATCTCTAGTTTCAGTCTTTCTTATACAGCCTGGCTGCCTCTTTCACTAGTCCTTCAGCTAGACCTCACACTTTCTGCAGAACTAGCAGACTTTGTGAGCTGAGAGGGCATAAAGAGGTGTGTTTAGTTTTGAGCCCTGTAAGATTTGCAGTTCTCGATCTTTTTCTGCTCCCACAGTCCTTGCTTGTGGAGAGACTACCCACGTTCAGAGGTTTTGGCAGGATTCACCATCCAACACCATCTGATGGACTACCTGCTACAGAACCTGAAGACTCGAACTACCCATAGATCCTAGAGATGGTTACAATGATTTCATAACCAACCTGACTTCCAGAGATACTCACAAGTACAAAACCTCACTAAAGATAAAAGAGATGGAAGGTTTCAGAACAAGTTTCCAATTAACTTTGACTTGCTGGGGCGAACAAACTAAACAGAGTATCTGAAAAGTTACTCTCCTTTCTCAAGCATGAAGTCTTGAAATACTTTGTTTCACTGACTTCCAGCTGTAAGAAACAAAAGTGAACATTGTGGCAGAGGCCTAGATTCAAGAAATGTCAAGGAAAAAGGGGAAACCGTGGTAGAAAAATTCGTGTTGTGACTGTTGTTATAATGGGACAGTTGCTGCAACCTGGTAATGGGCAATAAAACTGAGATGAAGAGTTTCTTTGAAGAGCACTTAGGTTATGGAATAAAATCACATGCATCAAAATTATGGCATAGCCTCCTGTATTGCATAATACATTGCATAAGAGAAAATAGAGAATAGCTGTTTCACATTAATACTTTGTCACATGGGCAGGTCATGGATGCCAACAGTGGATGAAATTTCACTGGAGAAAGCAAAACAGAAAAAAGTTTTCTGATTCAGTCAGCTTCAAAATCACAGTTCATTCAGAGGAATTTTTTAAACTATTATTGCTCTAAGCAAGATGACTGTAACTAAAAAAGGCTTGACAGAAGAAGGATATTTTTACTATGTCAAGTGTCAGCCCTTTGGATTCAATCGAAAGTCTCTTTGCCTGTAATTTCTCAAGTATAGTCAGGCTTCTTATTTCTGCGCTTTTTTCTTAGGGCAATGGGCAAAAGAAATATTTTTAATTGGCTGAGGAGCTCTGACACCGAAACTATTTTAATTACTTGTTTCTAAACATAGAATACACATAGAATTTACTTTAAGGCTTATTAAATCTTGCTGCAATACCGAAATTTTCCATTTAGCCTAAACAGAGTTTTACAGATTAAAAGAAATAAAATTGAAGGGAAAGCAAGCCCACACTCTTTATTACATTCATCTTTTTATAGAATGACAAAATTAAATCAACACCCACATAGAATATAATTGCCAATATCATACCACTTCATTTTTCGGAGCCAAAGAAGACAAAAATCCATCATTCCCACCTCCAGGTCAGCTGCTCAGCTTTTATTTTTTTTCTGCTGAGATGATTGCTCAGCCTACCTCTGCCCAGAAGAGGAGCCAGTGAGAAGAGCTGGGTGTTAGAGACCTTGCACTGAGCATTTGACTTGGAGGACTAACCTTCTTGAATTTCAAGAGTACTAAGGAATGTGCTGGATCAGACACCGGGGAGGTGGCTTTTTACATAATTACCACAATTTTTAGTAGAAGACTGCCTGTGGCTATGCATGGCTGGGCTGTAGTCTCTTTTGCAAAGCTTTCTCTTAATTAAGTAAGGGAAAATACATTTAAGAACAATGGGTGAAAGGCACTTGAGTAAGAGGGGGGCTACACTCAAGGTCTCATTCAAACCACATCTGTAGACCACAGGGAGGTGGTTCCCCAGCTGCAGCTCATCTACCTTGTGTAGTAGATCATACCGTACATGGCTGGGCACAGACCTGGGAGCTGCTTGCCAAAGCCTACTGATGATGCAAGAGGAATTCACCTAACAGCTCGGTAGGCTTACACCACAGGGAGTGATTTATCGCTGCATTGTTTGAGCTACATGCCCATGAAGTTACATCAGGCATCAAGCTGGAGCAAGGTTTGCTATCTAATCCTACCTATCCCACCCAAAGGGTTAGTAAAAATGCAGCGGGCAGTGGAAGAAAGTAGATCTCTGCTTTATTGTAGCCACAGAAGGCAACAGCAGCAGTGATGCTGGAGTGGCATGGGTGGGTACCAGGGTCTTGGTCCTCACCTCTTGCTGGAACTCTCTACTGTGTCTTACTAAACAGTATAAAGCCAGCAGGGATACACCTGCTGATGCTACAAATGACTCCTCAATCTGTTGTCTAGAGAGATGCACAAATGCCTGTAGTCAAGTGCCGAGTGAAGCTGAACCCTTCTTGGTATCAGAGCTGTTGGTCCTGGCAGTGCAGCAGGGATGTGGCAGATTGAGTTATGGGTTAATCAGTTTCGATCCTGTCACTCTGCTGATAATGAAATTACCCTGTTCAGCTCAGCATAGTTTTGGAGCGTGTCTACTCTTGGTCCATTGCAGTTCAAGTAGCACACTGATGAATATACTAACGAAATTAACTTTTCCAGTGAGGGCAAGCTCTGGAAGGCTTAAGCCATGCAGATGTGGAGCTGTATATCAAAGCACTTCATGTCCTCTTTGTGAAGGCCATACCATTATTTTGTTTGTTGTTACAAAGACTAAAACTGTAGGACAGACCGATGTACAGAAAACAATGGTGTGCCGATTACCATGTGGTGTTAAATTTTATATGTGAGGAATACAGGCGCATGAGAATTGCTCAGGTTGATGATTTGTGGCTGGGAGCTGTGGAGCCCTGAAAGGCCACTTGTGCTGCATTGTGCAGAAGGAATTAAGGCCTCACATCAGCAACACGCAACTTCCTCTAAACTGCTGATTTAAAATTAACCTTAAAAAAAGTATTTGAAACGACAATGGGAACATATGATTTACATGGGGAAATTTCATAATTTTCTTTTTTTCCCCCTCAATGCAATTTTTCATCTGTAGTTGCCTGAAAGCCGTGGCACCAAATCATCTGCTCCTCCTTCAGTACATTCCAGATGACTTCAAAAGGCTGCTGTTGTAAGAAGGAAAGTGCTCGGTTTTGGTTTATTGATACAAAAGAGGAACATGATATAAATAATTTGGATGACTCGCCTGTGCCAACACTTTGCTAAGCTGAGAGTTCCCGGCGGGTGTGGGGGCTCTCCCTGCCGCACAACAGCCCCGAGCGGGACCCAGATGGACACGGGATGACATTCCTGCGAGGGCAGAGGCTGCACAGTCTGGGTTTGCTGGGCATTCATTTGCACCTCAGGCGGCCTGCCCACCTAGCGCCTCTCCCGAAGGCCTAAGCGGGGGAACCCCAACCCTGGCTTGTTCATACAACACACAGAGCTATCGCTGCCCGCGATTTTAGAGGCTTTGCCAGGCTGTTGGAAGGCAGGGCAGCTTCCCGTGGGGGCAGGCGGAGGGGCAGCTGGGGGGCTCCTGTTGGGTGTTGCCCAGAGGCTGTCCGGGGCAGCGCTCACAGCACCGCGGGTGATGCTCCGGCACATGGTGCGGCTGCCGGCCATGGTCCCGCACAGAAGACCGCCAGCAGACTCGGCACCTTTAGACCCGCCGGTCCGTGCTGGCCCGCACCACATGGGTCCCCCTGGCCCCACGCCGGGACCCTCCAGCCTCCCTCCCTCCGTCTCTCCCTCGCCCCATCCCGGGTGAATCCCCGGGCGGCTCCCCGGGCCCGGCCGGGCCGCTGGAGAACTACAGCTCCCGTGGTGCCCCGCGGCGGCGCGGCAGGCGCGGCCACTGTCGGAGGCAGCGGGGGGG